>OZ037781.1:20932963-21202963 GCA_964035525.1 Porites cylindrica | reverse complement strand
AAATTTGTAATTTTAATCGAGATAATTTTGCAATTAACAATTGCTTTCTACCTGGTATGCATTCTACAATAGACGGTTTGACAAAAATACAAATGTAGACAATGATTACATCTTATAGTGTTTCTTAGCTAAATTGATCATAAATTAATTCTTTTTTTCTTAGCTTCCCGAGTGATATTTTTTCCTAAACTTCGTTAGTGTTTATCTCGAGATCTAGTTTGTTTTGGTTGATGAAAACTACTCTCGGCTATTTTTCTTTGCGTATTACACCTTAGGTGCGCTCTCCAAGGTAACAAACATGTAGTTATAATTGAATTTGGAGCTGTTGGGGACCTGTGACGTCATAATTTTATATCGGTCACCATCCTGAAATGTAAAGAGAATTTCGATTCATGCATTCAAATCAGAGTTTGCAATCTAAGCATTTCTTGTTTTCAGATTCTAAAGCATTTTTTTACTGCGCTTTTCACAAACACGCAAACTCTAAAGTTCAAAAGCCACCTTCACAATTGCGGTTTTCAATCATAATTACGATCACATGTAGGGAAATCTCTATTCCTCATTAGCTCGGCTTCTCGGAGATTTTCCCGCCACAGTCACTCCTCCCGAGTAATGTACAAATTTTAAATTTAATGTTAATTAACCTATTTATTATCGTTTTTATTCTGCTTGTAATTCATTGTGTGTGGCAAAATAATAAATAAATAAAAATCACAAGCAACGAACCTTGAAACACAGACACACACAAAACGGATCGAAATCCACCAATCACAGATCACAAACTTTCACCTATTGAACCCGTTCCCTAAGAGGTCCGTTGAGAGGATTGACGGCAGCACGCAAACGTCAGTTGGCTTTTGAAAATCAGAGTTCGCGTGTTTTTGAAAAGCGCAGTAATTAAAATTGCCTTTCTTTGGTAACGTTTCATAAGTTTTTTCAAAGTTCGGATTTATAACTTAAAAGGGGCCTCCCACGCCTGCCGCCCAGGAGCCAGTGCCTAGGTACCGGCACAAAAACAGAGAGGTGTTCACACCTTGAGTACAATACAAGTCTCGACCTTGTACTCGCGTACTGGCACCATGCTTGAATTCTAGTGTGGGTACTTTAAACAAAGGGTGTGTTCACTTTAGAAGAAAAGAATAAAACTTATACATGTACATAACATACGGCTATTTCCAAATTCTCTGCTGTTAGAAAATTTATACATAACATAATTACGGCTAGTTCCAAATGGTTTATTTTAGCTGTGTTGCTACTAAAACGATTATAAAAAAAGATAAGCTTGTGGTCCACGGCCTGTCCCTGTGGTAGTGAATATATTTATTGGGAGTTAAGCCTACAGAGTACTCCTTTCCTTTCTTTGTTGGTTGGCATATCTTGATAACAAACTGAGTTTTCTGTTTAAGCTGTGATGGAGATAAACACTACAATCATGGTGATTTCACTAGGCTCTCGGTGCTTATGGGCATAACTTCAATTTTTCGCAGGGAAAGGATTCCGCTGCTGCTACCATTGAGGTCAGAGTGCCTTTTAACGCTTGTAGTTCCATTGCTGGCAGCTGGAAATATCACGCGTATTCTTCTTTTGAACCTCTCTCTGATCTGCAGGATAATCAAAGAGAATTAATTCAAAAGATCGCTCCCTGCCAAGTCCGTAAGGAAGTTTGGCCGGACGGACGTACGCTGACGTCATAACCAAATATTCTCGTATCGATCGATAGGTTTCCATTTTCTATAGCAATGGGGGCTCCGCCACCCGCGCGCGGAGGTTCCGCTATCAAATGTCTCTGGTGCTATTGGTGTTTTTGGATCATGAGAACTTTCCGTAATAAACAGGTGTTCGTAATCGAGGGGTTTGATCGTAAATTCCTTGTGATTTTGGTTCTGTGTTTGGATCCGAGTTACTAAAAACATTGCTTAACTTATAATTCGGCAACACGAGATGATAAAATTTGCAATCATTTAACATTTTGTCCTTACCTCACTATTTCTCACACAGTGAAGAAGAAAGATGGAAAATCCCTGCGGGTAGGAAAATAAGAAAGACTGTCACCAAAGTTTTCCAAAAAATGTACTTATATAATCCGTGGCCATCTTCTGTGAAATAATTTCGAGCTTTGCCACATCTTCTTTTAATTTCTTGACTTTAATTTGTGATTAAGTATTTACTTTTTAAGCTAAAAAATTGGTGCACAAAGAAGGAGGCTCGCATCTCACCTGAGTGGAATTGAAGATAACAAAAATGTAAGCGAATGCTTTGTGGGTTGACGATAATGCGCCGAATAACCACGTGACCCCAAGTAAGGGAATTAGCACCACGCACGCTCTGATTCCAAGTCTGCAAAATAAATAAGATATTCAATTAAATATATATAAATCTCGAAGATAAACAGACGAATCGTTGTTTCCAATCCCAACTTTTTTAGCATAGCCCGTCATCAGTGGAATGCCGATGGTGTTGTTGCAGCTAAGTCATTGTACTGTCGTCAATTAAAAACGAAGGGAATTGCACCCAACAGAGCAGTTTGAGTAGTGATAATGTAATGACATGACCACTTAACGACCAAACAATGTTTTGTTCTCAAAAGGAATCTTTGCTTCATTCAAGCCGGGCGCGTAACAAATACAGTATATTACATGTACTTACACATGCCTGTTAAAACAAGCTATAAAATCTGTGAGACCTTATCTGTTCTCCTTGGTTGTCCTTTGTTTGTTCCATTCTTGTCATTTCTCTTATAACTCTCACCAAAATCAACAAGTTTATCTGAAAAAAATAACAGAGGTGAGAAAATAGAAAACCTAAATTGGAATATCAGAACACCGCCCACGTGATGGTGACTGAGGTAATCTTTGTCGTTCAAACAAATCCTTTAAACCACTTTCTTTGTTTTTCTTTTAGTGCGTTTTTGTGTCACTATTTTTTTTATCAGATTAAAGAAAAATACTGAGTGAACTTACGATCTCAATCGCAAGAACAAACGAGATGAATATCCAGATCAATCCGTTAGAAGAAGAAATCCAGCAGCTAAAACGAAAACAAAATAAATTATAAAATCTTCCAGTGTGTGTGCGTGTTGGAAATCAAAAGGACAAATGTTAACTGATATATCTATTCTCATATACGAACATTCACCCAAGGAAAATGAAACTTCATTCGCACTAAAGAATACTGTTTTCGATAAACTGCTATAGAAATTGGCCTTACTTATGAAAAAATCCTTAATGACTATGCTACAAAATCAAATGTTTGCTCTCTTGGCAAAACTGTTGATATAAATTTATTAAAATCAATAATATTTACACGTTTATACTACTACATGAGAAATTTGTGCAATTTGATTGGCTTATATTAGAGCAGTGGTATTTCAGCTTAACTCGAAATACCTACATGTGAAAATTACAAACCTTTTGGGGCTAGTAGTATAAACAAATAATAGCATGATTTGTACGTGATATTTGGCAAAAATACCACTCGTGATATTTCAAAGAGGTCTCAAATTTCACTCTCCTAACGGCTCGTGAAATAACGTACAACAATTTCGAAATATCACAACAAATCATGCCATTACCTATACTAATAAAAATTTATTTCCCCGTAACGAAGCGCAAATGGTGTATATACGAGAAAGGGTATGGGTAGTTCACTCTTATAGGTAAACGAAAACGATGTATCTTTACGTATTCTACTTTTCAGCACTTCACTTCTTACTATTCATCGCGAACAAAACTTGTGATTCCGTCCATTCCGGCAGCAACACTAAGCGATAAAGTGACCATTGCCGCAGGAAAGCCTGAAATAAAAGGTGTGGCGGGAGGAGTGCAATTATAAAATTTACATGAACATTCAAAATATTAATTCGGGTTTAACGCATAAACTCAAAAGTGCGAACATCACTCTACATACACTGAATAACAAGCATGAAACTTCAAACACACATTGAAGTATTCGCGAGGATAATTGTCGCCAGCTATAAGGTGAAACATCGATAACATTAGAATGTCGTTTATGCAAAGGTCGTCAGAAAACGAGTTTCAGGGATTTATCAGGAACAAAATTTGAAATTTGGGTCTGTCAATTTGGCTTCTTCGATAAAATTTAATTGAAACGTTGACGCTATCGTGTTCCTTTTTTCGCCGTTACATTCAGTCTTACGTCCGACACTAGTTTCATCCTCGTCTTTGCCCAAACTTTGAGAAATTAAAATGCAAATTTATCCCTTTACACTTACCCCATGAAATTCCGTGGCAAATTTTCATCTTGCTGCTAACGTTGTAGACTTTGACAACAAACAAGTAAAGATAAATTCCCTCCATTAACATCCAACAGAAAGCCGCCATAAGGAAATATTGAATCAGGACTGCTGCTGTTACACAGACGCCCTGCAAAGTACAACATATAGTCAAAACTCGCATACTGGAAGGACAATGTTATCACCTTGTACCTTTAGTTTCCAGGACGAAAATTTCCAGGAAAACACCCCGGAAAGCTTCAATACTTAGATTGACCAGGCTTCAATGTAACAAACTTTTACAAGAGTAATTCACAAGCGTAACCATTATTGTTTTAGAGTCTGAAAACAATAGCTACACTTGTAAAATGCACTTGTAAAAGTTCTATTAAATTGACCGCGGGTAATTTTTAACACCCCATCTTGCCCTATGTTTCCATGTCAGTAATAGTAAATGGAATCCACAAAAAAACGTCAGACATTTAAAGTACAGTATATGGACTGAATTTGCCACGCTAGGGCCTTTTTACATGGAGGTGGAGGACTCCAAATAGGTGAGGTAACCCGCTTTGGTGGGGAAACCCGCCTGTCCATACAATCTCTCATATTCATTTGATCGCTCTTACATGATAAGTGGAATGACCATGTGAGAAATTACATGGACAGGTCGGTTACCCCACCATAGCATGTTACCTCACCTACCTGGGGTCCCCCACCTCCATGTAAACAGTCCCTTAGAAACGAGAAGGAAAGTGGAGCAGATATGCTTCCCGGAATTGTCTCTGGGATCCTTAATAGGGACTTTAAGATCCAACGATGCCAGGGCAACGAGAACGTCTCGTAAAAAGTAAATTTGCGTTCTTTCAGTCTTTATCGCGATTATTTTTACCCGCTTACTTTGTCAAATGTAGGCAAACCCTCCTGAAGTTGAATTCCAAGAGACCATATCCAAGTTCAGAAAGAGAAATGAAATTTCGCCGTTACTTGTTTACGTTCTCCAAAACACGAAATTACGCATTTTCACGTCGTAGTCGTGCAAAAACGGCAAGAGAAATGTAAAAAAAGTGTGATGCACGAGCAAAATTGTTGTTTTGCGTATTAAACCTATTGTTTTCTTTGACGTTCTCGTTGCGGTCTCGTTGTTAGATTTTAATGTCCCTTATAAATACTGGGAACGTGCCAGTCAGATATTGGCCTTTTTTCCGTGTTACTAGTGACGGTCCCAAGTCTTTGCGAAATTTAATCCGGCCTATTTCACTTCTAGTTGCTTAAGTGACGAATTGACCACTACAGAAAATGCCATAACACACCATAATACTTCTTGCTGGTCACTCCAAAATTTTGCATAAGCCTTGTCTTCAGTTTCTCTTGGGAGTTAAAATGGCCCCACGACGGAAACTGCAAACAATGCTTATGCAAACTTTTGGAGTGACTAACGAAGAGTATTATGGTATATTAGGGTATTTTCTGTAGTGGTCAATCGGCCAAAGTGATTATGATCAGCGCTTAAACGAGTTCTCACCTTGTTTTCAGTTGCTCCAATGCCTGCGAGGAAGATTATTTGGCCCACTCCAAGGGAAGCGACAAGACTTATCCGGATTTGTGACAGTGGTGCTTTAATATCGCTGTGTAAAGATAAACAACTACATTGTCTTCAACAAAACCACTCTGGGTGAGTCTAACAAAGAAATGTCTCTAAATGTGTATTATAACAATGCAACGCAATAGAGCGTCTTTCATTCACGTGACCAGCGTCTATGCAAATTTATTTGAACAAGAGAAAGTGTTTACATAAGAAAAGAGTTCAACTCACACAAGAATGGTTTGGAACACCAACATGGCCGCCGTTTTATAGTTTTTATTGTTTTTTTTTTTTTTTTAATGGCCTCCGCTACGTCATATGAAAACGCTCTATACAAAACAAATTATCATACAATACAATACAATACAATTCAATTCAATACAGTAAAATACAATGCAATACGATACACTAACCAACAATGCAATGTTACACAATACAATACAAAGAATTAATTAGAAAAAAGTACAAGACAAGACAAGATAAGATATAATGAATAAGAAAAGAGAAGATAAGAAAAAATTAAAGACTGAGAAGGGAAAACGTTCAAAATTTGGGCTTAAGGAGTCGTGTTGAAACATTTCATTATGTTTTAAAAAGATGTTACATGTACTTACGTCAGAAATGTGTAGCAGATTATTGTCGCTATGATTCCGATTAAGGAAAGGGTAAGACCCAAGTAGGTCAGAATATTCAGCACCTTTTCATCTTTCTACATACAAAAAAACCGGAAAACCATTTAATCTCCACCGTACCAGACACCGTACCTTACATGCAGGCTAATTTTGTTTTCAAGAGCCCGACATGCCTTCGAGCAGCTGGCACGCAGGCTAATTTTTCTCCGAATTTGTTCTCAAAAACCTTTAGAGCTATAACCTCTTTCTTTTGTAAGATCCGTTCACTTTTTACTTAGATATTTGCAGGACAAAATATAAGTGATATTCTCCTTCTCGGATCATTCCGTACGGTTACGAGATTAGACCTCACAAATGCAGTGAAACCGGGTCATTTGATGATTTTGGCGGCATTTCGATTTTTAAGAAAAAGTGTCCTCAAAAACACGCTTATCAAAACACCACTGTTAAACAATAAAACGATAATTTCCTAGGCACAACTATTTATTCTGAGGCTGCTCAACAGGCGTTATTGGGGTGCTCAGGCGGGTTTTAAGCCGCCAGTACGAGGCGTTAGACAAGAGAGAGGAGGGAAAAGAGAGAAATATTGCCTCTCTCAGCCAATAGAAACCAGCATTCGCTAGATGAACATTTGGAAGAGAGAGAACAATAACCTGTCTACAGGTGTTATTTTTCTCTTTTCCTCCCTCTCTCTTGTCTTGCACTCAGGTTTGCTCTCCGAAACCTGGTAGTTAGAAAGTAGTGGATGTAGACCCTGATGGAGTAGCCAGCCTTTCCTCTGTGTCTGGAACGGTATTCCCGGGAAACAGAATCCGCTGTGAACAAAATACAGCGCGGAATTCGGGAATACGTTAACGGGACACGGAATGTGACTGCCGCTTGAGAAGTAAGATAAGCTGAAATTTGGGCACGGATGCGAGTTGGGAAAAAAACGATATTCGAAACAGCGATGAAAAAAGTTTGGGATGTGCGTTTAGGACCCTTCTTTCCAGACCCTACAAACTTACTTTTGTTCTCTCTGTCTTGTACCCTACCTTTTGCAGTCTACTGTTCTGGACAGTTTTCAGTTCAGAATCTGTGTCAAACTGCATTAGAACTGCAAAGTGAGTTAAGTGATTGCAGCTGCATTCTGTCCTGGAGTCATTCAACCATTTGACATGACATCCTCGTCCTGACCAACCTACAGGGCTTCGCGAAGAATAGGATAAGTCACAAGCAGGCAACTTTTTTACTTTTAAGAGTAAAAACTGCCGTTTTCGACCCTGCAGTTCATTTCCAAAACCAGAGGACTGGCATGGGTTTGAAAATGCTCCAACCAAAAGGAGATGGAGGACTTCGATATCCCAGCTTCCAATATTGGATCCGCTATTAAAACTCGCCCCCCCCCCCCCCCCCCCTACACCATTTATTTAATTTCTCTTCCACCCTTCCATTCCTAGCATTTAATGTGACACCGTTCCTCGAACTTCACAGAGTTATGCGATATACGTGTTTCTGGTTGCTAACAGAGACAGTTCACAAGCTAACTAAAGGGTGGAACACTTCAATCCCATGCATGTCATATCATCTCATCCTGTCCTACCTTGTCAAATTAAGGCTGTAAGTAAAGCTGTGACAAACTTTGCGGGATAGATAACTTTGTATCTAGGGAGGTGTCGTGGACAACTGTCGGCAAGCTGTCAGAAGAACTAGGAAATAAATCCCCTCCCAGCAAAAGCTGGATTTGTTTCTCGGCCACCCCGAGTTCAATTCCTCGGCCGTGCTTGTATACAGCGAACTGGTTGCTTCTTGACAGACCTAACAGCTGGGGCTTTTAATCCTTTTAGTTCTATTTAACTTGTAGCCTGAGAAAACAGCCGATATTTGGCGACGCTACGTGGTTTCCCCGCAAAATGACGTCTGAGAAACGAGCGCAGAAATTCCATACTGATGACGCGTCACTACCCAGATCTGGGTAGTGCTTCTGATTGGTTGAATCAAATTTCCCACCCGGCACGACCAATCAGAAGCACTACCCAATTCTGGGTAGTGACGCGTCATCAGTATGGAATTTCTGCTCTCGTTTCTCAGACGTCATTTGGCGGGTAAACCAGTGGTAGCGTCGCCAAATGTAGGCTGTTTTCTCAGGCTATTTAACTTGAATTGTTTGTCGTTTCTTCGTATTTAGATGTACCGTCTGTAAAACAGATGAGCTGCATTTCCACAGTAATTAAACCATTTAAGATTTCCCATCTACTTCTTCTCCAAATTATATGTCTAATCCATATGCCAAATCTATAAGATTCGGTGAACTTTACCGCTAAGTCGGCACTTGTTTCGCTAAGGTGGCTAACGAAGATTTGAATGTCGCGGTCGATGATCTGGCTACGCATCGGTAATCGCAACCTTTGTTTCTCGAATAATAGAGGCACGTCACCTTAAACAATAAAAAAGACCTTAAAAGGAGCGAAAACCCCTGTCGTTGTTAACCCAAAATTGCAATCCAAAGTTTGACACGAATAGGCATGAGCCACTTTAGAAACGAGAAGTAAACAAGAGCGGAAATGCATGCCGCAATTGTTTCTGGGATTGTTGTTTTTCCCCTGTTTGAAGAACAGTCCCACAAGTCTTTGCTTAAAGTTAGCTCGCCCCAGTTTGTCTCTCTTTCTAACGTGGCGAATTTTCTTTTGTACATTGTGTGGTCGGCACCTGCTGTTCAATTTACCTGTCTTCCAAAAAGTTCCAAAATACACAGTCTCTTTTCCTTGTGGCCTTCTAAAATCGAAAATGAAACGAACCTTGTTATGATTTTCGGTACATCTCAGTTTACCTCGTCAAAAAGTGGTATCAGGTTTTAAAATATGAGATATTCCTCTAAGACTAAAGAAGTTAATGTGATGAAGTACCAACAAAAGGGGTTTTGTTGAGTTATACGAGCCTAAGAATTTGTTCAGGGTAAGTCCAGAGCAAAAATACGTATTGGCTTAAAGATTTATTTAATTAATGGCCATGTCAGTACGTATTGTCATTAACTATCCTGTAGTTATCCAGGTATCCGAATAATTAGATAACCTAGGAAGTTTCTTGTTTAGGAAAAGCTTACCATTACGTTCGAGAACACAAGTGTGACGTTTCGCTGCAAGGTTGAAGGATGAGGATTAATTGTTGCTGACATGATCATGGTGTTGAGACTCTTGCTGAAAAGCAGAGGAAATAAGAACACTTAAAAGTCACTGAAGAAATCCACTTTTTCTAAATAGCATAAAGAGAGATTATTAGAGGTCCATAGGCGAAAAACGTTAAGACCTGGTATCTCTCTCTAGTTTAATGTAGCAGTGAAAGTTGATGGTTAAGAATATGCCGACTAAAAAAACATTCTGTAACACGGATTCCATTTTAATGCTGGTTTGTATGCAGATTAGGGTGGAGAGTAGTGTCCTTTCGTAAGGAAAACCTCACTTTGGAACAGAGTTTGAACAGAAAATTGGCACAAACATGTCAATTCTTTAAATACCTCAAGAAACCTACGGTTAAAACTCTTAGAACAAGAAGAACGTACGACCCCGACATTAAACATTTTGCAGCTAGCTAGACATAGCTTGCTTGTACTCTCAAGTGTTCCGAAACCTAGTTAGACTAGCTAGTACTGACCTTGTTTTGTCAACCATTGTATTCGTTTGGTTTACGAGAAACAGTTCTTGGAGTCTTTTATAGATGACACCTAAAACAATTGAACCTGAAAAAAAAAACGATCCATACTCACGTGATAACGGCAAAAGCACGGCTTTAAACATGTTGAAACTGTTTTCTCAATTTTCTCCTTAAGTTATCAGGGCAAAATCATAAAAAAGGTTAAATAAAGACTGAACTGATTCTATAAGGAAATGTATGAAGATCGGTTAAGGGATTTGTATGTCAACATCGCGGGTAGCACAAGAGTAAATATCTCCGCCGGGACGAAAACAGGCCGTTATAGTAGAAATCGGCTGTGAAGCGTTTACTCTTACATGGACGGCGGCTGTTTCAGTCACTGCTGGGATAAAGAATTTGCTTGCATACCGTTACTACTGAAATCTTCTGAAGGAATTTTGATGTAGTTTTGTCCTTCTGGTTCAAAGAGATCAAATTGGCTCCCGTTGTCGTAGACTCGTTTTCTGACCTGTAAAGCTATTATACAATAACTTTAGTAAAGTGCAGAGAATTTATGCATTTTAAATTATTCTTACTGTTAAACTCCATTTTCGAAACCTTCACCGCAGTTTTAACCCTGCCATTACAACTACATAATTTGCTCTTTTCACTCATGACCACCCCAGGGGAGTAAAAGCGATTCAAGTGCAAAAGTTAAGAGTTTATTCCTGAACACCATAAATGGAGCACCAAAATCTTTAATTTATGACGTAAGTGAGACGAACGCTTAAGCCCCTCCACTTTTCATATGGAAGTCCTCCCGTGAATTAAGACGGTAAAAGGCCTCTTTTTTTTATCTTGCCCCGAAATTCTTTAGATCGTAAATAGTACAGCTAGCTTTTTTCGCTGGCTCACGCTGGCGGTTCAATAGCCAAAATTTTCCCAGAACTCCCACAAGTGAGCCTGAGCCCATTCTACGTCGATTGCGACCGTTCCTTGAGTCGTCACGCATTTCCTCTACCCCTGGATAGTGGGTTTATATCAGATCCATTGGTCTAAAAGCCCTTAGACACCTTATCAAGTTTACATGATGAGGTATTTCTTACATGTCTACAAAGGCAATCAATGGTTACTGTGTAACCTGGCTAGGTAGCACTGAGTTTTTTCTCCTTCCCCACATGGTTCCACGCTCGCACACAGACTCCTTAAAAACCAATCGCCTCCTATTTCTTAGCTAATCTCCAAGAAAGCTCGAGCTAACGATTTTTTAAAGAGTCTTGTTTCCTAAAAATTGCATTTCTTCTTTGTCGATGAGAATTTTTCATGAATGTTTTTATCAAAATATTACCGATGGTTTCATTCTCTATTTTCCCTTACTGTGATGACCTAGTCCAAACCATTAATTAATCTTCTTCAATATACATGAACATGCTTTTGGGGTGTAACTTGTAAATGGCAAGACAACAAAATGTAAGTTTTTAGAAGTCACAGAACATTTAAAATATTGACCGTTTTCACTCAGGTAGTCAGTAGCTATGCAAATATCTTGGAACAAAGAAATTTAAAGTTTCTACTTGAGGAGAGAGTTTAATCCCCAAAAGATTATCTTGTTACACCAACATGGCCGCTATTTCATTGTTTTGTACACCAACATGGCCTCCGTAATGTCAGGGAGAAATGATCGATACTAAATACTTACCTATATTTTGGCTGTTCATTGAGAGATGTGCTGTATTGTTGACGAGGTGATACTGACCAAATCTTAATGCAAATTCTTCGAAAGTGAGAGTAGCCGTCAGCACTTCCTCCATCTTTTGTTCCACTGTTTTATTCAGACGTCTACTGCCAACTGATGTACGATTGGCGTATTCTTTCATATTATCATCGAAAACCTTAACAGCTTCCTAAGTAAAGAAACCGCAAAAAAAGCCAAGAATTCAGTCTTCGAAAATATATTATTATCGGGGTTAGTCTTTTAGAGAGGTCTCTAGGTGGAAGATCCCGGGAAAGGGTAAGTCCAGACACTCTCTAATCGCATCTATCTGATCAAACGCTAAAGTACTCATGCTGTATGGAAAAAGAAGTAATAAAATCATTATACAGTAATTTTCAATCACCTGCAAAGAGTCGTTCTTTTGAAAGTCAAGTTTATTGAATGCATTTGTCATCTAGGAAAGTAAAAGCAAACGGCCGTATTAATCGGAAATACATGACTAAAAAAGTAACAATAGGAGGAAACATTCAAACCTTCGCAAAAACCGCTAAACATTTTAAAGCTAATTTTTGACAGTTGTCAGATGCAGTACCCTTAGTGTTGTTTAAACTGAGTCAGAAATTATTGAAGAGAGTGATTGTAGTCTTTTCTACGTAAAAGTAAGGATAAAAAGGTAACAATCATTACAAATACGCACGTCTTCTAAAATGATTGAGGTCCAACCTAGCACAGATCTTAAGTAACAATTGTGTAAAAAATGTTCTAGCTGGAAAAGTTTGTTTGACATCTTTGGTGACACCATTTTCCAACAGAGTTACGCAACTTGAATGGCCGGGATAGCTGGACATCCAAATTGCCTGAGCCCTAAACAGCTAGCAACTTGCGTTTGCGCAAACTCTGACAGAATGATGCCAGGCATAGGATTGTAAGCTGCAAAACATGTTACACAATGGCGACTAACTGTGACGTATTTTTACAATACTGGGAGGAGAATATCACTGTGATAGCATGGAATCTTAGCGAAAGACCGGTAATAAAACAAATTCACAGCTTTTCAACAGTGAAAGACGTTAGAATAATCTTTACTGAAATAGACCTTTAAATTGGTTTGTTTTGGTACCTCTTTGATTAAGTCGTACTCAGTCTCGTCGTCCATATCATCAACATCTGGTTCCATCACGGCTAAAAATGAGGAAAAAGATTACATCTTAAAGACGAAATAAAGCTGTTATATTTAAATGAGTATTCAATTTCCACTTACGAAACGATTTTTATTTAAAAAAAAGCCTACTGAGTATTAAAACGTAAGTAGGCTCCTATGAAAAAAAGGAGCCATGATTCGACAAAAACTGTTGCAGATCTGTTCATCTTTTTTTTTGACCAGATTCGACTGACGGAAATCATTATCAATGCAGTTCTAATCACTTACAAAAGTAGGAGCCCAGCTCTGGTAGGAGCCTAAAGCTACGTGCAAAAGGATTCAACAAACCCTAACATTGTGGGGCCAACAATGTTAAGAGTTGTTGCGTCCGTGTTGGCAGTGGTTAGGAAACGGATGCAACAACTCCAAACAATATTGGGACATGTAGTGCGTCGTGGAAAGAATACAACCCATAAGACTTTTTAAACACGTGTAATGAGCGTGAGTGGCCCCAACAATGTCTGAAGAGTTGTAGAAACGGATCCAACATTGTTGCACCACGCTTCGGAACAAAATGTTTGGAGTTGCTGGCTCAAAAGTTTGACGGTTTCAAACTTGGCCCAACAACACGGAACAACATGAGTTTTTTATTTAAAAAATCGTAACCAAAAATCAGATAGGTACCGCTTCCGTTGTACGTCCCAGCAGAGTCGCAATGGATAATGTTAACACTGAAACGGTTATGGTAACTGTACCGGTATGGACAATAATTGACTTGTATTCTTGTAGGAGGTAAATAAGTGCCTATTTCAAATGTAAACGCTTGTTGTCTTGGTGGCCATACGAAGAGGCGCTTATGGAAATCAAAGTCTTTCAAACATCTTTTTTTGAGTACCAGGGACTGGAAACACGTTAAAAATGATTCACACCAATCTTCCACTGTTATGTCGACCATCAACCAGGTGCCGTTTGTACCATTTTTAAGTTTAGTGCACTTTGCCTCTCGGCTAAGAGAGCCAAAATATTCGTGCGCTGAACATGCTGAGCCTACGTAAAAGACAAAATTGAAAGTAAATCTTTAATGGATGAGGGGAGTATCGCGAGGCCCCCGAGAGATTACGGAGAGATTATTCTCTATCCTACAATGGCCTATAAAGGGAAACTCCGCCCGAAAGGGGTGCTTTTCACGCTTCAGGTATATTGAAGTATGTGAAAGCAAGGGTAGGTAAATATGTCATTGTGGTCTATAAAAAAGTTCAGAATGGCTAATAATGCATTTTTTGGTCGTGAAAAAGTCGAGAAAGCGTTATGGTTTTGTGACTTTTTCATATTTAAAAGACAGACTGAGTGTATTTACAGCAATTAAAAGAGATGCAAAGTTCTAAACTAGGTATGAGAAAGGTGTACCAGTGTCAATAGAATATATACGAAAGGGGTAACTTTTCTGTGTAAAAAGGTATACAAAAGGGTAATGGGTTGGGTCCGGGGGGGAGTTTAAAACTTTTTGGATTTCCCCTCTACCCCTGGGTCGAGTCCTATTCCTCGATAACCGAATCATGACCGAGGCGCTAATTACAATTTTATTTGAAACCTAGATATGAAAAATACAGATAGACAATGTACTAGATAACTTGTATATGGTGGTATGAGCCTGTGACTAGGGTGGAAAAGTACAGAATGGTCTAGAAAATTTACGAGATAATTTATTATACACACAAAAAAAACTCGGAACATTGGAATCTTCAAAACTCAATTAACCAACGACAATACCTACAGCAAAATTCAGCCCCCCTCCCCCCCCCCCCCCCCACCCCTAAGAAAAAAACAATGATGGAAGCAAGATGCTTTTGAAGCCTCTATATAACGGCCCTGTATATAGCGGTTACCTTGTATATTACGGTCACCTTGCCATTTCCCAAGGCTGACCGTTGTACACAGGTTCGACTGTAAACTCTAAAGTTTGTGAGGTTCATTCCCCAGAGCGTCTCAGAGGATTAGCTTACCCTTATCACCTCATAACACATACAATGCTTTATTTCTGCGTACGTACCCGTTTGAGCGGTTTTTGATGCGCATCGATATCCTGTTGCCTTGATTTTGAATCTAGGTAGAGATCTTTTCCAGCCGCAGTTTTTAATATAAATGTTCCTCACGTTCGAGACATTAAAATCTTTTGTAGCAGAGGAGATGTCAAAATTGGACCGCCTAAACCAATAAAACTTGTTATAGCAAAGCGTCTTCCAATCTGAAGTCTCGTTAAAGCACAAAGCTATGAGAGAACACCAGTTCCTCAAGCAACTGCGTGTTTCTGAGTCTCTTTTGTAGTACCAGTAATTGTAATAGTAACGGTAATAGTAATAGTCATAATCATAGTAAGGAGCAGGACATTTTATGGCGTAATAAGGACCAGACGTTCCATTGACAAGTGATTGACAGTTTCCTTTTTTAAGTTCTTCGGATTGCAACAGTTTGCCTTTTTGCAAGCAATACCCTCCTATGTCAACAAGAAAAACCAAATAAAATTTAACAGATGTTACTGAAACTGAGGGAACGGTGAGCGGGAACGAGCACTGGGAACGGGGAAAATGAAAAATGGGAGCAAAAAGAGAATTAGAAATGAAAGGTTAGGGTTCAAGTTGGGTTTTGTTCCCATTTTTCATTTTTCCCGTTCCCCAGTGCTCGTTCCCCGTTTTAGTAAAATTCAAACTTAACACCAAGAACCTTAAATCAACTATTAACAGGGCTTTTTTGTTTTTTGTTTTGTTTTGTTTTTGTTTTTTGTTTTGGAGCCAATCTTTGTGCTGTATCTACCCGAGCAGCCTCTTCCTCAGGCGCTTCGTTTTTAGCACTGCACAGAGGCGAGCGCGAAACGCGAGTGACCGGTAACGAAGCCTAAGGGACTATGGGAAAGAGTCTCGTCCGTTTTCTCGTTCCCGCCTTCCGTTGCAAGCAAATTTTCATCAAGAGAGAGACGTCTGGGTACGAGGCAGCTGCCCGTGCAAGATTTTATTCAAACCTATAACCCCACAGTGTTCACAATGAAACTGCAAATAAATTTGCATAACATTGGCCAAGGAATTAAGTAATGATCCAGGTAAGAAGGAAAGCAATTTCTATTGTTGTGGCGCAATACGCTTTCCTCACATAGAAATGTTTTCATTTTTACGCAGAGAGTGCATAAATCTACAAAAAGGCTGTTTACGAAAGAAAATGTATTTAAACTCCACTTTTAAAGGGTGTATTTTTGTGTTAAAACATTTCGACCAATCACAAGAGTTGCAAACAATGGCCAAGAAATGTTCACAATTTTACATGATCCGCACATACGATTTCTGTGTTACTTAGACTCAGACGAGATTTTGTTATAAGGAAGTTGGATAGAAAAAAAAGGATTGATGTACATGCTGCTTTGCGAAGATTTCGTAAAATTTGATGTTTAAACCAATCAGAACCTTAGTAGAGACAATAGTAAAGTTAGCACCTTTTTGCATTCCGACGTGTTCACTGCGTTTTGGTCCTTTCCTTCTTATCTGGACCATTACTTAATTAGCAGCTGCTGAAGGGAAGAGTTTCTGAATTAAAAGCGTTTTTAAAACAAATCGGAGAAAACCTTGGATCGAAGAAGGGCATTCGCAATCAGCCACCTACCTACTTTCCCTAAAACGTTCGAGTTTATTTTGTTGTTGGTTTTGTTGTTGTTGTGTTGGAACAATTTACGCCAAACGCCAGAAAAACGTATTAAGCCTGATACCTTATGTGCCCAATAGTCCTCCCTTGTTAAGTTGCAATTTGATCGATTGGAAACAGTTACGTGCAGACAGGATTAACATCAATTCCTTGAAAGGTCTCCAATTTGGTTTTAATGTTTTAAACAAGAAGTGCCAGCATTAAGATTACAAAAAGAGCCGCGTCGTTTGTATAATTCTAATATCTTATTCAAATTAATTGCTTGCTTCGGGAAAAATTTTCTAATTTCTGTCTTTATGCTGATTGCAAAGTTTGAGAAATAATTTTTCGCTCGACAATTATGCCATGGAAATATGCAGAAATAAAACTACCGAAACTTATTAATTCTACTATATTTAAAAACCATTTTTTTTCTTAGTAAAGACCAATATAGAGGTTGTCGGTTGTATACTGTAAAACAAAGATGTGGAGGAAAAAGGTCAATATCAGGTTTCTTTCGATAACATTGGGCGGTTCGAGATATTAGAACTCTCGAACCCTTTTTAATTTAAATTTAATTGAACTTCTGACGTAGGGGTGGTGGTGCATTTTTTGAGTGGTAGATATGGTTAATTACCCTGGCCACCTGCTGGCGCAAAGAGACTTACCGGGGTATTTCTTTTAAGAGAGTGCATAACTTACCTTCTACAGCATTTCCGAACGAAAGAACTGCGAAGTATATGTAATGAGAGAAATACATATGGTTTAATTAAAACAGTTGTCCTTAATTTGGCAGTAACAAATTATTGTCGTAAGATCTTACACACGGAAAGTGCAGATAGTTACAAAATTCGCATGGGAATCAGATGCAGAAATGCGACGCTAAAGGGCCAAAGAAGATTGAAGATATTTCTTCAATTAGCGGCGTCGTCTCGGCAGGTTAGTTTGAAAATTTCGGCGCTAGCACGTATGAATGTCAGAATGAAAATAACCTTTTAACTGCTTCCAAAATGATTCTTATCAATGACATAGTCAACAGCGGGGTGTTACAAACCACTCTTATCTTGAAGGACACTGGGTTTAGTAATATTTTGCTTCGCTGTTTCATAATTCCTCCAGTAATTTGAAACTTTCTTTAATTTCAAGTCAAGAATGTTGGAAAATAAAATATTAATTAAAAAAGCGTGCGTAAGAAATACTTTTTATTATAAATGCTATGCAAAAGGAAGCAAAAGAAAAGAATAAAGTTCGCTACGCTTTTTTAAAGAAGTGTCGTATTGGTAATTCATGGGTAGAAGTAACCAAAAACTACTCAATGTAAAATTATTGCATCATACTCACTCAAAACAAGCCCAATGATTATTGTTCCCTTTGCAGTTTCATTGTCAAGGAAGGATAGATTCAGCTCAGATTTTTTCGTACGTGGATTCATCATTGAACCTAGGAAGGTTAGAAATTTCCTTCTTTCCTCGATTAATTGATTCGAGGTGTTAATAACAAAGCCAACTGTTAAGTAGCCCAGTCTTCGCCAGTACTTGCCTTCCGTATCACCAAGATGGCAATTAAGTTATTGTCTTGTCATGCCTTTATGTTGACTTTGCCAGCTGTCGTTATGGAAACCATGTTGAAAGGAAAATAAAATAATGAAGTACCGTACCAAATATGGTTGTGGCTCCATAAAATGATTCCTATAGTCTAACATATACACATTTAAATGAGAAATTAAAAAGACATATTAGTTGACTGTTTCTCCAAAAAGCCTAATTTACTAAATTACACCTTGCTTCGTAGCATTGTGTTAGTTTTCATTTCAAATGTTCTCAGTTATAGTAAGAAAAACCACGACAAAAAATTAAGTTGTGCTATTTATTTCCTAGGGTTCATGGCAGGTGTGATTGAAGTACCTGTGTGATGTGAATGATTAACGCTGGCTGTAGAGAGAAGAAGAAAATAAATATACTGCAGTTGGAAACGCCTTACGGCCTGATGCAGTATAGAGAATTCTTGTGTTAATGACAAAATCAACGATTTCAGCAAGAGAATTGAAGAAGCAAACGTTGAAAGCAGTTTACATGAGTAAATAAATAAATGGTCCAAAAAGGTTTTCAAAGAAAAGGTGATGCCAATATAAGTTAAAGAAAAAAAATCACTCTCACTGCAAAGTTTGCAAAATGATGGTCACTAGATGTGGAAAGAAGTCGTTTTATAAAAAAGCATGAAATCGTGCGTTATGACCATTAACAAATTTTAATCAGCGAACGACTTAAAAAGTAAAGACGAATTTAATAGAGCAACTTAAACAGATTTCATTCGGTTTCATTTCTCAAAACTGTTTTTTGTTTACTTTAAGACAAAATCCATTAGGAAATTGAGTAATTTTAATTTTCAGTGGACAAAAACCTTTTACTAGAATAATTTCAAGCATATTGCATTCTTTTTCACACCTTTCGAGGGCTATAATTGTACTAAGTTGTATGAAATAACTCCGAAGAAAAGGTTCTTATTGGAGCCCTCTGAAACTTAAAATTACTCAATTTCTTAATGGCTTCCATCTTAACACTTTTAGCTGGTGGCAATAGGCCAGGAGACGAAAGCGGAGGTTTTAACAAATTTATTCAAGAACCGAAGAAATTTTATTTTTCCATGCTTTCAGTCTAAATATAGTTTTAGAAAGTAACTTCCGAGCAATGAGCGTTCGAGAATTTCTAGATTTATTGTAATTATTGTAAAACTGTATGTTGTCGCAAAGCAGTGTATATAGCCTCATGTAAGGTAAATCGGATTCCGGAATCTGAGAAATTTTGACTGTGAAATATGGAATCCTGGGCTTTGGAATCCGCAATTACGCTGACAATTGAGATCCGGAGTCCAAGTTTCACTAAGATAGAATCGGGAATTCAGTACCTGAAATTCGGAATTCACCGTGTGGGATCCTTAATCCAAGACTGTTTTCGATTACCTTACATAAGGCGAAAAGAAGTGTTTTGCTATAATAAGCCACAGTTGCTTAATTCTTTTCAACAGTTCCTACCTTGAAAAAATAATATGTAGATTTAGCCAGGGCTGAAAGCGAAGCTTTGGTTAATAATACGTGTAAACAAAAAAAATTAAATCGTGTAATGCTAAACGGGGACGACAATGAAAATGGCTTCAAGACTAATACATCTAATTAGCAAAAAAACAAATTGCACGTGCAGTACACTTTTTCTTCTAAATAGCAAAAAACAAATTTGCACGTGCAGCACGCTTTTTTGTCTTTCCCTTGCCGTTGTTTTGCAAGACTACAACGCTGTTTTGTACGACTAAAATGTCAAACTTCCTAGTTACACATTATTTTTATGGAAGAATTGTCGTATGTGCTTACCCAATATTTTGTTTCCTGTTTTCATGTTCGCTTTTATTTTTCACTGCCGCTCATTTTCACCTTACTGGCCGCTAGCATTTCTCATTTACTCACTGCTGCTTTGAATTTCCATGTTTTTCTTCCTACGAAATTCGTGTCCTTTGTTTTCAATAACTCGCTCTAGCTCTTTCTCTGTTATCCACGTTAGTGTAAACATAAAAAAACGCCGAAAAAGACACGACTTTGTTGTTGTTTTTTCTTTCTAAAAGTCTGGGCGGCCATGTGATTTCCTTCCAAATAAAACCTTGAGTTTCATTTGGGTTGCCATACCTGTTGATTGAGTTATTTTTCATTGGTCTGCCTGTGGTGCGGACGGACGGTCGCTCGCTCGGTGTACGGTCACGTGATTACCAAATTTTCTCGGATGGGTAGATTAACACATTTCTAAAGCCATGGGGCTCAACGCGTGGAGCCCCGCTATGAATTTTAATTAAACGTTTTAATTCAACGAAATTATTGGTACAACGTTCTTTCAAGTAGTTGCAGCGGTCTTTCTTTGCTATGATACACGCTAGCTTAAAAAGTTAATTTTCCTTTTAAGATAAGTCAAACTTGTTGCTTACAATGTATTTTATTATAATAACTATCGTTTGCCGTTGCAATTTGCTTAAGCCAACGACAATTGGATGATTTAACCTACCACAAACTCTGAATCGAAATTCAAGTCAAATTCCATATATTGCATAAGTGAAACCTAACTGACTATTGGCGCATTTTTTTTGGAATCTTCAGCTAATTTAGATGCACTAGGTTGTTTTGATTACCTCTGTAAATATTTGTATTACAAATATTGCCGTGCAAGTATTTGGAGAGTGTATTAAGTAAATGCTTGGATGTTTGTAACTCAATGTCATACTGACAAAAATGCTTCAAACATTGTGTTCAATGGAGGATTACATTTTGATCAAACCCATAATTCATTATAACCTTCTCAGATTTATCCACAATCCGGTTGGTAAGTGTACAGGCTGCTTACCATTTACAGAAATTCGGTTAAATTCAAAATCTCATCCGAAATCAGCCAACAATTGGCCTTATTGAACAACTACAAAGTGTAGCCAGATCAGCCGTAAATATTAATAATAATAATAATAATAATAATAAAAGGATTCGAGAGAGAGACGACCATATTTTTCTGAAGCGGACCGAGCAGTTTCCCCGTGTCTCAAATCAGGTAAGCACCCTTACTCCGATAGTTATACCTATGTATTTCATATCTGGCTTCCTTCCCTCGAGCTCTGGCTAGCTATGTTGTTAATACACACGTAGCGTTATCTATCACCTGTTCACTCTTACAACCCACCTACAGTTCCAAATTATCATTCGGTGTTGAGTGTTTACCTTTGAATAACATTCTTTACAAATTTAATATCGTCCTTGACAGAGAACTGTAAACCTAGTTTGCAATTTTGTGATCTCGTATCATGGTAACTTCCATTGCATCTTCCCGTGTTTATGTAGTTTTGTCACCTGTAGTTCTTTTGTCTTTCTTTCTTTCTTTTATTGTCCTGAATTCGAATGAGTGATTGAAATAAAATACAAAGAAAGGTGACAGTACAACTCCTTTTCATTTAAAATTGTTTACTGCCAAATACTGACTAAAGTATTTTCAATACCCGCTGAAACTTTCCATCGCGCATGCTGTACTGTCGCAATTTGTAATAATCATCGCACTTTGTAATACCTGTCGCAATTTGTAATAAATCCATCGCACTTTGTAATACCTGTCGCAATTTGTAATAAACCGCGTCGCAATTTGTAATAAAAAAGCTGTCGCAATTTGTAATAACAGTCCATCGCACTTTGTAATAAACTAAGCTATCGCAATTTGTAATAATTATATCGCACTTTGTAATAATTTCTTGAGAGTGATTCAACTTACTTCGTCAACATTAATATAATGCCAAAATATGCATGGTACTTCATAAACAAAGATGATGACGTCTGCTAGCATATGTTCGTAACATTTTCTTTGGTCAAGCATGCATGTCTTCCGCTATAAATTTTTCTGCCTTGATTAATCACGTGACTAGCTTGAAACGCTTTTATGAAAGACATGAAACTTCCTGTGACATATCACCAAAAAGATATGAATCACGTTTAAATTCAAAAATATTTAAATAAGAAAGGCAACATTTAACAACAGAAAATTCATGAATAACCTGGCATTCGTCGTCCAAATCCATGTTTGCTTGCCACGTGACACGTGAAGTCTTCGGTAGGGGGCGGGGGGGGGATAATCCCATATATGGATGGGCTAGATAGGTAAGTACCGCCTGATAGGGTACGGTTTTGGAGGATCTCGAGCCTTTAATAGGGTATCATTTTTTACGTTGTTGGCCTTGTGTCTTTGGTTTGATCCTTAGATAGGGTAACTCAAGTAGTAATGGATGGTTTATTCCATCCTTTCCATTTTGTAGAAAAACAGTAATCCAGAACACGCTCGGAAGAATTGCAAGGTCTTACGAGTTGTATATACGCAGGGAAGGATAAATTTTTAGCATCCCCATGGCATTTGCTTTAGAGGACTCCTTACAGAAAACAATTGTTTTAAGATGGAATGAGTGCTCCTTTTGTTCCTATATGGGACCAAATCAAGTGAGAATAATGGACCAATTGCCCAGCCGGCTCAGTGTAAGACCCCAGGTGAGTGTTATAAAAACAGGTACATACGAAGGTATTGGCCAGCGACTAATTGGATTTTGTGTTTAGGTTTCTGTTGTGGTTCGAAGGTTTGCCACTAGTGACGTTTTGTTTTATTTGCAGTAAACATTTTGAATCTTTCCAGGCCTCGTTTGATTAAGTTGGCCAAAATATGGAAGCCACTATTACTTCTTTAAGATTGCTCGTTAGACAAAAACGGTGTACCACGTGATGTGTCAACCTGTTATAAGATCTAACAAGGAAAACTTGAACTCTCCTGGTGTCCTTATTCGAATGATGTAGGATGGATATTACGATTAGCGGAAATTAAATGCTTTTTAATAATGACCTGTTTGTGTCTAGTGTGTCTAGCTCTGTCTAGATCCTCTACTCTGGCAATGCTCTGTCCAGAGGCACATCCCCGTATTGGCCATATAAGGAAGTACACCCGCCGGGTAACCATTGAATGTAAGCCACCTAGTACAATAGCAAGGTTCAAGAATACAGCATTTCGTAAGTCAGATAACTAATCAACATTAATCTGAAAAAATGTTTAGGACTATGAATAAAGTTAAATGTTTGAATGAGCGGAGATGTTACGTGCTAGC
Source organism: Porites cylindrica (assembly GCA_964035525.1). NCBI lineage: Eukaryota > Metazoa > Cnidaria > Anthozoa > Scleractinia > Poritidae > Porites > Porites cylindrica. The sequence continues at coordinate 21,179,734 of OZ037781.1, read as the reverse complement.
AGACGTCATCTCCATCTTTGTTTATGAAGCACCATGCATATTTTGGCGTTATATTAGTGTTGACGAAGTAAGTTTAATTACTCTCAAAACGTTATTACAAAGTGCGATGGAATTATTACAAATTGCGACAGCTTAGTTTATTACAAAGTGCGATGGACAGTTGTTACAAATTGCGACAGCTTTTTTATTACAAAGTGCGACACGGTTTATTACAAATTGCGACAGGTATTACAAAGTGCGATGGATTTATTACAAATCGCGACAGGTATTACAAAGTGCGATGATTATTACAAATTGCGACAGTACACATGCCCGTAAATAAACGACAGTAGTTTTGGATATAGAAGTACGCGATAAAAAATGATTTGGTTGCTTGCTTTGTCATTTTACATCGTTGCCACAGTTTTCGCTGCTGATGACCGTTCCAGATCGTCTTACTTCAGAACGGTGGAAAACAGGCGCTTAGCAGCACAAGTGGCCAAAACATTTTATTCCCCTAGTGTTTTGTCGTGCGGTCATGCTTGCCTCAGAAATACTTGGTGTTCCTCTACAAATTTCAAGGAAGGGACAGGTGGCACAGGAGTATGTGAGTTGATTAAGCATGAGTCCAACTCAACTAACTATAACAACAAACTCATACATCAACCAGGCAACACATATACAATAATTCTCAAGGTGAGTAAATGCAGCTTTTATTTCCGCAATGCCGTAAAAGAAATTTTTTACTATTAAACTTTTTTCAGTGGCGTATCTAACGGAAAGACAAGACGAACAGTAATATTTACAAGCAGACAATAGATTGCTATACAATCCAAATAAAAGCTTTAACAAAAGCTTAAACTTCCGCACGAGCTAGTGACATTTGGCACGTAAACGGTTTTAACCGTTTCGATGCTGTATGTTTATTACCAGAAAGCATGATTATGATTCTGAATGGCTAAGGAATAATCTCAGTTAAGTTGAAACTCCGACAATTTCTCCCCTAGAAGGGTACAAGCAAGCGAGAAAACGATTTCCCTTCCTGCCATTTTTCTAAATTAAAACTTTTTTACTGATAGGGTTGTCTGATGACTGGATGCCTAAATGGAGGTTCTTGCTTGTTAGACAAGAAAAAGGAATCGTTTTCATGTTCGTGCAAACTACCATGGAGTGGGCAGAGATGCGAAGAAAAATTGAGTAAGCCTCTAGTACAAAGCGTTTGCACATATTTGTTTTTCTATTTATGTATTCATTTTTTCATTTTTTTTTTTCATGAGAGTAAAGTCTTGATTTGCTTACTTCAAGCGTTTTAATGCTGGTTTCGCTTCTATCATTTGTTACTGAGCTCCCGGGTTGATCCGTTGGAGCAAAATTCCTTAATTATGGCCTCTAACGTATATGCTGCTGGCTAGGGTTTTTTTAACGGTCCCTCTGTCTTGAGCAGAGCATTAAACAATCGCGAGAAAGTTTTAAAATAACTCCAAAGCACTTTCAAAATAAGTTACGTTTTCGCTAACGTCGTCTCCCTGATTCGTGAATCACAGGCGCATTAAAAAGGCGAAATAACAGTTGTCATAACATTCTTCTGGCGGCTAAATAGACCTTTTTACCCATACGGCCGCCATATTGAATTAATTCGATTTAAGGAGTATTATAGGATGCCAAGGGGGCATGAGCACATTTCGTTTGTATTTTCGAGCGCTTTTCGGGACATTTTTTCTTAAAGTTTTCTTAGAATAAGATTCTAATAAGAAAAAGGATCCTTGTGCCGTATTTTGATGTAATAATGATCGCCTATTTCCAGAGAAATATACAACGAAAGACCATATTTCTAATACTAAACTAGAAAAATGCGATCATTATTACATCCAAACACGGCACAAGGATCTTTTTTCCCATTAGAATCTTATTCTAAGAAAACTTTAAGAAAAAGTATCCCGAAATGCGCTCAAAAATAGAAACGAAATGTGCTCATTCCCCCTGGGCATCCTATAATACTCCTAAAATCGAATTAATTCAATATGGCCGCCCTATCGGTAGAAAGGTCTATTGAAATTCGTTTGAATGGTTCCATTAAAAAAATGATAAGTTATTTTCCCTCTTCATTTTCTTTTCTCGACTAAGTTCTCTACCAAGCTTTCACAGAAACGCTCGCTATAATGCTGAATGTTCAGTAACTAAGGCTTCATTCGCCTACCTTAGCTACCATGGGCAAGCCAACTTTTCCAACTTTTCCTTCCAAAACTTGGTGATTCTTTTACATGAGACATAAAACGTTGGCTCGGCTAGAAGGGTGACGCGCCTTTTTCGACTCAGCCGGGTCATATCGGTCAAGGCGAAACAATCAGAGCATGCGCGAGCGTTGTTGTCAGCTCTTGGCTCTGGCAAACGGTCAACTTTTTTCTCATATAAACGCTCGCCAAAAGTGAGTCGGTTGGAAGGATGATCCTCTTTCCCGGGAGACCTTAACTCAACGAGCACTAAGGACATTACTGTATCTCAGCTTCCATTTTCCACTAGCTTGGAGTCATATTACCTTTAATTTTTCCTTTGTTTTTTTTCGCTCAGATTGTCCAGTTGGCTGGTCTGCATTTGGCGACTCGTGTTATTACCTAAACGGTACAGTGGCACAGAACCAGACAGACGCCCGCAAAGCATGCCAGGCAATGGATGGAGACCTCCCAATAATTAAATCAGCCACTGAAGACAAATTCGTATTTGAACTGATAAGAAACAGTGAAACAGTCACAACACTTGGTACCTGGCTTGGCTTAGAGCGAGATAAGAACAAAAGCAAGTCATTCCATTGGATTGATAACACTCCACTGGAAGGGGGCTTTAACAATTGGGTTTACAAGGAACCGAACAACCAAGGCGGTAATGAAGATTGCGTCCATATGTATGGAAAGCGAGTTTGGAACTTTACGAGGCCAGGAAAGTGGAACGACTACCCCTGTAGTTGTTATTATCAGCTTCGTCATTGCCCTGTTATACTTTGCCAGAAGCCTGCATACTAAGGTAGCCTGCAATGCATTATTATTATTGTTATTATTATTATTATTATTATTATTATTATTATTATATTATTGTGCATTATTATTATTATTATTATTATTATTATTATTATTATTATTATTATGTGTACATAGCTGGTGTGGCTTTTTGGCATTTGCGTTAGAGGTTCCCAATAACCATTTCTCAACTAATTTGTGCAAAACAAACAAATGAATATTCTTACTAAGGGGATGAGTGTGGATGAGCTTTGTCGAGTTTGAGACCACGAAATTTTCTTATACCTTACTAAGCGAAAGCCGATTAGCATTAATCCCGGACTAGCCAGATTTTTTGATTGGCTTATTATTATCATTATTATGCGGAAGAAATTAAAGCTGCATGTTTATATCCTTCTTACCGTGGTCGCCATCTTTGAATTTTATAACAGGAGGAGATCGAGGAACTGATTCAACATGCAGTTACTCGAACATTGACGGGCAGGAAGAAAACGCTTGCCATACAGGCTTAGACTTAGATAAAAATGTTACCCTGAGATTAAAAGCTGTACATAGCTGGTTGGCTTTTTGGCATTTGCGTTCGAGGTTCCCAATAACCATTTCTCTACTAGTTTGTGCAAAACAAACAAATGAACATTCTAACTAAGGGAATCGGAGTGGCTGAACTTTGTCGAGTTTGAGACCACGAAATTTTCTTATACCTTGCTAAGCGAAAGCCGATTAGCATTAATCCTAGGCTAGCCAGATTTTTTGACAACTTATGTCTCCTAAAAAGCTGTAACCAGGGCTCGGTTTTACTTAAGGACTTAGTTTTGTTAACCCATGATGATTTTTCAGCACGTATATAATAAAGTGAACGTAATCGCAGGTTAAAATTTCTACTCTGGATTGAAGCTTATTGTTAAGGTTAGAAATTTCTTTCTTTCCTCGATTAATTGATTCGACGTGTTAATAACAAAGCCAACTGTTATGTAGCCCAGTCTTGCCAGTACTTGCCTTCCGTATCACCCAGAAGACAATCAAGTTATTGTCTTGTCATGCCTTTATGTTGACTTTGCCAGCTGTCGTTATGGAAACCATACTAAAAGGAAAATAGAATAATCAAGTACCATACCAAATATGGTTGTGGCTCCATAAAATGGTTCCTGAAGTCTAACATATACATTTAAACGAGAGATTAAAAAGGCATATTAGTTGAATATTTCTCCAAAAAGTTTAATTTACTAAATTACACCTTGGTTCGTAACATTGTGTTAGTTTTCTTTTCACATGTTCTCAGTTATAGTAAGAAAAACCACGACAAAAAATTAAGTTGTGTTATTTATTTCCTAGGGTTCGTGGCCGGTGTGACTGAAGTACTTGTGTGATGTGAATGATTAACGCTGGCTGTAGAGAGAAGAAGAAAAACAAATATACTGCAGTTGGAAACGCCTTAACAAATTTATTCAAGAACCGAAGAAATTTTATTTTCCCATGTTTTCAGTCTAAATATAGTTTTAGAAAGTAACTTCCGAGTAATGAGCGCTCGAGGATTTCAAGATTTATTGTAATTATTGTAAAACTGTATGTTGTCGCAAAGCAGTGTAGACAGCCTCATGTAAGGTAAATCGGATTCCGGAATCTGAGAAATTTTGACTGTGAAATCTGGAATCCTGGGCTTTGGAATCCGGAATCCCGCTGACAATTGAGATCCGGAGTCCAAGTTTCACTAAGATAGAATCTGGAATTCAGTACCTGAAATTCGGAATTCACCGTGTGGGGTCCAGAATCCAAGACTGTTTTCGATTACCTTTTATAAAATAACTAAGATAGTACGCGCGCTCTGATTGGCTGAGAGGTGTGTTTGCAAGAGAGTATGTAACCTTAGTTGTGGCGTCAATATGTTTTGCTTTTCGCGCGCTAATCACGCAAGCACAAATTTGAAAAAGTTTTCAAGTTCAAAACTCGACAAGTTTACTTTATTTACCCATTCCTTCGTCGGCTGAAACTTGGAAAATCGTTACAAAGAAAGTGTGTCAATTTTTTTTCGCTTAAGCTGACATTTTAAGCGAGAAAAGTCCGTATTTTGGAAAGCATCTTTTTGCAAAACAAGAACTGATTACGCATAACTGTCTCGAATTCTCCCAGCCCCTCTCGTGTTTATATCAGGCTATGCAAACACGGAAAACGTTTTCTATTCCTTAAATATAAGGCGAAAAGAAATGTTTTGCCTTTACCAGCCACAGTTGTTTAATTATTTTCAACCGTCCCTAGCTTAAAAAAAATATAGAAAAAAGAAAAGCGAAGTTCTTGTTAATAACACGTGTAAACAAAAAAAATTAAATCGTGTAATGCTAAACGGGAACGACAAGGAAAATGGCTTCAAGGCTAACAGATCTAATTAGCAAAAAAAACAAATTGCACGTGCAGCACACTTTTTCTTCTAATTAGCAAAAAACAAATTTGCACGTGCAGCACGCTTTTTTGTCTTTCCCTTGCCGTTGTTTTGCAAGATCTACTACGCTGTTTTGTACGACTAAAACGTCAAACTTCCTAGTTACACATGTTTTTTATGGAGGAATTGTCGTATATACTTACCCAATATTTTGTTTCCTGTTTTCATGTTCGCTTTTATTTTTCACTGCCGCTCATTTTCACCTTGCTGGCCGCTAGCATTTCTCATTTACTGACCGCCGCTTTGAATTTCCATGTTTTTCTTCCTACGAAATTCGTCTCCTTTGTTTTCAATAACTCGCTCTAGCTCTTTCTCTTTTATCCACGTTAGTGTACACATAAAAAATAACGCCGAAAAAGACACGACTATGTTGTTGTTTTTTCTTTCTAAAAGTATGGGCAGCCATGTGATTTCCTTCCAAATAAAACCTTGAGTTCTATTTGGGTTGCCATACCTGTTGATTGAGTTATTTTACATTGGTCTGCCTGTGGTGCGGGCGGTCGTTCGCTCTCTCGGCGTACGGTCACGTGATTACCAAAGTTTTTCGGATGGGTAGATTACCACATTTCCATAGCTATGAGGCTCTGCCCATGCGCGGTGCTTTGCACCGCGCATGGAGCTCCGCTATGAATTTTCATTAAACGTTTTAATTCAACGAAATTATTAGTACAATGTTATTTCAAGTAGTTGCAGCGGTCTTTCTTTGCTATGATACACGCTTGCTTAAAAAGTTAATATTTATTTTAAGATAAGTCAAACTTGTTGCTTACAATGTATTTTATTAACTAGCGTTTGCCGTTGCAGTTTTCCTAAGCTAACGACAATTGGATGATTTAACCTACCACAAACTCTGAATCGAAATTCAAGTCAAATTCTATATATTGCAGAAGTGAATCTTAACTGACTTTTGGCGCATTTTTTGATAATGTTCAGCTAATTTAGATCCACTAGGTTGTTTGATTAGCTCTGTAAATATTTGTATTACAAATATTGCCGTGCAAGTATTTGGAGAGTGTATTAAGTAAATGTTTGGATTTTTGTAACTCAATGTCAAACTGACAAAAATGCTTAAAACATTGTGTTCCACAGAAGATTACATTTTGATCAAACCTTCTGAGATTTATCCACAATCCGGTTGGTAAGAGTACAGGCTGCTTATCATTTACAGACACTCGGTTAAATTCGAAATCTCATCGGACATCAGCCAACAATTGGCCTTATTGAACACGTACAAAGTGTAGCCAGATCAGCCGTAGATATTAATAATAATAATACTAATAATAATGTGAAGGGTAATAATGATAATAATAATAATAATAATAATAATAATAATAATAAAAGGATTCGAGAGAGAGACCATATTTTTCTGAAGCGGATCGAGTAGTTTTCCCGCGTCTCAAATCAGGTAAGCACCCTTACTCCGATAGCTATACCTATGTATTTCATATCTGGCTTCCTTCCCTCTGGCTAGTTATGTTGTTAATACACACGTAGCGTTATCTATCACCTGTTCACTCTTACAACACCACCTACAGTTCCGAATTATCATTCGGTGTTGAGTGTTTACCTTTGAATAACATTCTTTACAAATTTAATGTCGTCCTTGACAGAGAACTGTAAACTTAGTTTGTAATTTTGTGATCTCGTATCATGATAACTTCCATTGCATCTTCCCGTGTTTTTGTAGTTTTGTCACCTGTAGTTCTTTTGTCTTTCTTTCCTTTATTGACCTGAATTCGAATGAGTGATTGAAATAAAATACAAAAAAAGGTGTCAGTACAACTCCTTTTCATTTAAAATTGTTTACTGCCAAATACTGACTAAAGTATTTTCAATATCCGCTGAAACTTTCTATCACGCATGCCCGTAAATAAACGACAGCAGTTTTGGATATAGAAGTACGCGATAAAAAATGATTTGGTTGCTTGCTTTGTCATTTTACATCGTTGCCACAGTTTTCGCTGCTGATGAACATTCCAGATCTTCTTACTTCAGAACGGCGGAAAACAGGCGCTTAACATCACAAGTGGCCAAAACATTTTCTTCCCCTAGTGTTTTGTCGTGCAGTCATGCGTGCCTCAGAAATACTTGGTGTTCCTCTACAAATTTCAAGGAAGGGACAGGTGGAACAGGAGTATGTGAGTTGATTAAGCACGAGTCCAATTCAACTAACTATAACAACAAACTCATACATCAACCAGGCAACACATATTCAATAATTCTTAAGGTGAGTAAATGCAACATTTTATTTGCGCAATGCCGTGAAAGAAATTTTTTTACTATTAAACTTTTTTCAGTGGCGTATCTAACGGAAAGACAAGACGAACAGTAATATTTACAAGCAGACAATAATTTGCTATACAATCCAAATAAAAGCTTTAATAAAAGCTTAAACTTCCGCACGAACTAGTGACATTTGACACGTAAACGGTTTTAACCGTTTCGATGCTGTGTGTTTATTACCAGAAAGCATGATTATGATTCTGAATGGCTAAGGAATAATCTCAGTTAAGTTGAAACTCCGACAATTTCTCCCCTAGAAGGGTACAAGCAAGCGAGAAAACGATTTCCCTTCCTGCCATTTTTCTAAATTAAAACTTTTTTACTGATAGGGTTGTCTGATGACTGGATGCCTAAATGGAGGTTCTTGCTTGTTAGACAAGAAAAAGGAATCGTTTTCATGTTCGTGCAAACTACCATGGAGTGGGCAGAGATGCGAAGAAAAATTGAGTAAGCCTCTAGTACAAAGCGTTTGCACATATGTGTTTTTCTGTTTATTGATTCATTTTTTCATTTTTTTTTCTTTTTTTTATGAGAGTAAAGTCTTGATTTGCTTACTTCAAGCGTTTTAATGCTGGTTTCGTTTCTATCATTTGTTACTAAGCTCCCGGTTGACCCGTTGGAGCAAAAATCCTTAATTATGGCCTCTAACGGATATGCTGCTGGTTAGGGTTTTTTTAATGGTCCCTCTGTCTTGAGAAGAGCATTAAACAATCGCGACAAAGTTTTAAAATAACTCCAAGGCACTTTCAAAATAAGTTACGTTTTCGCTAACGTCGTCTCCCTGATTCGTGAATCACAGGCGCATTGAGAAGGTGAAATAACAGTTGTCATAACATTCTTCTGGCAGCTAAATTGAAATTCGTCTGAACGGTTCCATTAAAAAAAATGATGTTATTTTCCTTCTTCTTCTTCTTCTCTCGACTAAGTTTTCTACCAAGCTTTCACAGAAACGCTAGCTATAATGCTGGATGGTCCGTAACGTGAGGCTTCATTCGCCTACCTTAGCTACCTTGGGCAAGCCAACTTTTCCAACTTTTCCTTCCAAAACTTGGTGATTCTTTTACATGAGAAATAAAACGTTGGCTCGGCTAGAAGGTTGATCCGCCATTTTCGACCCAGCCGGGTCATATCGGTCAAGGCGAAACAATCAGAACATGCGCGAGCGTTGTTGTCAGCTCTTGGCTCTGACAAACGGTCAACTTTTTTCTCATATAAACGCTCGCCAAAAGTGACTCGGTTGGGAGGATGATCCTCTTTCCCGGGAGACCTTAACTCAACGAGCACTAAGGACATTACTGTATCTCAGCTTCCCTTTTCCACTAGCTTGGAATCATATATATATATTACTTTTAATTTTTCCTTTGTGTTTTTTCGCTCAGATTGTCCAGTTGGCTGGTCTGCATTTGGCGACTCGTGTTATTACCTAAACGGTACAGTGGCACAGAACCAGACAGACGCCCGCAAAGTATGCCAGGCAATGGATGGAGACCTCCCAATAATTAAATCAGCCACTGAAGACAAATTCGTATTTGAACTGATAAGAAACAGTGAAACAGTCACAATACTTGGTACCTGGCTTGGCTTAGAGCGAGATAAGAACAAAAGCAAGTCATTCCATTGGATTGATAACACTCCACTGGAAGGGGGCTTTAACAATTGGGTTTACAAGGAACCGAACAACCAAGGCGGTAATGAAGACTGCGTCCATATGTATGGAAAGCAAGGTTGGAACAGTACGAAGCCAGGAAAGTGGAACGACTACCCCTGTAGTTGTTATCATAGGCTTCCTCGTTGCCCTGTTATACTTTGCCAGAAGCCTGCATACTAAGGTAGCCTGCAATGCATCACTATTATTATTATTATTATTATTATTATTATTATTATTATTATGTGTACATAGCTGGTGTGGCTTTTTGGCATTTGCGTTCGAGGTTCCCAATAACCATTTTTCAACTAATTTGTGCAAAACAAACAAATGAATATTCTTACTAAGGGGATGAGTGTGGATGAGCTTTGTCGAGTTTGAGACCACGAAATTTTCTTATACCTTACTAAGCAAAAGCCGATTAGCATTGATCCCGGACTAGCCAGATTTTTTGACAACTTGTGTCTCCTAGAAAGATGTAATCAGGGCTCGGTTTTATTTAAAGACTTAGTTTTGTTATCCCATAATGATTTTTCAGCACGGCTATAATGAAGTGAAAACAATCGCAGGTTAAAATTTCTACTCTGGATTAGTGCTTATTGTTCCTCGCGGCGAGCTGGGCCCCGGAGTCAATTCAGTTGTTTAAAGACATGAGAAATTTGAAATTGTAGTTATTATTTGAGAGTTCACAGCAATAGCAAAGTTTGTGAACTGCACTGTACATTGTTTGCTGATTTTATCCATGCGATGTGGAAAGACAGATAATGGACGTATTTTAGAAGTAAACATAACGAAAAATTTCCAGTGTACTGTAGTAACATTGAACGTTTAATTTTATTGAGTCAGCTTTTAGATTTGTGGACTTTTTTCCCCCATGTCTAACGTTGTCCAGAAATAAAATTAAAATTGAAGGAGAATTCCACTATAACGCGAAAACTGTTCAGTATCTGTGGGACAACATTGTTTATACTACTACATGAGAAATTTCTGCAATTTGATTGGCTCAGAGCAGTGGTATTTCCGCTTAATTTGAAATACCTACATGTGAAAATTACAAAGCTTTTGGGGGTAGTAGTAGTATAAACAAATAATAGCGTGATTTGTAAGTGATATTTGGCAAAAATACCACTCGTAATATTTCAAAGTCATTTCAAATTTCACTCCCTAACGGCTCGTGAAATTAGGTATAACAATTTCGAAATATTACTCGTGGTATTTATGCCAAATAGCACTACAAATCAGGCTATTCCCTATACTAACACAAATCAGGCAATTTTGAAATTCCCTTGTGTAGCATTCAAAGACCTGGACGCTACCGAACCTTTAATATAATCAGCTCGTTCTGTTACGTTAAAAGTGTCAGTAGTGAGTCTGTACTCTGATGGATTATAGGCACGTGTCATAAATAATTTGTAAAAATTGTCATAGAGAAATGCTCTAGACCAGACAATTTTAGCTTTCAAGCAATGAGCGCTTGAGATTTCGATGTTGTTATTGTAAAACTGCATGTTGTTACAAAGGCGTGTTTTACTTTAAATCACCTGAATTTTCAGGATAATTTTATTTAAACGACATGATTGGTCTACATTAGTTATTATGACAAGCAACCTTAGTCTTGACAGTTTGTTTTACTAAATAAACTTCTCAGTTTATTTCACTTTGGCGTGGTGATTTTTTTAAAACTTAAACCTAATAATTAAATTTAGCCTGTAATTTTTTTTTAATTTACACCTAATCTAAATCTGCATCCAAATCCTCTCAAAGAAGTGAATGCTAGTTGACATTTGACGCATTTTGTGATAATTTTTAGCTAAAATGGCTTCACTAGTTTGTATGAACAGCTTTGAAAATTTTAATTGAAATTTTGAATCGCAAAATTATTATGCAAATATTAAGAGAGTATGACGCTGAATGTTTGGACTTCTGTAGATTCAGTCATCAAAACAAAAGTGTTTTGGAGGAGAAGTTAAATTATGTCCAACCAGCAAATTATAAAAAGCCCCTAGGAAATTATCCATATTTCCGATATTTATGGAGACATGGTGCTTACTATTTTATATTAGTAAAATCCAACTAGTGGTCTATTACCAATGCTGCATTCTGATTAGTTGAGCTACTACTAAGCTATACGTTATAGCCCACTAGTAGCGCAAAGCGCCGGCCGGCTTTTTGGCGGCAAAAAAGGCTTTAAGTCTAGCTTTCACTAGCTAAAGTTGTTTTGTCTCGATATTTTTGACCAACTAGTTGGATTTTACTAAAGCAATTATTCCTCTCACCCTCATGGCCTCTGAGTCAATAGCCCATGAGTCTTTTCGGGCTCGAGGAATAATTGTTAAGTTGCCTTTGATTTTCCTATCCAGGAACTTCCAATTTGCCTATAGAAGGCTATGTTTACACCGGATAGCTTTGGCGTGGACACGAAAACAATACGGTGATTTCGGCGCGATTTCTGTAACAGAGCGAGGCTAAGCCGCGCAGATTTTAAAGTGGATATTTGGCTATCGGATAGGTGTTCATACTATAGCGGACAGCTTCTCGTGTCAGCACAAAAAGCTATGCAGGATAGTTTAAACGTAGTCTATTTACACAGTGAACTTCGCTCCAGCCAGGTTATCAATCTAAACAAAGCGTTTTTTATCACCTGTTTAGTCTTAGAATACCTCCCTACAGTTCTGCCGGGCTTAGTCTTTGAAGGTCCTGCTGTAGGTCTTGATTATTTACCTCACTCATAACAATCGTAATCCTTTCAATTCCGCCCTTGACAGGGAACCGCATAATTAGTTCGTAATTTCGTAATCTGTATTATGATGAAGCTTTTTTCCCATTTCATTTTCTGGCATCGTTAAAAGTTTTGTTTTATTTTTCTACCTTTCTTGTCTTCAATCCAGTAAATGCGTGACTTTGAGTTACGCTCTCCCCCCTCAATTATTTGCGTACAGAGAATATTGAAATTTGTCGTTGTTATGTTGTGCAAACAAATAAATGAATGAAAAGATTAAAATAAGTGAATTTATAAATAAAGTAAAGGTAAACACGCCAGTAGAACTTCTTTTAATTTGTTTTATGCCAAGTACTCTTCTCGAATATTAATAGTGCCTCCCGAAATAATGCTTCCCGTTACGCATGCTCCATAAGTTAAGGACGTACGTTTCGATTGTTGTAGTATAGGCGACAAAATGATTTCGTTACTTACTTTTTCCTACCTCGCTGTCACAGTTTTCGCTGACGACGAACCTTCCAGATCTTCCTACTTCATAAATGCGGAAAATAGGCGCTTAGTAGTACAAGTGACCAAAAGACTTTATTCCACTAGTGCTTTGTCGTGCAGTCATGCTTGTCTCAAGAATCCCTGGTGTTTCTCTACAAATTTTAAGTACGGAACAGGTGGCAGCAAAGGAGTATGTGAGTTGATTAAGGCTTCAGAGTCATCTAAGGATAACAAAAAACTCATTTATCAACCAGGCAACACATTTACAGTGATTCTTAAGGTGAGTATTGTAGTATTCGTTTGCGCAATAGGGAGCTTCAGCAACGACGACTTCAATGGCAACGAGAGGCGCTAAAAAGCAATATAGGTTTAGATTGGCAAAACAACAACTTTGCACATGCAGCACGCTCTTTTGTGCCTTTCTTTGCCGTCGTTGCACGACTACGACGTGAATCTTCCTAATTTCCCGTTTATGGAACACATACGTGAACACAAGACAACGATTTTCTTTCTCTTTTTGTGAACTTAGAAACAGCCCCTTAGACTTCAACTCTTGAAAACAATCGCCAACAATTGACAAATTAAAAGAGTTGGAATAAGGGCGATGAACAAGTTTGAAGCAGCGCAAATTCACTTTTTGAGTGACATCCTGCCGTTGCTGTCGTCATTGCTCGAGCTCCCTAATGATGAGACAGGAATGCCTTTGTATCTTGTTCATTTTCATACTTAAACTGAAAAAGAAGGAGACTAGGCATTGATATCTGCAGGTAGTCAATTATTTGTTATACAATCTAAATACAAGGCATGTACAAAAGCTTTTCAAATTTACAGCTCGGGTTAGTTTTTATCGCATTTTAGATTTTCTCGACGAAAATGTGTTTAGGCTTCCTTTTCGTTCATGATTACAATTTAATTAAACTGACTCTGAAACTCAGTTTTTTGTATTAGCCCCGTATTGAGCGAAAGCAACTTCTTTTTTTGCACATTTGGTCGGTAAACATTCGAATACGGCTGATATTAGTAAGGTATAATCAAGTTAAAAATGATCTCCGTGACAGTTTTTTTTTTTGTTTATATAAAAAGGTAAACTATCGCTTGAAGTTAACTGTCATTTACCGCAACGAGTTTGCGATGTCGAAGCTTGGAGTGACTCTTGTTTATTACCGGAAAGTGTTATTATTGTTATGTCGAATGGCTAAGTAACGATTGAAGTTAAATTTAAAAACTCCGGGAATTTCTCCGCACATTAACCCATTGTTTGGCGAAAGCAGACATGCTTTCTTGGAATAAAGATTAAAAATATCGTGCATTTTGGATACAAGGAATCGAGAAAACGATTTATTTTGCTTTCAATTTTAATAATCTACTTTCTGCTTATAGGGTTGTCTGATGACTGGTTGCCTAAATGGAGGATCTTGCTTGTTAGACAAGATAAAGGAAACGTTTGTCTGCTCGTGCAAACTACCATGGAGTGGACAAAGATGCGAAGTAAACTCGAGTGAGCCTTTACTTAGTTTTCGGGTTTTCTGTTTTATTATTATTAATTCAATCTTTTTTCATGACAAAAAAAATTTTTACATAACAAAAAAAAAATTTTTATGTCCTTACTTCAAGCTTTTTAATGCTGATTTTATTTCTTATATTTGTTACCAAGCTCCCGGGTCGACCCGTTCGCGACGCTTCCTTATATGGCCTCCAGTGCCGCATATGTTCCTGGGAGGGTTTGAATTTTAGCTCTTTTGTCTTGAACAGGATATTGGAATTATCACGAAAACGCTTCACAAGGACACGAAAGCACTTAGCAAGTGACATTTTTGCTACTAGGGAGTTCATGACGCCACGACAGCGAGGACAACGAGAACGGCAAAAAGACAATAGGCTGAATAGGCAAAACAACAACTCGCTTTAATTTTTGTTCATTTCGATTTTTTTTGCCGTCTATGCACGACTACGACGAATTACTACGACGTGAGACTTGGCTTGCATTAAAATAATTAAGCGAGCTGAAATAATCGCGATAGAGACTGAAAAATTAGGAATTCAGTATTTAAGGGACGTTTTCGTGTTCGTCGCTGTTCTTGCTGTCCTAAACTCCCTACTATCGCCTCCCTGATGCGTCTTTCAAGTTCCCCTCAAGATGGAGCCAAAGTAACGATTGAGGAGAGAGAAGGAGTTTTTGTATCCCCTATTCTTCTCCCTGCCAAATTTTCTCCTTAGCTTTCAAAGAGTCAACCTCCCACGCAGACGATCTTAGGGGTTCGTCACGCGTTCCTGCCCCTCCTGGAGCAGGAACACGTGACCAACCCCTAAGAAAGTCTGCGTGGGAGGCTACTTGCTCAGAGGTCCCTTGCTATCAAAGAATCTTATTTCTGTGGCTCCGATACCATTTTTCATTTCCTTGAAGTTATCTTTCGTTATTTATTGCTTCTTTTCGCTTCAAGGATGTCCATCTGGCTGGGTTACATTTGGTGATTCATGTTTTTACCTGAATGGTACAGAACAACAGGTCCAGAGCGACGCGCACAAGGTATGCCAGACTATGGGTGGAGACCTCCCAATAATCAAATCAGCCGTTGCAGACAAATTTATATTCGAACTTATAAAAAATGGTAATACAGTCACACCATTTGGTGCGTGGCTTGGGTTAGAACGAGTTAAGGTTAACGCAACCAAGTTCCGTTGGATTGACGATACTCCACTGGAAGGAGAGTATAAGAATTGGTTTGACAGAGAACCGAACAACCAAGGCTTTAATGAAGATTGTGTCAATATGTTTGGGAAGTCAATTGACAACAGAACGAGCTCGAGGGCAGAAGGAAAGTGGAATGACTACCCCTGTAGATGCCATAATAGTCTAAACCTTTGCCCTGTTGTTCTTTGCCAGAGGCCTTTACGGCCATGATAAGTAAATACTGTTAATTGAACTTCGATTCGTGCAATTGGACGAGCGCGCAACGCAAGTTCGATTTGAAATCACAAAGTATGACGGATTTTAGACCAAAATTGCACGACAAGAAGTTAATTACCAATTCATTACAGCCATTTTAAAATCGCAGAATTCAGTCATTACCAATATTTATTTGATCGAATAGCGGAAACAAAAAGGCCCTTACATTTCACCTTGTACCCGGAACAGAAATGATGCAATATAGAGCAAAAATGGTACTTTTTAAAACAGAAATGATGCCATTTTAAACAGATGTGATTAAGAGCAAAAATAATGTGATTGATGAATAAATCACACTGCTGAGAGCTAATCAAATTGCAGGGATCACCAGTGATTTCAAAATGGATATATAAAGATGTAGTGTCAGAGTGCAAAACCTCAAGATAAAGTCGGCTTGCTAGAAATTCATGTAATCAGATGTTCAATCGGTGTTGTTATTACACAGTTGAAGCCGGCTCTGCGGACATCCTTTTAATACGGAAACCCCGGCGGACAATTTGGTTATTTCAACGAAATGCTAATATCTGTCTAAAATTAACCCGCTTTGTACGGACACTGGTTAGTACGGATTACGGATACTTTTTTGGGTCCTGAATCATAACCTTCCATATACCTTCAAACCCGCTTTCGGACACTGGTTATCTGGGCGTTGTCTAATTTCATTGTGTGCTAATTGCAAACACTGTACCCTGTTTAAGTAACGAAAGGTTTCTACCGGTTAGTACGTCTTTCTTCCGGTGTTTGACCCCTATACTGTGGTCCTTTAATAAAGTTTTTTGCCTCCTAATACACAAGTTTCACTTCCTTGGTTTTTTGTTTCAGTTACTGCTCCTTTATGTCTTTAGCTAGATAGATAAAAAATGTGTCCCTCTAAAGTATGTTGAGGCATGAGCTGAGCTTATACAAAATCTTATAATGATCATAAGTTTGTGAAAATTTACCAGAACGTTCTAAAATTAAGCAACGTCAAAAAAATCAGTAACCTTAATTTGCGTGTTTCGTAAGAAACCAGATATTTGTGTCAGGTAACCAGTTATGGTAAAGTCAAGTAAGAAGAGAAAACTAAAAGTGATGTCACACAGTAAATATTAAATGAAGTATTTTTGTTATTGTATCATTGTTCCTCACATGAATCTGACCGGAATGGTTGACTTGCATTTTTATTAATTAATGATTAAGGAAAATAAGATTAAGACACATGACCCTATCATCTGTGAATTTCTTTTCATGGGATAAATTAAAAAAATTACAGTAAAAACCCACGAGTAAAAACATACATTTTCCAGGGTTAGCCTAAACAGGTTCTTACATAAATGGTGAATAACATAAATTTAGGCTATCTAGGTTCTTAGTAGGTTCTTAATTTCTTGCAAAAAAATTATGTCGTTGCTAAGAAGATTTTAGTGATCAGCACCCTTAAATTTGCATACCTAATGATTGCTCATAATATGACCATAATAGAGATCTATTCTCACATGAATTTTAATTTCTTGATTCAAAACAACTTTATATACATGATTGTGTTGTAAAACACAGTATTCTAAACATTTTCTCAAAGACCTCAATCAAACAACATTTATATAATTATGTACTAACTTGCCTTTGGCAATTGCAATTAGTAAATATTTTTAAATGATTTTTTTAAAATAAGAACCTTTCTTCAAATTTTAGGCTAAGGAGGTTTTTATCTAGAGGGGGTCTAAACTGCAAACTTTAGCCCAACAGGTTCTTAAATCTTAGGTTCTTACTCGTGGGTTTTTACTGTATCTCCGTTCTTGCCACGGAAAAATTTCGTACAGTAAAACAACCACTTACACATTTTTCCAACTTAGCTGTAATCAACCTTAGAATCTTTTTGGAATATCATTATGACGTCACGTTTCATGTGACCAGATCAGTTCAATCCTAATCAATTCAACGCCTCGAAAGAGAGCTTTCCGGAAGATTTTACCGACTTTTAGAATTAAAATGCATGGTTGTAGAAGAAAAACTACTTTATCTTGGCGCGGGGTCGAGACCACAAGTTGAGCTATGCCTTAACATACACGAGGTTGCTTGTGGTAATGCTTTTTCTGAGAGTCCACTTAATACGGACAACCGGGTCATGCACACTTTGGCATGTCCCCTGGTGCATGTCCGTATTAACTGGGCTCCACTATAGCGTATCATTAAGCGGAAGGTAGCTAAATTGCATACTATGGTAGCCTACAATCCAGGCGTATTTATTATTATTATATTATTAATTATTATCATTATTATATATTATTATTATCATTATTATTATTACTACTATTAAATCAATAGATTTTGGCTACGCTCACACCGCACGAGACAAATTTTCGAAAGGTTGAAAATTCAAACGTTTCCAGGTGTTTCGTTCACACGGAAGCACCTTAAACGTACGAACAGTTAGACTTCCATTCGTTCGAAACTAAGTTTCTAGACTGCATCAAATTCAAAACAACCTCAAAATTATTTGTAATCAAATAAGTCTCTGCATATGCAGCGTTTTGTTTATATGTGGTTTGCAAATTTAATCTCCTATTTAGCTTTTCTCATTCATTTTTCAGTCCTTTCTAACTAAGACTTGTCGTAATTATGTAAACCGTGAAAACTATATTTTTTGAGCCGGTTAGAGACTCCAACAGAGAAATTAAATGCTGCTTGGAATTCCTAAATCTACATATGAAATAGCTGTTTTTAAAAAAAATTCAATATTTTGGACTTCAATACACTGTCTTTTTTCCGACTTGTCACGTGCTTAAAGGATGGTTCGAGATATCGAAATTATATACAAATGACTAAAGGGAAATAAAAATTACTTCTTGTTAGAGGTTCGAGTTATCGAGGGTTCGAGTTACCGAGGATAAAATTACCGTAAATGTATGAAGGAAATCCATGGGAAATCAACTTTGGTTTGAGTTAGCGCGAGGTTCGAGTTAGCCAAGGTTCGAGTTAGTGGGAGTCAACTGTAAATGTATGAAGGAAATTCAGGGGAAATCGACTTTGGTGCGTGCTAGCGCGATGCTTGAGTTAGAGGGAGTCAGCTGTACTGCGCACGCATCGTCCCAACTATCTTGGGTGGCCAGTGCTGCTGCATGGATCGACGACTTTTGAGCTGACTTTGTGGCCACTTCTCTTAAACGATGTCGTTCTGGTTAGAATCTTGACAAACTCCAATCCGCCGGAACATTTTCTTCACCGCACCACGGAATTCTCTTTTACGGATGGAATAGATAATCGGGTTGCATATTGTGCTGAGGAAGAAAATACACGCAGTGGCAAGATCTGCCTCGGCTGGAACATCGATTCCTGGGACGAACAGGCGACAAATGCCTGTAACCCAGAAGGGAAGAAAGCACACCAAAAACGCGGCAATGATAATGGTGACATCGACAGCGGCCTTGCGATCTCTTAGTCGTCTCGATACCATCTCTTGCTGTTGAGTGATTTCAGCATCAACAGGGCCACCAACCTGGACTACCATGGCGTTTATCTGCCGATTCGCTGTCTTGTATACAGACACGTTTAGAAACAAAATGACCAGGAATGGCATTACAATAAACGCGATAGGTGCAACGATAATGCTTTCATGAATCTTGATTTTACTGCCCTGCAGGTCGAGAGCCCATCCCTGCTCGCAGATGATCAACTCTGGGTTGTAAGTGTACTTTCCCCAACCTAGGAAGAACGGACCGATAGAAACTGGAATCACCGGGATTATCCAGATGAGAGCTATAAACGCCACTCTGGTTTTTGTAATGGCACCATCGTACGTCAAAGGCGACTTGACGATCGCTAGGTATCTATTATAAGACACTGCCACCAAGTGAAGAACCGTGTTGATGTAGAAGTATCTCACAAAGAATGGGTTGAGATAACAAATTGTTTGGCCATACAACCAATGTTCTTGCGCTATGCTTTTAATGCGGAATGAGTTAACAAGGATCAACAGCAGGAAGTCTGATAAAGCGAGACTGGCCAGTAAAACATATCGCATCACATGAAATCTTGATTCCAAGATGATCACCACAGTGACCAATAGATTACCAGGAAGACCGATCATGTCGTACATTGCGTGGAACGCTGCTATCACTTGTGGAAAGCCCATGGCTGAAATCGCCGGTAAGTTGCTTGAACGTAAAGAGTAAAGTAACCTTAAATGAGGTAATTTTCTTCAATTTATGTACTTTTACTGCGGACTTGAATATCATTAAAGTTTTTCTTGGTCAATATACGCAATATCTTTTCTTTCACTTGATGGACGGAAATATGGTCTTTATAAACAGTAATAAAAACGCAGACAGTAAACTTTGAAAGAAATCGTTATTTTTTTGTTTTCAAAGATTGTAATAACTGTAACTTATAAAAGATATCATGAGAAAGTAACATATGTAAAATGATCTAAAATTTCCTAAAGCCTTGTTTCGTTTTTTTTCCATTTTTTTTCCTGAGAAAAATACAGTATTTTCACTTCGGTGTGACTTAGGTAAAAAACATTTTTCAAAGAAAATAAAACAAAGCATTTAATTACTTCAAACCATTTGATGCGTGCAATAGCCGCACATTTCCCGAGATATCTGCACGGACTAGGCTATAGAAGCTAAAAGCGCCTTATTGTCCTTGGGAATCCTGGGTGTTTGTGATATATGCCTCAATTCTATCTATTTTATACCTGATTACTTTTTCTGCAGTTTTATTTGGGTGCAAATTTCAGGTCATGACCAGTCATGTTTTGTTCTATTGAAATTCTTTTTATTTGAGGAAAATTGTAAAGTAACTAAGATCTGGAAAATTCATCATTGCGCTGCCCTATTTTGAGGTTCGCTTCTGAATATTGTTTCTCTGTATGTTTCTATGATGCACGAATTTCATCGATGACAAATATTAAATATAGGCTGGAAAACTATTTTAATTTGAGTGAACAACAAAACGACAAAAAACATCAATGACATAGGCAACAGCTGTGTGTGTCGGTGCGTCAGTGATGTGTATTGGGGGAGGGAGTTATCAATCTATGTATCTATATAATATGTAATCAATTTGAAAAAATAATAATAATAATAATAAAGATTAGCATAGTGCAATGTCGATATGTTTTGAATAGTTTTCCCAATAAGACTGAACCTGCATTTTCCATGGGAAGCAGGAGCTTGTGAATGAAATGCTTTTGTGCTGATTTCGGTGTAGCCTGCGAACGGCAGACGTTTCTTCTCGCTCATCGCCGCTCAGGGACGTTTCGCGAGGAGGAACGTCTGTGACTCAGCGACAGAAACTCCATTCTGATGACGTAAATCAATGTTTACATAATGAATCTGGTTTCATGTTCATTTACAGATGAAAGCTGTTGACGCTACTCTGAATTTTTGTAATGGTGCCACAGAAGGTTAAAGACCAGGAGACATCACTATCGCTTGATATCGATTATAATACACTGCTACCAGGTGTAGTGTTGTGCTGATATAGAAGTGTCTTCCAAAAAACGGGTTAAAATAACACATTACACGGCTATATGGACAGTTCTTTTGTCACGCTTTTGATGCGAAATGTCTCTCTTAAGCGTTCACCTATGCAAAACACGAAAACTTCCCCAGTCATAGACCAATGGTTAGAACCTTCAATTCGCTTACAACCAGTGACTCTAAAGCGACCGCGACCGCGACCGCGACCGCCACCACTTATGTGAGTCATTGACTCTTAATTTTCCATTGGATTTTACCCTCATGTAAGACATTTTTGATTTGCTACCGTAGCACTCTGCGCATGAGCAGATGGTCAAACCACTGAAAAGTTAAGATTCAACTTTGTTCGTCAGTCCGCGTGAACTTGAAAGCAAAAAGATCAAACGGTTACGTGTGAACGAAGTATTGGGTCAAGTTTTTCAGCCAGTGGAAAATTTGTTCGTTGCGGTGTGAACGTACATGCAGCCTTAATAAGCAGAGCGACATTTTGCATGACGCTCACACTTTTTGGTACATTTGACGTTATTGTACGACTACGACGTGAGATTCCCTGGTGTCTCGAAGAGAACGTACACAAAAAGCAGGCACAGATCTAGAGTAAATACTGAGCGATTTCTTACTTCTAGGGAGGTCTGGGGACATGCTCCCCATGGAAATGTTTTGGATTTTAACTCCCCAAAGTACCCTTTCCTGAGTTTATTGGTCATTCAGACAAGATGTTTGCTGACCGTGCAAACCATTCTCCAGATTTCAACTTGGAAAGTTTAAAGTTCTCTTAGTAAAAGTTTATTTATTATGAAAAATCCGACCGATTTCAGTAAAACGGTGGAAAACGGTATGGATCCGCGCCTGCAAAGACGAAGTTTTCTTTCTCTTTCTAAACTAGGTCGTGGTCCCCAAGATTTCGACTCAAAGGGAAGTTTACCTACATTTTGTCAGATATCAGAGATAAAGGCATTTTCACATGTTTTGCATGGTCTAGAAATAAAAACTTTAATGAAAATGGCAGGAGAATCCACCACAAGGCGAAACTGTTACGTACAAGAAGATTTGTTCCAGTGATCTGTAGCTATCGAACAACATTGTTAACATAGATCAAGCAATTTTAAAATTGGATGTTGTTCCCTTGAGTAGTGGAATTCAATAACATGCACACTACCAACCCTTAAATGCCAGCTCTTTCTTTTACGCTAAAAACGTCAGTAGCAAGTCTGTTAGTGTACTCTGATCGATCATAGGCAACGATCAGTCAAACCACGCGTCGAACTTCTCGGTACGGACACCTCTCTATTACGGACAATTTCCAATGTCCCGACAAAATTCTCATATATTTTCTTTAAAAAAAGCCCTCTATAATACGGACTCTCTCTAGTACGGACAACGGACACTGAATCTCGGCCCCAGAGAGTAAATTAATATAAACTTAACCTCTATTACGAACACAGCGGTGATCAGGTAAATCCCGATTCCCGATCAAGCGAATATGCACAGGGTGAATCCCGTCTGGCTGATGAGCTATGCAAGGTGATTTCAAATGCCCAGTCCCTGTGTATCTAAAAACTATTTGCGAAAGGTGTACAGAGGAACATAACCGACTTTTTTAAGGCTTGAATAACTACAGATAGCATAAAGATCTTTTCTCTTACATTTTGTCCTCTAGTTACTGTTCACTGCGCTTCCAAAATATCGAAAGACGCTTTCAGAATTGTGCTTTACGTGACAACTTTTTACTTGCAGCATTGCGCTGTAGTTCTTTTCGTTTTAAAACGGTGATTTGTCTACGACTGTACTTACGTTGTAGCTGAGATGTACAATGTTGTATGCTACAAAGACAGTGTCTGTACTGTGAATTAATAAATTTAAATGCATTTTAAAGACGAGTGTAAGCCCGGTTTTAGCTACTGACCACTTAAAACTGTAAGTGGAGTCATAAGTGACGTCATCATAGTGACGTCTTTTATACGGACACCTCTCTAATACGGACACTTTGCTCTGTCCCTGCGGTGTACGTATTAGAGAGGTTCGACTGTACTTTAATTGTATAAATTATCATAGACAATAAGCTGGACAATTACCCTCGACGGCACAATAGTAGCTTTCAAGCCATCAACGCGGGAGATTTCTATGTTGTTACTTTAAAACTGGATGTTGCCACAAAAAGGAGCAGAGAATTTTACTTCAACACGATTTCTAACAATATCATTATGAAAAGCAACTTGTTCTAGACTGTTTGTTTTATCAAATAGACTTGTCAGTTATTTGACTTTGGCCTTACGATTTTTTTAAAATTGCTCACATATTAAAGCCACAATTTAAACCTAATATCAATCTTCATCCAAAATCTACCAAACATGTGAATGCGACATGAATTTTGACCTATTTTGAGATAAAGTCAAGCTAAAATAGCTTCACAAGTTTGCTTGATTTTTAACTGAACTGTTAAATTATAAAACCGTTATGCAAATATTTTAGGAGTGTATGACGCTGAATGTTTGGACTTCTGTGCATTAAAATTAATAGAAGAGCAAGAGTGAGGGAAAATGTGTTTAACAGGAAGTTACATTATGATCAAACCGGCAATTTATTCTTGCCTCATAAAAAAAGTCATTACGGAGACACAAGGCGCTTACTATTTACAGAAGCCATCTGACTTTTCAATCCTAGAATTTCCAGTTTCCCCGGTGAGAATGGTTAGCACCTCCAGACATATCATGCCTGTGTATTTCATATCTACAGAATGAACTTCGCTCTGTTAGGTTATCAAACTAAACAAAGCGTTTTTTAACACTTGTTCATGCTTAGAACACCCCCTACGGTTCTGGATTCTCTGTAGGTATGGATTGTTAACCTCACTTATAACAATCGTAACCAACTGAATTCCGCCCTTGATAGACATCCGCATATTTAGCTCGTTATCTTGTAACTTGTTTTATGATTTTTTTACTATTGTATCGTCTTTTATCGTTTATACTTTTTCTACGTTTCGTTTTTCGTTCCAGTAAAAGTGTTCCTTTTCTTCTGCATGCCCGCCTCGATTAGCTTAGGTATTTGCAAGCAGAGGATATCAAAACTATTTCTATTTGTGTAAACAAATAAATGAATGAATACGTAAAAATTAATGAATTTATTAGTAAAATAAAAGTATATTAAATACGCCAATACAACTCCTCTTAATATTTTTTAGTTAATTAATGCCAAATTCTATCAATATTTACAATGCCCTCTTAAACAAGCTTCCCCTTGCACATGCTCTTTAAGTAAACGAAGTTTTCATAATTGTAGTAGGCGAAATGATTTCGTTACTTATATTTTGCTGCATCTCCGCCACAGTTTTCGCTGATGACGACCATTTCAGATCTTCCTACTTCATAAATGCGGAAAATAGGCGCTTAGCAGCACAAATGCCCAAGAGAGTTTATTTCGGTAGTGTTTTGTCTTGCAGTCATGCATGTCTTAAAAATCCCTGGTGTTTCTCCTCAAATTTTAAGTTCGGGGCAGGTGGCGAAGGAGTATGTGAGTTGATTAAATATCACTCAAACTCAGCTGACAATAACAACAAGATCATTCATCAGCCAGGCAACACATTTACAATGATTCCTAAGGTGAGTAAATGCAGCATTTTATTGGCGCAATACTGTACAAGAAATTCTTTAAAAATTGAGCATTTTTCGGTGGGCGTATCTCACCAAAAGGAAAGGAAAACAGTTAGATTTACAAGCCGTCAATAATTTGTTATACAATTCAAAGATAAATTAAAGCTTGTGCAAAAGTTTAATTTACCGCTTGGGTTAATGAAATTTGTTACCAAAACCGTCAGTTTTCACCGCCGTTTCGATGCCGTTCTTCTTCGTCTCAAGAGCTTGTTAATTACCGGACGAAAATGTATTCAGGCCACTGATTTGTTCAGGAATAATTGCAATTAATTTTTAACCCTGGCAATGTTTTGTTGAAGATAAAATTGTTTTTGCAAATCTGGAAATACTGGAAAGGTATAATCAAGTTTTAAAAAAACTCGATCTCCCTGACCATGAATTGTAACTATCGCTCGAGCGACTTGCTTTTACCGCAACGAGTTTTGCCACATCAAAGATTGAAGTGACTCAGTCTCCCAAGTAGTTGTTTATTAGGGCCGGAAACTTTGATTATTATCATTATGCTGAATGGCTGCAGCGTACTTCTAACGCTTAAAGTTAAATTAAAACAGGAGCACCCAACGAGAATGTAGTTCAAAACCCCTTAAACATGGCATTGTTAAACGTATTTTAGTATTTTAACGGTACATATAGGCATATTTTTATCCCCTAAAAATTTTTCATCTGTTCGGATTTCCTAGCTGAAAGTCTGGTGATCCGAAAATTATAGGGATCAAAACTTACCTTTTCGAAATTTCAACCAGAAAAAAGGCTCCCGAAAATTCTAGGTGACCTTTTAACGGTAAAAATCCTTTAAAAGTGGCTATCATACCATTTTTTAGATGTTCGAAAATCCTAGGAGAAGCAGGCAAGCAAGAAATTTTACAACAAATGTTCCGAAAATTCTAGATCTCAAATCGTCTTCCGAACAGATATTTTCCGAAAATTGTCGTTGGGTGCCCCTGATTAAAACTGTGGGAATTTCTTGGCATATTCACTCCCTTCTTGACGATAGTAGACAATTTCTTAGAATTAAAACAAGATTAAACAATATCTTCTCTGAAAAGGATTCAAGAAAGCGAGAAAATGATTTACTTAATCATGATATTCTTCTGATTTTAATAAAACGGGTCTTACTGATAGGGTTGTCTAGTGACTGGATGCCTAAATGGAGGTTCTTGTTTGTTAGACAAGAAAAAGGAAAGGTTTGCATGCTCTTGTAAACCGCCATGGAGTGGACAAAGATGCGAAGTGAAATTGGGTGAGCCTTTACCTAGTTTTTGTGCAAATTGATTTCTGTTTATATATTTTATGAAAGACTGAGTATTGATGTACCTACTCTACGCGTTTCAGCTGATTTCATTTCTAGTATTCATTCTCGAGCTCCCGGGTCGACCCGTTGGAGGCGCTTTCTTATATGGCCTTCAATATGGAATGTAATTGCAACATCCTCCTGCCACTTTAAGAAATCAAAATAAGTCTGCACAATAAGCAAGGTGGGGTTGTTTCTCTCCGTTATTCTTCTCTTGGCCAAATCTTCTCCTTAGCATTCAAAGAAAAGCTTGCTAAGAGGTCTGTTTCTGACAAATAATCATATTTTTGTGGCTCAGAATAGCGTAGCGCCTTCTCTTCTTCCCTTAGATACGGGATATTTATATTCACTCGTGTGGACTGAACGGAAGTAGAAACGTTCTTGTTTTGTGGAGGAACCTAACAGTTTTTGATGAAGTTATGAATATATGAAAAACATATATGTGAACTGCGGAGTGAAGAATTATATCAATGAAGATCATAGCAGTTATATAAGCAACTTTTGCAGTTGCGAAAAGAAAGCCTGAAACCGATACCGAAAGCGATACCCTTGCTAAGCTAACAAGCCAATGGGAGCAGATAGTTGAATTGGTTCGTTATATTAATTTTTATTTTTAAATTGTTATTTTTACTAATTTTCAGGAACGATCTGTAAATAAGACTTTTGGAATATGTACTAGGATTTTAGGATTTTGTTGAGTCAATGTTATGCGCAGATGAAAATTTCTTTCCCTGGATTGATATTTGCGCAATATAAATCAATAAATATTATTATTATATTATAAACCTGTGAAAGGATGATGATGAAGTTATGAATATATGAAAAACATATATGTGAACTGCGGAGTGAAGAATTATATGAATGAAGATCATCGCAGTTATGTAGGCAGTCTTTAACGGTCGGCATGGTTTAGGTCTTAAAATCCAACTTAAGATAACCACTATTAAGCGTTCTTCGACAACCGTGCGATTCATCAACGGACCAAGCTGCAGGATTTGTTAGACTTAAGGTTGCCTCTTGCATCCCTGTATTACGTAACCAGTAAAGGTGGCTGCTAAAGTTATCCTTCCTTTCGCCTCCTGTGAGGAAATCTTGATTATCGTCTGAAGGGTCAGTCGTCTCCTTCCACGAGTTATGGGGAGGAGACCACTGACATTTCACACTATCAGGATTACGGAACTGGGTAATTTTTGCTTTTGGATTCCGGAATCCGCGAATTTTTTGATTGTGGAATCCGGAATCCTATGCTTTGGAACCCGGAATTCAGCTCACTCCGTAACTTCCACAAACAATGAGTCCGGAAAATCAAGAGCTCATAGCGTGGAATCCAGAATCCAAGACTGTCTTGGATCACTTTACATGGGGCAATTTCGTTAATATTTCTTGGTTTTTGTCGCATAGGATGTCCAGCTGGCTGGTCTACACATGGTGACTCGTGTTATTACCTAAAAGGTACAGAACACCAGATCCAGAGCGACGCGCGCAAGGCATGTCAGACAATGGGTGGAGACCTTGTGATAATTAAATCAGCCGTTCAAGATCAATTCGTATTTGAACCGATAAAAAACAGTGATTTAGTCTCACCATCTGGTGTGTGGCTTGGGTTAGAAAGAGTTAGTGTTGACGCAACCAAGTTTCATTGGATTGAAGGCACTCCACTGGAAGGGAAGTACGAAAACTGGGCCGAAGGGGAACCGAACAACTCTGACGGTAAAGAGGAATGCGTCAATATGTATGGAAACTTGGTAAACAGTACGAGATCAGGAAAGTGGAATGACTTCCCCTGTGGATGCTTTAATAATCTTGAAGCATGCCCTGTTATTCTTTGCCAGAGGCCTCTCCCATGATTAAGGCACAGGATCATAGCGCAACCTTTAAAGTAGCTATGTCACCAGGATATTGTCGTTTTAGGTCAATAGTCCAGTTTCGAGTTCGCTGTGACCGCTGAACTGAAGAAGTGAAGACGCATTTTTTACAGCCTTAGCCTCCATCTGAAGTAATATATTCACAAATTCCAACGAGAAAAAGACCTGTTTATTACTCTGTCTATTGTGTATATTCAAATTTCAAGCACTTACCTGCAAGAATTTCTGAATATTTGACTTTACGTCGAAGCTAACCCTGTATGAATGTGTTTGTATTCAGCGGTAATTTTTAATTCGAAACTGGTCTATTACGTGCTGAAGTCATTTCTTAGTGCCTTTTATAGCCACAAACAAAATGCTCCTGTAGAGCTTTTAAAAAAATAGCAGACAAATTTCATTAGTGAGCACTAACCATAATAATTTCAGGGGAGTGATTTTTGCAGGCATAGCTTTAATATTTGAAAACGATGGCCAACTCTTTCAAGTTTCAATCCGTGTCCATCCTTACCATCGTGGCAACAAACGACAGAAGAGTTTCAATGTCTACGTATATAGTATTGAATAACAAAACTGAGACAGCCTCCTCCTAAGGCGCTTCGTTTTTCGCAAGGTAGAGGCAAGCGACTGGTGATGAGCCGCAAGGGACCATGTCTCCTTTCCGCCTTCCTTTGCGCGCGCGCGAGAGACTTCTGGGTACGAGGCAGAAACTGAAGCATCATATTTGGAATTCAATTCATACGAAGACACGTTTTAGCTTTTTAAAAAATAGCAAATAGCGTGACATATCCCCTTAACGTTTCATTTCAATGTGTACTTTGATACGGAAAGGTTGTTTTAAATTCTTGTAATCAAAAGTTTAATCAATCCTTGTTATTATAGTCCGTAACATTACGCGGGATGTTGGGAAATAGCTAAAATGCATATTAAGATAGCTTCTGCGATACATTTGTACTTACAAATACACTATGAAAAGAGTGCCTTGTTTAAAAGTTTTCGTAATATTTTTTATTGCCGTAGTCGCTAGATTTGAATTTATAAAAGATGAAGGATGCGGACTCGCACAATAGCCCTCTTTAGCTTGTATGTTTTGTTTTCCCTATAGAGGTCCCAGGGGAACTTGACCCTTTGTCCTCTGATAAATTATGCGTAGACGTGCAAGTCAATTAGACGAAATTTTAATGGAACACTTCTCTAGAGTATTATCACATAACCTTTATTAAGAAAACAAAACATACAGCTAAAGAGGTCTATTGAGCCTGCTCCGCTACCCTGAGAGCAAGAATAGATCTCTTTACCTTGTATTTGTTTTGTTTTCCCAATAAAGGTCATGTGATAATACTATAGAGAAGTGTTCCATTCAAATTTCGTCTTATTCACTTGCTTATCTACGCATAATTTATGAGAAGACAAAGGGTCAAGTGCCCCTTGGACCTCTATAGGGAAAACAAAACATACAAGCTAAAGAGGTATTCGCTACTTTCACATTTCCATAATACATCTTGTTTAACTGTCAGACATCAGAGATGAGGTATTTTTTTCTGTTGCGCATTGTTTAGCAATTTTTTATGAAATAAAAAATTTCTGGGGAATTCCAACATAACAGAAATCGTTAGCTCTCGGGCATCATTGTTGGTTCAAATCAAACAATTTTTATTGTGGGGTAGTAAGAAAGGGGTGAGTTGTTGAAGGAAAGGGGTTGTGTAATACTTTTTATTGTGGGGTAGTAAAAAACCCCCTTTGGTCTGAAAAAGGGTACGGTGTTATGTCTTCTCTGAAACTAGTGTCTGAAATGGTGTTATGTGTATTTTTTGTCTTTGTTGTTTTTTCTTAACCAACCTAATACTTTAAAGATTCCTTCAATTTCAACACAACTTCGTATGCTTAAAACCAATAAACTAAAATATTGTGACAGAACTCGCTTAAGGTGTTAAGCACTTTATCCACAATTTAAACTTTGAAACATATATTCATCGGCACTATTGTAATACTGTATAACAAGAAGTAGTCACGGCAGGTTACTTAAAAAAATATGTTTTGCCTTCTGTGATCCAGTATTGAAGATTAAACTATTGATTCCTTGGTGTTTTGTATTCTACCAAACTGATATTTTGAGGTTTCCTATGGCGACAGAACTCTGGCACACACTTAATCCGGTTGTAAACTTAAATTTAAAACAGATAGATTGCAACTATTGCAATATACACTGCAAGCGAACCGCAGGCTAATCATTGATTTGCGCATTGATTGGGTTCGTCTTTAAAAATGTTGTTTGATGAATCTTCTGACAGCCAGTTTTGAAAGTTTTCCTTCTTTGATGCAGGTTTGCTCCTTTTGTGTTCTGCCGCCCCTATATTAACATTTTCAATGGCCGATAAACCCAGAAGGGAGGCGTTCCTCGATTCCCTTTCAAGAGTTTCTGTAGAGACTGCAAAATAAAATAGGATGAAAAAGGTTGAAAAAAACTGTTACCTTTTTTAACAGTCCTCATTTGTTAACATTAAAATCACGTGAGTTCCGAAACTCAAATGACAACTTTGAAAGCAATTTTACCGGTAACTTGTGCTGACAAAACTTAAATAACGTTTTTAGGATGGTTTCCACTGGCAACGGAGTCGTAGGAAAGCTTGGGAACTAGTGAAACGTAAAATTCAGAGTCAAAAACTAAGTCGTAAGCGAGAAGATTCTTCGGAAAAGTTTTCAATCTCTTCCACCTCCGTCAAATTATCGGAGATTGAAGTAGACTGCGAAAAGTCTAACATTTTCTTCTGATTTAGTGAGGGGAGTGTTCGTTCGAGAGAAACAAAGGTGGCTTTTGTTTTTCGCTCGGCAGACTAAAAAAAGAGGCAGTTCGTAGTCTAAGTTGGAAGCAGAAGCAAAAGATAACCTAGTCTCCATTCGAATCGTAAGCGGAATCGGAACACTACTTTCAGTAGATCACAAGATTCTATACTTCTGATAACGACTCCGACATGGTAGAAACCACCCTTAGTAAACTAATGTAAAACGTACCTTCTGGAAGTCTTCGACCGCTGTCACCCTTCAGTTTGGTGTCACTTTCGTTTGTCTTCAGTTTTTGAGCTTCTTCCATTAATTTCTTTTTCTGTGTTTTCAGCGCTTTATTCTCGGATGTTAACTGGGCAACCTTATTGCTACAGGAGAACAGCAAAGGCGCTTATGTTTGATACCACAATAATCACTTTTGTAATTCACTTAATTATTCCATTTAAAAATTTGTGTAGCAACTCATTTAGAAGTGAATAAATGCGTAAAAGCTCTAATTACACACTGTATTTTGGTTTCGTTTTTGCTTGTAACAGACACAGAAAAGATTCATCATCTTCTGAAACGGCCCAACCTGGAGCTGAATCGGCTCTTTTTGAAGGGATAGTTTTCAAGAGGGCCAAAAATTGAGAGGGCTGTTCTGATGGCACCGGTGTTTGGCCCCAGTACAAGGGACAATTTAGACCTCCAAACACTGTAACAAAAAGATCCATTTGAATGAGACCAAATTGGCCCCTACAATAGTACAATTCTGGACTCCTGCGTTTTACCCCATATTTGGGGACGAATTAGCTTTTTTTAATTTACATTGAAAATATGAACACTACCCCTCTCTCGCAGCATCTGTTCAACGACTATATTCTGCCTCGTCCCTAGAACACTAATTTGTTTTTACTTGAATAACGACGACAGGTCAGAAAGAGAGGAGTGATATGAAGGAGGGATAACCTCTCGCCCCTATTTTTCTCCTTTCAACGTTACCGTCCCAGGTTCCGGCGGCACTCCACATATTTATCATTATGCACACTATTCATCACGAGATAAAAAGAAGAGGCCTGAATGTAAATCTATCATTTTAGATCACTAGGCCAACGAAATCTGAGATGTGACTGGTACACTTGAACAGCCTTATTAAAAGGCGGTTAAGCGCCCCCTTGCTCTTTCCCCTTTGTACCCCTGTCAGACAAAAGCCTGGCCCCAAGGGCCTCTCTCACGTGCTATTTCAGGGGGCAAACAGATAATAAAATTTGCCAATGCGTATAATCACAGTAGAGTTTGTTTGTTATAGAAACGAAAACGTTTTTATCTTAAAGACAATACTAGCAAACATGGTTGGAAGTGATAATTGTTACTTTCATTGTTAGATGCAGTAATGCCCGTATATGTCCTCACAGCAAGCAATTATTGCGCAAATCTTGTCGAAACTAGAAGTGAATATTTTGAATGACTAGTAAATCGGCGTCTCGTTTCACTCTTTTAGCGCGTACAAAGATGGCGGATATCGTGCATAAGGTCTTTTACAAAGATTTCTGAAATATTCACTAGACATAAGTAAATAAACAAACAAACAAACTAACATATTTACCTCGATTCCGTGTTCATGAGACTTAGCGTCGCCTTTTCTTTTTCCAACTGCTGAATTTTTTCGTTCAATCTCTGCGTTTCGGCTTCCAGTTTGCCAACCTTGGCCTTTAGAGAATAAATGGCGACATTGGAAACAACCCCTACATCGGAATTTTCTTTATTTTTGGTTGGAACGTGTTGGCCACTAAAATGTAAAGAAATACTTCGTCATATTCAGGCATCGTATTGAACAGCAACGAGTGGTTTGGTTCAGATAAACACAAACCATCAAGGGAACTACGTCACGAGTGTATTGCTGTTTATTTTGTGATGAAGTCATTACTTAGTTTCTTTACCCATGCACAAAATGCTCCTACACAGTTACTGTTAGGGACGGACCATTATTTTTTTGAACGGGGGGGGGGGGGGGGTGGCAAATTTTGAAATAAATTGTTTGCAGAGGCTGTAAATACTGAAATAAATAGTATGCAAGTAAAAAAAAGTGTTTGCAGGAAAACGGAGACACACACACACAAAAATTGTTTGCAGCGGGAGCCGCATATAAAAAAATGCTTGCATGTGAAAATTTTCCATCCCCCCCATCAAAAAAAGAATGGTCCATCTCTTATGAAGTGCTCTGCTACACAGCCGTTTTAAGTGTCGTCACGCAATGCTCCTCCCCACAAAGCGTTGCGTGACGACACTAAAAATGGCTATGTAGCAGACTGTATGAAGGGGATAGCATGAAAAACAAATTTCACCAGGAAGCAAAAACTATAATAAAGTTTGAGCGATTTTTGCAGGCGTAACATAAAAAACTTGAAAAAGCTGCCCCAACTTTATTAAGTTTCAGTCCTTGTTAATCTGTTGAAACAGACGACAGGAAACAATTTCAATTCATAAATGTAGCCTTAAATAAGAAAACTGGGCCCAAATTACATTCGGAATTCAGTTGATGAAAAAAAAGCTTTAACTTTTTGAAAAGATAGGAATAGCCTGATGTAGCCAATTTGGTTGCCGATAGCCAATCAGGTTGGAAACTGTTGTGGTGATATACGATTAACTAAAGTATTATACATACTAAACAAAAAATTGCCATCTCTCATTTAATGAACGCATGGAATTGATCTCTGTCATCATTTTTCCGTCACTTTCTTCGACTTGGCAAGGTCGTGCAAATGGTGTTCGTAGTTTAAGTGAGAGTTTACTGTATAATTTGCAATTTCAAGCCTTTAGGCTGCGTGCAAACGGACGCAACAATTCCCAACATTGTTGGCGCAACAATGTTGGGAGTTGTTGTGTGTGTGTTGGCAGTGGTGTACAAACCGATGCGACAACTTCCAACAATGTTGGGACCTGCAGTGCATCGTGGGAAGGATACAACCCATAAGTCGTTGTAAACCATACGTAATGAGCGTGCGTGGCCCCAACAATGTTGGAAGAGCTGTGCAAACGGATCCAACATTGTTGCGCTACGCTTCGGCGATCACGGAACAAAAGAAATGTTGGGAGTTGTTGGCTGAAAGTTTGACCGGTTTCAAACTTTGCGCAACAACACGCAACGACATCCAACAACATGAAACAGGGTGTGCAAACGGACGCAACATGTAACATCCAACAATGTTGGGAGTTGTTGGCCAACAATGTTGCGTGCGTTTGCACGGGGTTTTACTTTACTCACCGTATCAAGCTAATCGTGTCTTCCGGCTCGTGTTCTTTTAGCCTTCTGATTTCAAGCTTTAGTGATCCAACTTTTTCCCTACCCCATTCCACCTCCTTTTTGAGGGCGTGAACATCATTGTCGTACTTCTCCTGTAGTTTGTACAAGTCGTACTGCAACGATTGAATCTGCATGTTTCTTTTCGCTAAATCGATTCTAGTGGCTTCTACTTCTTCCTCTATCTCCTTCGGGCCCTTTTCAATGAGCTCTATAACGCAAAACAAAACAAAAATAATAGCAATAATGTAATACAATATAATACAAGGAAACAAAGAGCTACTGTGAATAGGCCACTTCCGAGTTCCAAAAACCCTCACTTTCAAAATGAGGCTAGGTGCACAACCTTTCTTTTCTGAGCACCTACCCTCGATTTGAAACAGAGGCCCGAGGGAACTCGGAAGTGGCTTATTCAAGGCAACAAACTGCAGATGTGAGACAAAAACAATGTAGCACTTTTAGTCCCATGTGATGGAATTCACGAAATTCCCGGATTCTGGACGCCACGCTGAGGATTCCTCGTCAGTAGAACTTGGATTGCAGAATGCAATCTGACTCACCAGGAAACGAACTCGTGACCTCCCACACCACTGTCTTGTATTCAGCAACTTGAGATAGCATTTAACTTTCTTGATAGTTTATTATGTTTTCTATACTGTGAAAAGTCCCTTATTTTAGGATAGAAGAACTAATAAGAAGACATCTTTCCCTGCGGAAAGTGCTTCCAACCCTTGTCCACTTGTCTCTTTGAACAATTCTATGTTAAGAATTTTTATCACACTGATCAACTAAAATCAAATCCTTTTCAAGTTATCTGCAGTATTAAAAGAGGCAGGCACTTTTACGACAAAAGAATTGCTAACAAACCGCCAAAAAAATAGGCAGAATTCTGCGCTGGGAGAGTAAAGCACAAAGCTAAATGCCTTGGTCTAGTTTTATAATAGTTTCTCTCTTTCCTTCCCACGTATCCTGCTAGCAAGCTCGCTAGAGAGTTTGCTAGCAGGTCACTTCACGTGTCGCCTCTCTTCACGCGGTGCAATTTCACGAGTGCTCAAGTCTTTCACTCGCTCTTCCATCTTTGAGGAAAAAGAGACACAACACGTAATCTATACCTTCTCCGAAAAATAGCAGTGACAAGAATCTGCATCTTAACATACCTCGCTGCTCATGAATGACAGCTTTCAATTTGTCTAATTCGCATGAATACTTTTTCTCGACTTCTCTCGCTCTCTTCTTCTCCGCTTCGCATTCTCTGCTATTATGAGTCTAAAAATAGTTGAAGATAAATTAACAAATAAATTAATTAAACAATCACAGATTACTAGTCAATTACAAGTCAATTTTATGCTACGCCCGGTAATACAACTTTATACACGCCCTTTACATACAATTTTAAACGTATATCTATTCACTTATTCATCCATTTATTCCCGAGTTATGCAAATAGTGTTTTATTTTTCTTTTACAAAACTACCATAAAGACTGTGACTAAGACCCTGTTTACATGGAGTGGGGGACCCCTGTTTAGTGGGGTAGGTTTCTTTTGTTTTGTGTCCCCCAGAGCGTGAAAACAAAAGAAACCAACCCCACTAGACCGGGGTCCCCCACTCCATGTAAACAGGCCCTAAGACCCTGTTTACATGGAGTGGGGGACCCCTGTTTAGTGGGGTAGGTTTCTTTTGTTTTGTGTCCCCCAGAGCGTGAAAACAAAAGAAACCAACCCCACTAGACCGGGGTCCCTCACTCCATGTAAACAGGCCCTAAGTCCCAATTAGCCTATGATTTATCAGTACGTAACAGGAAAACTTCCAGTTGTGCACGCTTACGTTAGCAACCTGAGCTTTCTTTATCTCCTCTAGTTCCGCCTCCTTCTTGGCAGTTCCCTCTTTAAGTTCCTCAATCTGACGCATAAATTCTTCCTGTTCATCTGCAAACAAAGGTGTAAATTGACCGTAAATGACCTAATAGACGCCCGGGGTTTCTATTTAATTTTAGGAGCCCAAGCGGAGGCATTTAAAAGATTAGAGGTGCTTAAAAGAGAGGGGCGTTTATTTTCTTAAAAAAAGCAAACACCACAAAACTGATGTGCTTTCGGCATTCTAGGCAGGTTAGCCTGCGTGGCAGGCGTTTGAAAGGGAAGGGAAAGGGAGTTTTCAGGCCTGGGGAGTTTTAGGTGCGAGAGAAACGCGAGGGGCGCCCCTCGCACTTCTCTCGCACCTAAAACTCCCTTTCCCTTCCCTTTCAAACGCCTGCCACGCAGGCTATAGGCAGGTTAGAGATCCATGCCGTTTTTTCCTATTTTGAACTTGACATTGAACAAATGCAACGCGCATCTTGTTCAATGCTTATTTGTGCTAAGCAAAATATTTCCCTCCCGCGATGTCCTTGTTATTGAACTAATGTAGAACAAACTGCGTTCAAGGGAGCCATTAAAGTACCTACAATCGTCGCTTCTAAAGGGCTATCACCAACCTAGCCCGCGGGCAGGCTCTCGCGTGTCACTCGCGCGGGAACTTCTCAGAATATCCCCCAAATGAAATGAAGAGCTTGCACGCAAGCTATCACCAACTTACAAGACTCAGCAACACAGGTAAATAAAAACTAATTATGATATAGGCCCCTGTGCAACTTACCTTGCATCTCATCAATGATAGCTTTTAGTCTGTCTGACTCTGAAAAGTATTTTTCTTGGGCGTCCTTGCATTTCTTCTTCGCCACTTCACATTCTCTTCTAAGAGATTCCAATTCACTGTTATGAGTCAGGCTGGTGGAGTTCTGCACCAAGAAAAAGTACAAAACAATTGTTAGTGTAAACTATGTCCAATAATGATATTTTTCAAGTTTTTGACAGACTCAACACGACTCCTGCACTTATCGTGATATTGGGAAGCTTAAGACGCAAGAAGTTTTTGAGCGCGGACTCACGTCAACAGAAAACGAGGTGCTTTGTCTTTTAATATGCCTTGACGCAACCATATGCGCATTGCAAAGTGTCTTTACCTCTTAGGCCCCTTTTACACGAGTCTGGACAAATGTTTCAACGGAAGAATGTTTTACATGCGCAAATAAGTTTACACGGAACCGTGCAAATTTTGTTACAGATTGCAATGCTATTTGCCGTTCAAAAATTTGCCCGGACTCGTGACGTGTAAACGGGGTCTTATTAATATAGAGACTGAAATTTGGTCATAATAACTTCCCAAGAATACAATAGTCTACTTCCGGTTGACACGTGTCGCTCAAAACGTCTTTGCTTTATCTCCCTTTTATTTCGTGCACAACACAAATTACGTTGTTGTGAAAAACCTTAAAAAATCAATAATAAAATGGCACAATCTGAGGGGGTGTTACTCC
Source organism: Porites cylindrica (assembly GCA_964035525.1). Lineage (NCBI taxonomy): Eukaryota > Metazoa > Cnidaria > Anthozoa > Scleractinia > Poritidae > Porites > Porites cylindrica. The sequence continues at coordinate 21,142,541 of OZ037781.1, read as the reverse complement.
GCTGGTGTGAGCTCCATCGTGTTTGCTGTTTTCTCCTCCTTACTAACGGTTGCAGTCCAGTATTTCCCACCAGAATGGAATCTAGTTCCAACCTACGATCGTTGTAACTTCGCACTAGTAAGATTTGTCCCACTGACATTATCAGGTGAATGAGTACAGTGCTACAGGGGGGAGCCGTGGTGAGCTCGCGACGTTGCAAAAGCCGCCGCGGTATAGCCTGAGTAGCAAGCGTTTCCGTGCCGTTTCGGACCAAGGAACGAGGAGGGCGAATCAAAACCTTCTTTCTTCGCTCTGAAACCAAACGGAAATGCTTGCTACGCAGGCTAACGCAGTATTATGTAATCACCCCATGTAAGAGAATCCAGCATTGTCTTGGATTTTGGATTCCATGCCACGGATTCCGCAATCTGGATTTTCACAGACAGTGGGATTCCGTTTTCCTTGAGCTGTATTCCGGATTCCAAAGCCCAGGATTCCGGAATGCAGATTCCCTTTCATTGGGCGAATGTAAACAAGCCAAGAATACGTTAACGACCACCTTTTAAGTATTTTATATTTCTTACCTGGGAGGCCTCTGCCATTTTCGTCACCTTAGCTTTAAGCTCAGTGATTTCATCTACAAATATTTACAGACAAACAAACAAAAAAATAAATAAATAAATAATAATCATAATACTAAAATCTTACCGTAAAACGTCAGGAGCAATGAAAACATAATCTCCCATGCAGGCTCTTAAGGGGAGTTATATCCTCCTGGAACGGTCGCGTAATAGTCTCTCCCGCGGCCGTTTTTGTATCGTCACGCAATGCTCTTCAGCGTTGCGTGACGAGACAAAAAACGGCCGCGAGGGAGATTAGTCGCGTAAAGCCTACTGCTCATTTCTGGCAACCGAACATACCTTCTTGCTCATCAATGATAGCTTTTAGCCTGTCCGATTCTGAGAAGTATTTTTCTTGTGCTTCCTCGCATTTCTTCTTTGCCATTTCACATTCTTTCCTCAACGTTTCAATTTCACTGCTATCAACAAGATTCATAGAGTTCTGTACCAAAAACGAGAGAAAGTATTCAGCACGTTGTCTTGATAAGGGTAACTGGGAGTATCAGGATTCATGCAAAAAATTGTAACCATTTAACAAGGACTTTTCAAGGACCACATTAGATTTTCAAGGACAATTTACTAGGAATATAATTTCACAGATTCTAGACTACGAGTAGTCCCCCATTTTTCCTCAGGGATAGTTGAGCGAGCGAAACGCGAGCGCGTGTGAAAATCACCCCACGCGAGGCCTCCTCCCTTTTGGTATTACTCCTCGGCGCAACCACAGCTCCCAAGAATGCAGAAGTCCACTTCCGGTTAACATGCGTCGCTCAAAAACGTCTTTGCTTCAAACTCCCTATGGCTATGTTTAAGGCGTCTCTCCCACTCTGGGGAAGGGATTGTCATTTTCGTAAATTAAACAGTAAAGAAGTCATAGATTTTAATTATGATTAATTGAATTACATCTTTCAGTTTTTTTTTGTTATCCACTCGATTAGCCTCATAGCTGTAAATAGGCTAAGTGATTGATAACGTGGTCTTCCAAGCTAGGCGAAAGTCTGGCCCATTGCAAGGCAAGAACTAGCTTTTTCCTTAGTTATCAGGGAGTTTAATATACCACGACACATCCTCGGAGACCCAGGGGCAGATAGTGAGGGCGAGGGAAAGTCTAAACAGGCGGGAAAATATGGCACAAGAGAAAAGTAAAGAACGGTGAGAAGAGCCCCTGGGGACAATGTCTTACCAGACCAGTTCCAAACGGTCGACGCCGTTCTGTCTTCTGATTGGTGCCAGAAAAACACAAGTTTTCTGGCACCAATCAGAAGACAGAACGGCGGCGACCGTTTGGAACTGGTCTGGTAAGACATTGTCCCCAGGGGCTCTTCTCGCCGTTCTTTTCTTTTCTTCGTGCCTTATTTTTCCGCCCGTTTAGACTTTCCCTTGCCCCCACTATCTGCCCCTGGGTCTCCGAGGATGACCACGACAGCGTCGGCGGCAAAAAAGTCACTTAAAAGGTGACTACGCGTTCTTTGAAATTTCAGCACCTATCCAACTCGCTCACTTTGTCTAATGCAGGCAAACTCTCTTGGAGTTAACTTTTTAGGGAAAATATCCAAGTTTAAAAAGAGAAAGAGAAATTCTACGTCATATGTTCAAGTTGTCGACAAAACGTGAAATGAGGCAATTCACTCAAGAAATGTGCGGAGAAGCGTGATGCTCGTCAGTCGTGATAAACTGTGTTTTTTGCTTAATCTAAACCTATTGTTTTTTTGACGCTCTTGTTGCCGTCGCCGTAATGACGTCTAAAATATCTTAATGTAAGACCCTGAGTCAACAGCAGCCCCAAAGGATCGAGCTCGCGACATTTCGCACACCAGACCGACTCCTTACCAAAGCGTAGCTTGCCACAAAGAAATAAGATAAAAAATAAAAGAAATAAAAATAAAAAACAGTACCTGTTTTTCCAGTCTTTCCATTGTGGTGTCCCTCTCGTATTCCACCTGGGCAAGTTTCAGCTGATAATGATCGAGTGCATTTTTATAATCTGCAGCGGTCTTGGTAACAGTCGCGAGTTGGTTTTCCAATTCCTCGATTTTTTCTTCCTTCTCGGAATACATATCTTCACTTTCTTTCACCTTTAAACTGCTAATTTCACACAGCTGATCCACGAGCTGTTGTTTTTCTGCCTCGAAACGCTTAGTCATACCAGCCATCTCTTCTTCCATTGCACGTTTCACTTTCTCCAGTGCCATGGAATTGGTCTCGGAAAGATTTTTCCAGTTAGTTATCTCCTCCTTTAAACTTCGCGCTTCTTCCTCTAACTGCGCGTTCACTTCTTTTTGAGTTTCTAACTCATGGCGCAGCTCTCCAGTCACCTCCGATGCCGCTGTATTTATACTCCCGTCATCCTTCAACTCGCTCGTTTCCTTTTCTTCAAGCACCCGACGAAGCTCCGCCTCCATAGCGTTTTTACCATTCTCTGCGAAGTTAACCTTGTCTTCAAGCTCAAAGACGAGTTTTTTCTCGTTTAAAACCGATTCCCTGAGTTCGTCTATTTCTTCCTCCAAGGCGCTCTTTTGTTCTTGAAACGAGTTCTTTATCTCTTCGAGTTTCTCTTCCAAGGATTGCCTGCTATCTAATACTTCTTTCAGTTTGTTACGTACATCTTCTATTTCGTTTGCTGTCGTCAGCAGAGATGAAATTTTTTCTAAGTTCTTTTCAAGTTGCGCCTTCCAAAATTTTAAATGTGCTTCATTATCGTCTTCAACGGAACTTTCGTTTAATATCTTACCATAAGCTCCTAAAATCTCTACTAACTCTTTCCTGTCAGCCGTTGCTTTGTCGCAACTATCTTTGGTAAATTCCAACTCGCTCTCAACCTCAAGAAGTTTATGTTCCATATCTTGCAGCTCATTCTGTAACTGCAGAGTTTTTGAACTGAGCTCTTTGCCTTGAACCTCGCTTTGTGCTTTCCCCGACTCGATTGTTTCGTTCATAGAGATTATTTCCGACTCTTGCTGTTTTATGATCGCCTTTAACTCTTCAATCTTAGCTTCTGCTTCCTGCTGCCCTGTTCGTGCTTCCAGCATGTTTTTACTTGCATGCTCAAGTTCATTTTCCAGTTCGTCCACCCTCTCTTCTTTTAGTTGCAACTTTTCAGCCATCTGTTGTTGATTAACTTCATGTTCTTGTAGACTTGAGCGCACCTCGGCAATCTCGATATCCTTCTCGTCCACCAAGAAGGTCATATGTTCAAGCTCCTCGTGTTTCACGCGAATAGTGGAATTGAGCTCCTCAATAGCCTGACCCTAAAAATTAAGAAAAATGCGCATTTCATTATTTCTTTAACTTTAGTGGGTTGCCAAAAATAAGAGCCCTGGCCAAAAAACATACTTTATTAGCAATGCTCTGTTAGGAATGTGGATTTTATCTTTAATATTGCATATTTTTTTGTAAATTTTACCAGAACCACTAAATCTCGGCTCGTCAGTGCGAAGAACGCACAGTGACCTTAACAGGTTGTCCCAAATTCTGTCCAAGTTTAATGGATTCCAAATGTCAGATCTTTTCTCCCCGTGTTTTTCACGAGTTTCGGGTTAAATTTTCTAATTCATCAGCCGGGATAATCACCAAATCAATAGAGAAATAAATAATTTATTAAAAAGTAAATAAATTAACTAATTAATTACCAGGACTTCCTTCTTTATTTCACATTTGTTTCAGCTTTATTTAAGGCCGGCCTCGAACCCAGGCTCTCGTTAGAGTCTACATCCTATAGCTAAGAAGGAGGTCGGATACCTCATGAACCAGTTAGAACGAGAAAAGCTTATAAATACAGGGAGAGCTGACTTCCTGTGCCACAATTACCGCTGAAAATCTCGAGAGTCAACTAGGCAGTTTAAAACCACTAAAATTCTCATACAAGTTTCCCCATATATTCATGAACAAGAAATTCAATTATTTTTCAATTTTACTAGAACCCTACCTTTGACTGGTTTTCTTGAAATCGCTGCTTTTCCAGCTTTAACTCTTCTTCAGCGTCCCACAGTTTCTGTTCGAGGTGATCGATCTTATTCTCCTTCTTCTCGAGTAAAGATCGATTTTTCTTGTTCTCTTCCGACAGCTTATCGATATGCGCCCGCAGCTGAGTTATTTCAATGGAGAGTTCATTTAGTTTCTTAGTTTTCTCATCCAAAGCTTGCTTAGTCTGATGTACCTATTAAAACATGTTTAGCAATACAGTTATCAAGCTGAAAAGAGTTATACGTTTTTGGCTCGAAATTGACCTTACACCAAAGCTAAGAGCGCTTCAAAAGGCAGAACTGGTCGCACAGGCAGACCACGTTGAGAATGAAATGGAGTTTTTTGGGGGAAGTTTTCGCTAAAATCCTTACACTGCTGGCATTTAGGAAAAGATAGTTCTGGTTATTAGTTGAATTCTCCCTACGAATGGGCTGGTCTGACCAAATAGATTTGGCCAATGGCAAACACATTAGGTATCATGTGCTGTTATCGAAAAGTCTGTACAACAACAGAGACCTACATCTAGGACATAAGTGCGGGTGCGATTTTGAACTTCTAAGCCAGTGATGTCTTGACAATGTTTACTTCTTCCTACCTTACTTTGCTGATAGGGATTTTAAGTGACAGGGATGATCGAAGGATTTTTTTTTCTTTTGGGTAGGGAAATTTTGGCAAGTATTTTTTTAGGTAGCTTGATTTAAGTAGGGTTTGCCCCCATTCACTCATCCCTTTCTCTTGAAATCCGGAGTACCCCCCCCCCCCCCGGGTCTCTTGGACATCAAACAGGGTTCATACAAAAAATTGCAACCATTTTTCAAGGACTTTTCAAGGACCACATTAGATTTTCAAGGACAACCTACTAGGAATATAATTTCACAGATTGTACAAAAATGCATATTCCCAGTATATTCTAATAAGACTTTAAGGCGTTAACTGTTTGCTTCACCAAATTCTCTACATTTTTCAGTTCACTTGTCTTAAACTGATAGTTAATTATTGCATAAAACATGGAGCACTTTATGTAAATGACCTTTACATTCACTGAGCTACGATTTATATTTTGTCTTGGACAACCAAAAAGCATCAAAAAATTCTTTCCAGGCTACTACATTCAAAGTTGAAGAAAATTCAAGCTCTTTTTAAGGACTTGCACAGAAATTTAAGGACTTTTCAAGGAAAAATGGAATTCAAGGACTTTTCAAGGACTTCCCCTAAAATTCAAGGACTTTTCAAGACTGTGCGAACCCTGTCAAATCTCAACCTCGGGCCTCGATCAGGGCCTTCAAGTTCAAAATGGCGGCTCATTTATCTACCAAATGCAGAAGAAACTGACTTGTCTTACTAGTGGCCACAGTACCTGTTGTTTCAAATTGTCACGCTCTTCTGATAGCGCTCCATTCCGAATGTCTGCGCCTCTTAACTGTCGGTTCTCAGTTTCCAGTTCCTTGACGCGTGCCTCAGCTTTCTCGCATTTTTGCTTCGTCAAGTCTACGCTAAATTCCATTTGCTTTAGCTTCTGCAAGGCTTTATTTTCGTCAAGCTGCGTGACAGCTCGAGTGTTGTGTGAACTATACAGGTTTTCCATGTCACGCATCTCCTGTTTGATCTCTTCCACTTTCTTATTGGCCACTTCAAGTCGATGTTCCAGAACGTCCTTTTCGCTTTTCAATAGTGTGCACTGTGATTCCAGCTCTGAAACCTGATGAGACAATGCAAATACCGTTTCTGTTATCAGTTGGTCCCTACCGTTCTTCTAAGGGATGGTCCCACATGTAACAGTTACAAGACTATAGTTTCCCATCCCATCTAGTCTCGAGTGTTGTACCCTTGAGGTGTGGAAACTACTAGAAAAAAAAAAAGCACCACTAGACAATTCTTTAAACAAGCAGTTATTCAAAGAGGTGAGGCGTTGGTGCATACTTTTCTGTTTCGCAACGTCTAGTGTCCAATGCCATGTAGCTGTGGTGAAATGGGTCTCTTGCAGTGCTGGACTGTGTGAGAAGGGTGCCTCCTTGGCCATTGTTCCTCGTTCCATTGACAGATTCAAATAACCGAAAATTTGTATTACTGAATTTTTTTTTTTTACATTTACGTTTACCCTGTAAGAAGTGATATCCTAGTTCAGTCTTATAGCAGACTGTTCGAAAGAGCCTTATCTTGTAATTTCTCGCCGGCATTGTGCGTTTCAGAAACAAAATGAAATCCTCACTGCAGGTGAAACGTCGGGCCTCTAAAAGCGGCTAAAAACAAAACAGGGTAACCAATATGCTTCACCTTTTTCTCAGCTTCACACAGGTCTCTTTCCAGTTCTTGTCTTTGGTGAGCTTGTACACAGATTGTCTCGCGTCTTTCAGCCTTCATTTTTTCAATTACTCTCTGCTGATCCATTCCACGGTTAGTGTCCCTAAGTAGCGAGTCCCTCAGGTGTTGCAACTCTTCGGAGAGGGAGCTGTGCTCTTTCCTGTTCATGAAAGTATGAGGATGTTATTGATGATCAGGGTATTTCATTTGCTTTGGTTTATTTTCCTCTCTAGCTAGCTCCGGCAGGCGCCTAACTGGTATGGGAGACGTCTCAAATTGACCAAATCAATGGAAAATAACAACAACAACAACAAGAGAACATACAAATAAACAATTAGTGAAACTCGATTTCAGGGTCTCTTCCCTCCATCGGTCCATCCTCTCTTGCTTTGGAGGACTGGGAACTTAGTGACCAAGTTTAAACTTTGCTTCAGTTGACTGACCTCAGTGAACATGCGCAATAGAGCACAAGACGAAAGAAGACAGTACACCTTGTGTGACAAACGTGAGAATAACTATGTTTGAAAAAAACCAGAACACAGTGATGTTAAGTGAAGTTCACGACAAAACACGGAAGCAATAGGCCTTTCACGTTTGTCCAACACCAACGTTTTGCCGTCCTCTTGGCTTCAGCTCTGTCCTCCTGTTGCATAAACTCAAAATAGGTGCATGAAAGGAGTACCATTTGTCAATGGAAGGTGTGCGAAAGGGGTCCCCTTTTCTGTCAAAAATGGTGTATAAAAGGGTGAGGGGTTGGACCTTGGAGAGGAGATAACAAGTATAAAACTTTGTCTAATACCCCCCCCCCCCCTCTCCCCCAGGAGTGGTATTTATGTAATGGGTTTCCGTGGTACTGACCTGAGCGTGTCATGGGCCTTTCTTTCATCCGCCAGATCCTTAGATAACTCTTCACTTTCTTTCTTCACCCTCTGTAACTCCACATCACATTGGTAAGTCACCGTATTCTTTTCATTCTGCTCATATTCGAAAAAAAAAAAATGAGAATAACTCTTAGTCCGAAAAAAACAGCCGACATTTCGGGACGCCACCACTGGTTTCCCAGCGAAATGATGTGTGAAAACCTGGCGCAGGAATTCCATACTGATGACGTGTTACTACATCCACTTTCGTCCCAGTTTCGCGACACAATTTTCATTCTCGCGACAACAAAAACTTTGAACTACGCCGACTGACTAGGGATGATAAAAAGTTATAAAGTAAAACATATGCAATGTGATAGATGTATATGAAATAAATTATATTCATTGTTAGAGTATTTTAGGAAGCAAACGCTAAAAAAATGTGTCTCCTACTCAGGTCCGCAATGTTTTGCAATTTGGTCGCGAACAAACTCGAAGGCGAAACGCGAGGGACAGCTGACGAAACGTAAGGGCCCACGGGGAGGCTGATTCCTTTACGCGCAAATGTACTATGGGAAAGAGAAACGTCTGGGAACGGGAACCAGGCAGCCAAAAATCATTTCAGCGGTTTAGCGCAGTCAATACCTTCTCTTCAAGTGTTGCTATGGTAGCCGCTGTCTTTTCCAGTTCACTCTCAAGCTCGAAGATGCGTTCCTTATAGCGCTTCACTTTTTGCTGCATGTCGAACATGTCCTTTTGAAATTCAGCGGTCTTCGGAGAAAAGAAATGTATAAACGCTGGTTAGTACACTAGTAGCAGACTCCTTGAAATGTCATCTTTTGTGAGACGAGCAGGCAAAATACGAATTTGCAAACGAACTAGTTTTTCACCGGCCTGCATTATTAGTGGGCAAAATCAAGTACGGCTTTAAAAACGTTTAAGGGGCCGGTCATTATTATCGCCGGGGGAGGGGGGAGGATAGGGGAACAAAAGGGGGGATCAATCGTCACTGAGAACACAAAGGGGGATCATTGAAAACTTTGGAATGATTCAAAGGGGGGACCACTTAGAAAATGAAGACATGGGGGAGGGGGGACAAAGTAGGTCTTGGGACCCTTTAAAGGCAAAAGGACCCTCAATTTCCTGGGACTGGAGGTCCTAAGGACCGCTAACTTTTAAAGAGAGTCCACGGAAACTCTGTGGGAAAAAGGTTATACGTAGACACTTACATCAGTGATGGACTCTGACAAATCGTTCTTGATTTCATCTCTTTCTTTCTTCACTCTATATTCAAAATAAGTGATTTTATATCAGTTTTGAAATCTCAAACAAGTACATAAGTCCGGGTTTACATGTACGAAATCTGATGCAAATGACCGAGAACAATAGATCTTGATTTTTCTCAATAGCATTACAATGGTTCAAAAGTAGGTTGAGTTTGATCGTCCGCGTGAACGTAGTCCTGAATAGGACTGTTGTTGTTGACAGTGACTGACGTTTCGACAACCTATGCGGTAGTCATTTTCAGAGTCAAAGTGAGTTGTATCGCGCCAGTTGATGGTATTATACTCTGGTTATTGATCTGATTGGTCAATTACGTTGCGATGTTATTGGTCGTCCGTCAGTTAAGCCGTGATGTTATTGGCTATGAAGACTCGTAATCAGTAATTGGTGCGTTTCCATCCGTCTATTGTCACAGTTAAACAGTCGTCTATTCAGGACTACGTTCACCCGGACGATCAAACTCAACCTACTTTTGAAATGACTCCTGGGTTCAAACCTTTCACAGTATTAAATGGTTGTCTTTACACTAGGCTGTTAAGCAAGAGTTAAGAGCTTTACTTAACCAAAAATTCGTGTGTGAAGGCCTCAGTAAAATCACAAGTAACTTTACTTTGCATCTCATTAAAGTCGGAAAGTTGAAACGATTCAAGAAAGTTTCAAGCGACTTGAAAACCATCCTCATGATCGACTTAGCTGACTTGCGGTTCCTTGAGCTTTGAGAAAGGCGAAAAATGTCAATCAATCTTAATTATATTGCGTGGGAAAATAGCCTTAAGTTAACTTGAAGCAAAAAAGATAAGTTGTGAGTGAAGCTTTCTTTTACTTCAAGAACTTAAAATTTACTTGTCTTGAAATATTTCTTAGCTTATTCGGGCTCTAGTGTAAAGACTACCAATGTAAATATGGCACATGTAAAATGTGACGCTTGAACCGGCCTAAGTTATTTTAAAGAAAAGTACAATGGGAATTTTGGGATGTACTTACAAAACATGTCCATCATTGGTTCTCACCTGTCCAACATTTGTTCCAGTTCCTTCTTTTCATCTATTGTCTTTTCGAGCTGCACTTTTAGATCAGACTGGAAAAATAATGAATACCTTTAGGCCCTGTTCGATATTTCTAGCTCTTTATTTCCACCCCAGAATTCATAGCAACCAGCACTTGTGTTCACTCGGTATACTGAGTTTCACAAAATAGACCTTTTAACCGATACGGCGGCCATATTGAATTAATTCGATTTGAGGAGTATTATAGGATGCCCAGGGGGCATGAGCACATTTCGTTTGTATTTTCGATTTTTTTCGCTCGAAAATACAAACGAAATGTGCTCATGCCCCCCCTGGGCATCCTATAATACTCCTTAAATCGGATTAATTCAATATGGCCACCGTATCGGTAAAAAGGTCTATTTGCTTTGACGAAACACTAGCTGGCTCGAAACGTTAGCTTTTCAATCTCTCCACTGTGACTAATTTGCTGTTCACTTTACACTACTTTTTTCTCTATTAAAGGAACTGTGTCAGGAAATTTAGCTTTTATTCAGCGAGAGGAAGCTGGGGCCTGTTTCTCGAAAGTCCCTTTAACTTTTCGGGCGCGGAAAGCTGTTTGTGTTGCTGTGTTTTCATTCAAGATCAGAGTTTCAATAATTTTGAAAATAAAACAATGAAACTATTAGTGAACGAAGCAAAACTGACAGGTTTGTGGGCTAGGAACTGGGCTACTATTCTGACAGGTTATGATATAAAATTTGCGTTATGGCCCGAAAAGTTTTTGGGCTTTTCGAGAAACAGGCCCCTGGCCCCTGGCCAACTAATTGATCGAAACATAGAAGATTAAAACGGATTGGAAGCGGAGTTTTTGAAAATTTGTTAGCCTCACAGTTATTCAAAATTCACCTGTGTTGTTTACTTAATACCCTAAGAGCAGAGGCTACATTTTTCGCGGTGTTCGCGCGCCAGCTCACGCCACGAAAATGTACCCACTGCTGGCAGGGTATTGAATACAATACTTGAAAGACAATTTTTTTCCACGAAGCTGTGATAGTTGCTATTTACCCGTAATTTGTTTGCTAGTCTTACGTTCAATCAGTACTAAATAGGCTTGCCCTCCTGAAATAGCTCCTTTTTACTTATTTTTTGGAGTCGTTTCTAAGTTAAATCACCAATCATTATTTAAGTCGCTCGAGTACCTACGGTTCGTTCATAAAATCATATTACCACATTAGCTTTCAGAAGCATTACTTGTTTGTCCTCTGAATCTAGAGTCTGATTGCAATGATCATCTCTCGTCACGGTCTTCTGCAACTCTTGCTTTAATTGCTCAATCTCAGTTTCTTTTTCTTGTTTTAAAACCTCAAACTTTTCCTCTGCCTCAGACTTTAGCTGCATGATTTCATTCAACAAGTTTTCTTTTTCTTCAAGCGTTCTCGTTCTTTCACAAAGTTCATTTTCCAAATCATTTAATCGGTCTTTGATTTTTTGAATCTCCTCTAACTTAACAGATTCCAATTCGCACTTGTTAACATCTGTCAACATGTTTTCTTTTTCTTCCACGTCAGCCATTGCCTCCCGCATTTCAGCTCGGACCTTCTCTAATTCTTGATTAAGATCTTTAACTTCATCATCATGACTCGATTTTAATTTGTCATATCTTTCCATTGCCTCGCACTTTTGCTTTTCAAATTCCGCTAAAACTGTCTCTCTTTCCTCAATGAATCGCAATTTATTGGCCGCTTCATCTCTAAGCACTTCTATCTCCGAATTTAGCGTATCGATTTCGCCGTCTTTTTCTGCTTTAAGTATGTTGAGTCTTTCTTCCACAATTCGCTTTTCTTCGAAAACTTGTGTCAACATTGCCTCCTTCTCCTCAACGCCGCGTGACTTTTCCGTTAGCAACTGCTGGACATTTTCAATCTCTGTTAACAGTTTTCCAATCTCGTTATCTTTCTCAGTTTTCAGCTGTTCAAATCTTGCTTCTTTGGTTAGTTTTTCTTCCTCAACGCCGCGTGACTTTTCCGTTAGCAACTGGTGAACATTTTCAATCTCTGTTAACAGTTTTCCAATCTCGTTATCTTTCTCAGTTGTCAGCTGCTCAAATCTTGCTTCTATGATTAGTTTTTGTTCCGACATTTCCTTTTCCTGTTGTGCTTTCAAAAACTCTACATGTTCTTCCAAATGCAATTTTTGCTCGATTACGTCCGTTAACATCTGCTCCTGTTCGTCTGCACGGGATATTCGTTCGGCTATTTGTTCAAGTTGACCTTCAAGTTCCTTAGTTTTCTCCGAAGTTTCTTGCTTGGCGAAAGTCACTTTCTCCTCCAACTGAATTTTTTCCGCTGCCGCAAGAGTCAATTCCTTTTGAAGTTTTTCCACATCCTTTTCAAGACGAGCAAACCTAAAAATAAAAACGCAGATGACAATTAAGAAAATGAATGGAAAGCAAGGATTTAATATTTTATTCCCCACTTGGAGCCGCTTTATTCGTCCCGCAATTGTCTCTGGGATAGTTACTGGGAACGGCCGGGTCAGCTATAGGACAATTGCATGATGAAGTCATTTTACTGCAACTACCAGAATCTGTCATGTACGTCATTAACGTTTTTTTTGCCAAAGCTCATGACCTATTTGGTGCAGTTTGACAAAACCAGCCAAAAGACAGTTAAATAATACAATTAGTTTGCTCATCGTGTTTTAACCATTTCATCATTGTTAAAATAATACTATAATTACTTCTTTTTCCAGGAATCAAGATTTTCGTGCAGTTGTTGTTTTGTCCGTTCACTTTCTCCTATAGCATTCTGCAAGGACTCGACCTCTGCTTTAGCAGCATTGAGCACAGCTTCTCCATCTTTGCAATCGGCCGCACCAGCGAGTTCGCTTTGAAGACGAGTCATTTCTTGCTCAAGACTGGTGTACTTCTCCTGCCAGATTTCCAGGCTACTTTGGAGCTGTTGTTTATCTCTCGCGCTCTCTTCAAGCGCCATTTGTAGGGACTCACGTTCTACTGTAGCTGCCGTGTTAAACGTTCCTGCGTTCTCCAGCCCCTCAACCCGCGCAACGAGCGCCTGCTTCTCAACCTGTGCACTTTCGTATTCAGCCTGTAGCTCGGATAGGTACTCATTGGACAATGTGCGCTCGTTCTCAAGTGACTGCACTTGTTCTTCAAGTTCTGCGGAGTAGATGAGTACATTTTAATGATATGTAAGAAGCATAATGGTATAGTCAGCCTCTCCTTAGACGTTTTTCGTAAGATAATTAAACGAGCGCATAGCGAACAAAAAATCCCCCCAAGGTTTTATTTTCAGACTGGCACTCGAAGATCTGTAAACACTAAACTGTAAAGAGAAAATGGAGGGTCTGTGAAAAGGCTATAGTATCCGTATGGTGGGCGCGTTAAATTTTCTGACCCCCGTTATCTTGAGTTGACGTCTATTTCCCTTCGCAATTTCTTGCCTTTTCGTTATCAAAATCGCTAGTAAAACCATTTGGACTACAAAAGGGTCCTTTGTTACCTCTCTTTAGACGACCTGAGAAAATTATTGCCACCATTGATGACGTTCTACGCAGCAGGTGATGCGCAGTGCAAACAAGGAAATTACTTTAAGAACTACAACCAAGAATAATGTTTACACGATGTAATCTCACCTTTATTTCTCACTTTCAGCTGTTCCAGATCTTGACACTGTGTTTTTAGTACCTCAACCTGGGTCTAAAAAGGGGAAAGAGGAAGAGGAAATGAAAAAATCTGTACCCGAAACAATTCAGTTGTTTCTAGGGAAACAAAGCAAATGAGAAATACCTCCAAATTAACTTTTTCGCTGCGCATCTCTGCCACATACTTTAAAGTAATATCAGAGTTCTGCAAATAAAATAGTAAATGAATGAATGGATAAAATATCAACAAAAACAGTAGCAGAGGAAGAGGAACTTAAGAAGGCAATAGGGCATCCTATAGGAATGACCTTTACGGACTGCGTACAGTATCCATCCCATCCTCGGAGAACCAGGGGCGGTGAGTAGGGCCGGGTTGGGTCGGGTCTCGCTCGTCCTTAAAAACATTCGCCGCCGTCAATCCCTACCCGACTGACTGCCCCTGGATCTCCGAGGATGTATACATCCTAACCGTCTCAAAAATGCGGAGGGGAGGTGGGGGGTGGAAAAAATTGCGTGAACAAGCTCTTGGGTGATTGTGATCATAGGAAGAGACCCCTGAGTCCACATTACACTAGTAACGAAATTTGACTGTAATCAAGTGTAGAAACAAGAAACAAATTAATAAAGCAATAATAATAATAATAACAAATAGAAAAAGAGAAAACAATAAAAACGGACAAAACAACAAAAATCTCACAGCTACTAAACGTTTAAGAGGGAAAAAGTAATGAAACTAAAAGAATTTTTTCTTTTTAATAGTGACATGTAAGGTGGAAAAAGAAGGTTTTCTTTCCACTTTAGGTCACCAGGTTCAATAAGTAAATAAACTAGCAACCAAAAAATAAATAAATAAATAAATAAATATGAAGACGAACCATGGGGGCTGGAAAAAATCCATTTTCAGTCGACATTTTCTCCAACAAAGCATTGCTTTCTTCCAACAGCTCCTAGAAACAAAGAAACACGAAACGTGTAGTACGCCGTACCCTTTGAAAAGTAGTATTATAGGAGGAATTTTGCACCAAGAAAACCCAGGAAACTCAAACTTACGTTGTACAAATCCCTCGTCTGCACTGCTTCATCCAGACTTTTGCGGAGTTTCTTAACTTCGTTTTGCATTTCGATGACCTTTACATCAGGCTACAGAACAAAAAGGATTTACTCCATGAGAACAAATGTTACTACTAGCCAAAACACGTGACGTAATAACTCAACATCTGAACTGGTTTCCATTTTGCCAAGCCAAACAGTTAGATACCAGTGGAATTATAAATAGAGAATGGAACGACATTTTTCAGTTGAAACAAAGTTTCCCACCGAATCGCAGCGATCAATTGCAAGGCTGTGCTCTAAGGAAAATTGAAGGGAGCCCAGTGCTCTAAAATTGTAAAATCTAGGGTGCCAAGCATATGATTTGATTAAAAAATCTGAGATTTTCTAGTCGCCCAAGAGCAAAAGTTAGGCGCCACAGGCCACCGGGCGTTGCTAGAGCACAGTCCTGAATTGGCGTATCGACCGAAATTGTGATTGGTGCTTAGCAAATTAGGACTGAAAACGAGAATTTTTGGAGATGGAAATTTTCGGTCGGACAAGCATAAAAAACAAATTAACCAATAGCAGTCAAAGCAAGTACACGGGAGCGGAGCGCACTAAGCGCGGGGAACTCGTGACTTTACCTTCTATTCTCTATGCTATAAACAAGAAAAACTAGAAAAAGAGATACGATATGTTACATAAATCCCATATTACGCGGGGGGTTTATAAACGACATTTCTTACTGCAGCTAACCTCTGTCTGCATGTCTTTGTCTTCTCGTTCTATGTCCAAAATAGGAGACAATCTGTTTTCGTATAAGATAGAGAAATTAAGAATAACCAACCTCATTCCCAGGGCTCTTTCCATCTCGTCCTCCAGAGTGGGACTGGTAGGAGAGAACTCTGGGAACGAGGTAGGAAGAATTAATTACGGCATAGTAAAGAAAAACAAACAACAACCACAAAATGAAAGAGGGAAGTGGGAGAAAGTTACGTAAACCTTAACGATAAACGTGTCATTAAATTGGCAGGAAACATAAACGTTCGAGTTAGTTTATTAAGAGAATAAGTTTTCGGCACAAAAATTTTTCTTTTGTAGATTTTATTAGAGAGTAAGATTTTGGTACAAAACGTTTTTTTGTACATTTTCATTGGTTTCCCTGCAAACATAGGGTGAAATAGAGAAAACAAATTAGAACGTGTATCTGTAACCACATTGTTTAATACTTTTCGATTTTTAAGAAGCAAAACTTTCAGCCTTTATCTAATGTTTTACTGCGCTTTTCAAAAACGCTCGAACTCTGAAGTTCAAAAGCCAACTAACGTTTGCGTTTTCGCTGCCGTCAATCATCTTAGCGGACCACTTAAGAAACCGAAACTGTACTTCAACACTTCGAGCTGGCTTTTTAGGTCCAGAGTTCGCGTGTTATTGAAAAGCGCCGTAATCCCTGCTATCTTCCCTTTCCTAAGTGGTCCGCCTAAAGATGGGAAAAGGGAGGGGAAGCCTTCAGCAGCTATAATGCCCAGTACTAACCGTTTCATCTTCGGGCTGACAAAGCCAACTCTTCTTTGGCTAAATTCGTTAGACTTTCGCTCCTCTTCCTCGTCCAGCCTCGAAAAGAACGTTTCTCTTGGCATCTCATCAAATTCACTTCCATCACTACTGGGGCTGGAGCCAATTCGCTGTAAACGCGACTGGACAGCCAAGGAAGCGGCCGAGGCGAGAGGGGCCTTGGACAGAGCCGCACCTGGGCACCAGGTCTCACGCCTCTGAAAAAAATGGGTGAGGAAAACAAATTAAAACGAGACAGTTATTTTTTCCTATAAATCCTTCCTCGTCCATTGTTATGGGTTTCCATCACTGGAACGCAAAAAGAAAAACGAACGAACGAACGAACAAAATCGTTGGCTATGCTACACTTTTTCCCTGAGCGAGTGACCTCTACTGAAATCTCACAGCTCTACTCTAGCAATTCACATTTACAGGCTATTAATATTCTGCTCTTTATTTTTAATCGTCCTATGTTTTTCAGCAATCCCACCAGATCTCTTTTAAATAAAATTTATCTTCGAATGAAGAGTCTTTTCATGATCTTCGCGAAGCCCTAAGACAAGCTATTTCAGGAAATGTCTATGGCTTTTCCTCCACTTTACCAAGGATAAAGATTAAGCCTGACTGTGCGCAAAATTTCTTGAATTTTGCTTCAGCTGCAACGACCAATGCATCTGTGAACCGCTATATTACTATTAATGATACGAATATCGATATTTGAACATGTAACCGCGATATTACGATGATTACATTGAACGATGATCGGCTGTTAATCTTCAGCTTTGAAAGATTTAAAAGACACTGAACAAGACCTACATCACAATGCCTAACCAGCAATACTTCTCGCAACACTCAGAAACACCCGCCTTTTCCTGACATTGAAAACATTACACAACTCAGAGTAAGAAAACAGCAACATTTCTCGACGCCACGACTGGTGTCTTTGCGAAATGACGTCTGAGGAACCAGTGCAGAAAGTCCATACTGATGACGTGTCACTAGTCAGATTTGTTTAGTGCTCCTGATTGGTTGAGGCAAATTCCCTCGGGGGTATGACTAGTCTGAAGCACTACCGAGACCTGGGTAGTGACGCGTCCTTAGTATGAAATTTCTACGTTTGTTTCTCAGATTTTATTCCGTCGACAAACCAGTGGTAGCGTTGCGAAAAGTCGGCTGTTTTTCCAGGTTACACTTTTCCCTGACATATTCGGCAAACGTCAGATTAAAGTTGAGAATTTCTCAAAATAAAAAATGAGCAGAAAAAAACAATTCTTATGGATAAAAAAAGCGTGGACTACTAATAATGAACAGTAAAGGACAAGTAGAGGCGAAACTTGGTCACGTGGTACAAATTCGCGTTTTCCGTTTGACGTAAACGTGTTGCTTAAACCTCTCTATTCAAAACATTACACAATACTGAACTGTCTGACCGAAATCTCTTAAACAAGACCCCTTTACTCGGTGAAAGAAGAAAAGAAGCAGACTATACGGTACCGACCTTTGCCAACCTTGCTCTGTTTGGTTTAGGTTCATTTTCTTTGCCAGCGGAGCAAATCATGTTACGGAGCCTTTTTATCTTCTCTTCTTGTTCACTCTGTGGAAGGATAAGAAAAAAACAAAACTAGAAATGCCAAGGGGCAAACGCCCTCAAAATCGATATTACTTACTTACTCACAGTTTTTAAATCTGACTTCACACGCACTTTAAAGGTACGAAAAAACAGGCAACAAACATGTAACTTGTTTTGCAACATTGCTGCAAAACGAGTTGAATAGCGATGTTGTGCGTTTTACCACCTGCATAAAACCTGTCTTGCACCAGAATCGTACCCAGTCGCTATTTAAGTGTTTTTTGGGCTGAGAGAAGATTGGGGATTAGGTTGAGGCGCGTTATTTTTCCTTCGTCCCTTCCCATGAGACCCCACGTGCGCCTCAACCTAATCCCCAATCTTCTCTCACCCCAAAAAACACTCAAATAGCGACTGGGTACGAGTCTGGTCTTGCACCAAATCAGGTTGTTGACAGGTGGTAAAACGCGCAACATCGCTTTTCATCTCGTTTTGCAGCAATGTTGCAAAGCAAGTCGCATGTTTTTGTTTCCCGTTTCGCCGAAGCTTAACTTGGACCGCTTGTGCCTCATATGCTCACCCGCGCGACAATCCTGAACGACTGCTAGCAGTCTAGGCTGAAGATCTACATGTAAAGGCCCAGTATTTGAAAATCTGATAAACCTCTATGGTTAATTATCATAATATTTTTCATACCTGTTGAATGCGTTGTTGTTCTAACATTTCCACCATCTAAATACATTATCAACAACAACAATTAATAAAATCATGCCTTACTATACAAATCTTAGAGGTTGCCTCATCAATCAGGAAGATTGAATTGCTTGCGAGAGCAACCGGTTTTTTTCGGCTCAAGTTTCTAGTTTTAAAAAAAACTTGAGCCCAAAAAACCGAATGCTCTCGCAGGTTACACAAAGGGTCGATTTAATAAAATATGCAGTTATAGCTATTTTTTTCAGACTCTAAAACAATGAAATTTGAAAGTAAATCTTCAAATTTTGCTGAGCACGGGTATTTAGATGGATAAGTGATTAGTAGCCTGCGTGGCAGGCGTTAAAAGGGTAAGGAGAAACGGGAATTTGGGCGCGCGAGAGCGCGTGGGGCACTCAATTCCCTTCCCCTTCCCTTTCGAACGCCTGCCACGCAGGCTAAGTGATTAGAAGCACTTAAAAAGTCACCAGTAACAAACTACTTATTAGTATGGGAAAGTGAAAAAAGTCTAGTCTCGCAGGATACGCAAAGTTCGTATATAAATTATGTCTAATAACGTCCGGGCTGACGTTTAAGCGACAAAAAAAGAAAAATCCAAGGATTTTTTAAACCAATTTACGCCATCTACCTTCTCTTTCTCGATTTGAAGCTCCTGCATTTGTGAAATCGCTGACTGCTGACTCATCTGATGAAGAAAAAGTACATATCAAGATGGACGCATTCAGTCAAGTTTGTTACAAGTTGTGTAGCCCGAGAACGGCTGAACCATGAGGAAAGAAGCAAACGTTACTTGCCTCGGTCAGTTGCTTTTTTAACTCGCATATCTCTTTGCGGTAACGTTTCAGCAGAGTTCCATCATCAAGTACCTAAAGAGCAACATGCATTTTCATTAACAACGTAAATTATTACTTATACAGAGCCATCCTTGGAAGACCAAGCACAGCTCATCGGAACAAACGCAATATTCCGGGCAAAATCATTCTCACATACATAAAGGTTACAAATGAAAATAAAAAATCAGAGTAGTGAAAAGGCTTGAAAAAAGCTTGAATTTTGGGCAAGCAGCTCTTACATTAATTTGCTTAGCCAGGGCCATTGCTTGATTGTCTAGGCTAATGATTTAGTTACTAGATGACTTATGTAGACCCTTGTCCATTGGACAAGTGAGCCAGGGGTTAAAAAAATATGGCTCAGTCAATTCCAATCGTGTAAACCCCCCTCGCGGGCATTTGTCATCTCGATCTCTGTGGTGGGCAATTTGTCAGAAAACCTCTGCCCATGGGTGGGGCTGCCTTGTTCCTAGGCGTCTCCAGTGTGGAAAACGAAAAACGTTGCTGCACGAGCCATCAAGGAGTATCGCGCAATGGACCATGGGAACGTTTAGCGTGGACACAGGACGCTGGGAAGGGTGAACTAGAAAAATTATACCTAGCGCGGAACCAAAATCCCAGTCGCTCTCGAATCCCCTAGAACGTGCCTGCGTACGAGGAAGGGCATGGGCATTTGTCAGTTATTCTAGACGCGATTGACATCGTTCCTTTTACAATTTTTTACTTAAAAATATGCCCATTTAGAGGACAATAGACATTTCTGTTATATTTAGCCAGGACTGAAAGTGAAGCTCTCGTTAATATGCATATAATTTACTCAAACAAAAAAATAAAATCGTGTAATGCTAAACGGCGACGAGAACAGTAAAAAAAATCAAAAGGTCTAATTAGGAAAAAAAAACAACTTTGCACGTGCAGCACACTTCTTTTGTACATTTCTTTGCCGTTGTTTTGCAGGACTCAGGGGTTGGGGGCAAAATAAGAAACTCATTCCAAAACATACAGATCTGAAGACGTAGCAAAATAAAATATAGAAAAGGAAAACTTGCAAAACAAAACGAAAACTATCAGAAGCACTGAGCTGACGTAGAATGGCACAAGTCTGGCGCCAAAACCATTAAAAGCCAGATACTATCCCAAGAACTCCAGCGCGCCTGTATGCCGTGCCGAGTTGACTAATTCGTTCCCATGTCTCTCAATCGTCAGAAATTCGCCATTTCCACATTTCCCATAATACACTTAGTTTGCGTGTTTCTTACCCCCCAACCGCGCAAACAGTTTTGCATAAGCAATGTCTTCATCTTCTATGCAAAACTGTTTGCGTGTGTTGGGGAGTATGAAACACGCAGACAAAATGTATTATGGGAAATGTGGAAATGGCGAATTACAGTTTTTAAATCCAAAAAGAAAAATTTGCGGATTCAAAAATATCCCGATACGTGTGGACGGGGTCTTAGTCTTGTTTTCAATGAAAGTGAGAGATTTTGGAACTCAGAAATGGCCTCAGTATACAAGCCTTTGGTTCGTCCTGAAAACGTGCAAACAGAGGACATGATCGATATTACTCCAATACCTACAGCTCTGCTAGCTGTTCATAGGAAATAAAGCAAAACGGAAGCTTACTTCGTTAACTTCCGGACAGTTCTTGATAGTTTTGGCACGACTTGCAAACTGCAACGATAGAAAAAAGTACGTGTACTCGTGTTAGAAACGCAGCAGTCTGCCTGGAAGAGGGCGGACTTGTTAATTTATAAAATCAAACAATAACAAGTAAAAGGTATCAGCAGAGGAAATTGAACCATGCACGACATTACCCTGTCCTGTATATCAAAGGTTTTTTTACCTTTAGAGTGCTTATGGTTTCCTCAACGGCTGCGGGCGTAATTGTACAAATCATAGACGTCTTAGCATTTCCACCGAGCGAAGACTGTAAAATTCGAGTTAGTTTGGAGTCACGGAATGGTATGAAGCTAAAAAGGCAACATGCAAATGTAATCGGTGTCAGTAAAGTAGCAATGCAAACCTAACGCCCACGTAAAAAAAATACCATACAATGAGTATTAAAAACATAAGGCCGCAAATAGCCTGTGAACCGATGCAGACGTCGTAGGAGACCCACTCGGGCAGGAGTATTTAAAGCAACAGGAAAAACTATCATCGCCATGCCGGTATTCTTTCAGCCTGGGTAGCATGGCGGTTTTGTCGGGAGCACCACTGAGCGGCGAAGCCGCAAAGACACGCGCAAAGCTCGCGCGAACGAGAGACGAAGCCGCGAGAAAAATAAGTTTCAAGGTGCTCCTCGCCCGCCTTTGATTTAGCGCGCACAACCAAAACCGCCATGCTACGCAGGCTAGTGTTCTTTTAACCTATACCTTCAAAGCAAGTTTGTAAACAAGACTCTGTTATATCCAGACTTACACGTAGCTGTGTGGATTGCTCTGGGCAAAGTCAAGGCAAATAGCATGCCTTTTTCCTGTTACTGAGCATATTCTTTCCTGGTAAGGTATCGGGTCGTTTTGCCCGATAGCAGTTCGCCCAGACTAAGTCGATTCGCCCGGAGCATATTTGTAGTTCTTTAAGCCTGAAAAAGGGGAATAAGCGGGGAAAGACAGTGACTACACATGTGGAATCCTAGGGTAACTAAAGTAACTTCTCGAAAGGTATGTTCACCATGTTGTAGAGTGCTGTATATCATCGGGCGAATCGACTAATGTCCCAGCCAACGCCGTCAGCGAATCAAATTTCTTGCGGAAAGACCGCAATTCCCAAGTAAAACGTGAGTTGTTTTTTCAATACCTTTCTCCCTCACTGAGTTTAGCGATCACTGAACCAAGGGCCAGTAAACTCTTATTGATGTGTCCACCTTCTTTTAAACGTTGGCCTGTAAGGGACAAAAAATGAAGAACAGCTACCTAAAGGAGACCGTCTTTAAGTCCCACATGACAAAAGAAGCACGTCGTGCATCCAAGAAAAGATGTACCACTCAAAAAATGTTGTTTAATAGTTTATTGGTATGTCACTCAAATGGTGCGATTTAAAATACCACACGAGGCACATGTAATTCATACAAGAGGCTAAAATGAGACCTAACAGTACCCATACCACAAGATCTAAACACTGCACGACAGTTTGCGGAGAACGAAACACTTTGTTATTGCGGGCGACAAGAGGACCCTCAATCCTAATCTCCAGGTTGTTATTACGCATGCGCGGCATGTATGTAGCCAGCATTCGTTTAGTCGTCCATTAAGAATGAATGGAATGAAATACACAGAACGCAAACCTGACCACGAGCGTTTGGACCTTCCATCACTCGTAATCTGATCACGCGTGTTTTGACTATCTGTCGCGTGAGACTTACGCAAAGTAACCTGCATAGTAAGCGTTTCCGCGCGAGTTCGTCGAGAAAGTTGGGACGAGAGCAAAAAAAACGCTTGCTACGCAGGCTATACGCAAAGCACAGCGATGGAGCAAAAGCGTTTCGACCTTCGATCGTTGTCGCCCGCACCCCATAACCTTTGGTTATTACTATAGCAGGGTTTGAGCCAGGCCGCGCCATTGCGCCAATCCCGCACTGCAATTGGAATTGTCCCTTTAAAAAACGGCCAAGGGGACAATTTGTCCCCTTCAAAATTTAGGGAAAAAACTCGAAAGGAAGCACACACGAAGAGATATATTTCGGTACAGAAGTTGCAAGCTGAAACAGAATGTGGAAAGTATATTTTATTGCACCTTTAAAGTTCATTCAAAGTTACGTTTCAGTCACGCTCTACTGCTATTTTTGTCGGAAATCTAAGACAGGGCTTCTGATTGAAATTCACAAAAACACGAAAAATACCGCGAAATTCGGTAGAAATCTTATCAAATACATGTCTGTACAACATATTTGAAACTCATTTCAGCTATAGGGGCTATTTACTTGCCGTAAACTTGCAAATTTATCTTGGAACTTCGTCACTGAAACGTGCAAACAGATTATGTTGCGAAAAACTGGGCACTAGCCATCA
Organism: Porites cylindrica; assembly: GCA_964035525.1. Lineage (NCBI taxonomy): Eukaryota > Metazoa > Cnidaria > Anthozoa > Scleractinia > Poritidae > Porites > Porites cylindrica. Next base: position 21,119,181 of record OZ037781.1, on the reverse strand, counting down.
TGTTAAAGGCTTTGCCATTGGTTCATTTCTGGAGCGTATTGTTGTTGAAAGAGCAAATGATGACCTGTTAGAAAAACGTTAAAAAGGCTGGTCTGATCAGCGCAAAACCGATCGATTTCTAGCGAAATTTGCCTTGAAAATAACCACAAAATCGGCCGTTTTTTACAGATTGCTTTTCGGTGAAGTTTGCCCCGAAAACTCCTGCGAAATCGGCCGATTTTTCTGCAAATTTGTCCCTAAAAATCCCGCGAAATTTGACTTTTTTCGTCCGAGACCTATCAGAAGCCCTGCTAAGAAGGAAGGGTGAACAAATATCTGTCCCCCTAAAAATGAAAATGTCCCCCAAAATTTTAGCCAAGGGGACAAATTGTCCCCCAGTGTTCAAATCCTGGCTCAAACCCTGCTATAGTCATACACTGTATCTATAGCAGTACAAACAAAAGAATGGAACTTCATCGGATCGCCGAGGAAACATAGTACACGTTCTTCGTCTCGTCGGAGACCATCGTGATACATTGTCAAATGGTACTGAGGAGCAGTAATGATTGACATAATAAATCCCCGCAAACTATATATGGTGATGCAAACGGTATTGTGTAAACATTTGACAACATCGCCTGAAGGAAAAAGCGTGTAGTTACATATTAATGCAAAGGTTGAGTGACTCACCGAAAGCTCCAGTCTGTGAAGCCCGCTCTGATCCGGCAAGGTCAACCAAGTTCTAAACATAATGCATGATGAAATTAATATGATAGCCAAGGGTAAAAATCTAACGGAATAAGAGCCTTTTCAACAGATAGACAAGAATGACAAAAATGATAAGAAAACCCAAGGTTTCCTTGAAAGACGAACGGTTTACCAGTTGTGCCACTCGAACGGCTCCATCTATGGTATCGGGGTCTTTGCTTTCATCCTTCATTTCGCGGCTTTCAATAATCTTGTAAATAAAAAAATAGAAACATAGATGAGGCCAAAATTGTCGTGCTTCATGAAAACGATTTTAATTAGTGCAAGGTGCAAGAGAAAACGCACAAAATTTATCTAGGCGGTAAGTGAGTCGGAAGAAAGTTTGAAAACGAGCGAATGAACGAAGGAGGACTTGCCAACTTATTTGACAAAACTGACTTTTCGCGTGTGAACTTAGTCTAACCTACTTTATGTGCAAAAAATCCAGGAAAGGTGATTCAGAAGAAAGAGAAAGAAAATTACTCGACTCTGTTTCGGAGTAACTTAAAACCATTCATCTGTTAGCAAAACGCTTGAAGAAATTAGAAAGTAAATCCGTGTTAGACACGAAAGTAAGACACCTACCACTCTGAAAATGGTGTGGCTTCGACTACTGCGATCATTCATATTCGTCTCACCGAAGTGCCGATTTTCTAAAAAAAATAATTACAAAGAACCTATATATAGTACATGTCCGATGAAATCAGGCCTGCCTAGAGTCACAAGTTTAGTTTAGTTTAGTATATCTTTATTGCGCCTTACTCTCCAAAGGGAGGCATCGGTCTAGTTACAATCAAATACAAAAGACTATCATTAAAAATGTCAATTTAATTTATGTCCGGCGACTTTTTTTGTTTTAGTCGTCGATTTAACTGGTGAGCTGGTCAGACATACATGCCTCGTCAGCGGTCACTTATCGTATCTACATGGTTGGTACACCTTTAGACAAACCTGACAAAATTCAAGGACTTTTCAAGGACTGTTCAAGACAAGTCATGGTTTTCAAGGACTAAAATGTATGCAATAAATGAACACTCTTTGGCCCCCTTTTTAAACACATGAATGGAGTCATTTTGATACGATTTTCACTTCTTTAGCTATGGTTGATCACATTAGGGCCATCTATACGAGAGGAAAAATAAGATGCGTCTTTACATACGACGCGAACTGTACCATTTACACGAGCATGTCTTATCTAATAAGACGCGTCATAGCTAAGCCGCGTCTTATTTTAGACGAAATGTGCCGTTTATACGGAAAGTTCGCGTCTTATTTAAGACGCGTCTTGTGTAAGACGCGTCTTATTTTTCCTCGTATAAATGGCCCCATTATTATGGTATAGTACTACATCTACATGACATTTATTGTACTTTTCGTAACAACAGGTTTGACTGTATTTAACTTACTTTCTCCACGGAACATATGTTTGAAAACGTCCTCAGGACACGAAACAACCTCCTCTGTCAGATCACCGACGTATATTTGCCTCTGAAAGGTGGAATAATGAACCCAAGCTTGGGTAATCAACAAGAATAATGGGGAGGTAGTTTATTCTCAAGACTCTGAAAAACCGTATCAAGCCACCTTAAAAACGACAACATGTAGCAGCAACGACAACAACTGTAACTGAGCTATTAAAGAGAAAAATCACCGTTATCAAATAACTTGTTTCCCAGGTGATTGGGGCGTGTCTATTGGGTATTGATGTTGCAATAAACTAAACAAAGAACACCTACATGAATAGAAAAAGATGTAAAAATTGAAAATTATAGTTGAAGACTACGGTGCATTTTCGTTAACCCTGACTCTATTACAATTTACCTGCGGATTTTCATGGATCTTAAGATTCGTTTTGCCAGGATTTAGCAGATCTTTTATGTCCTAAAGAAATCAACAGCAAAGATCACTTGAATATGTTAAAAAAAAAAGAAAACAACAATCAACAAAGGCCTTTAAAAATGCATTAACGCGTATGAAAAAAGCCTTTTGGTTTTACTAAATCGAGAGTTTAAGATACCACGACAGCGACGTAGGCGAAAACGTCACTTAATTCAATTGAGTGAATTCGCACACTTTCAATTTCTTTCGCGTTTATTCCAACTCGCCTCCTTTAATTTTGTCATCATAATCATATTTAAGTTCAGAAATAGACTGCTTACAGTCCGCCTTTTCTCTTAAAATCCGTCTAGTTTTTATCTCATCCAGCGCGATTGCAAACCACCATGTTATTATTTAGGGATTGAGACGAGGGGAGAAAATAACCTTTATTAATAATAATAATAATAACCTTTATTTTAAGAGGGTGACACCAATTACTATAAAAAGTATTCTCCCTAGTGGCCCTCTAAAAACAAAATTGATAATAATAAATTACAACAGTCCTGATAAAAAGCCTATTTACAAATAGTAATTATAATAAAGGATGTTAAAAATTCTAAACAAGTATTCTCCCTCCCTAGTGGCCCTCTAAAAACAAAATTGATAACAAGAAAATTACAACAATCATGATAAAAAGCCTATTTACAAATAGTGATTATAATAAAAGGTTCTTAAAAATCCTAGAGATTTAAAAAATTGAGAGATGTAAAAACGGAAGTGAATACATTGGTAAAAAAGGGAATCCAATTTACAAGGATATTAAAAAAAAAAGCACGGATTTTTAAAAATCAGAATAACTTTTTAACTTCAAAATTGTCTACGGTACAGTTTGAGGCGACGTTATTAGTCAGTGTTGCCTTCATTAAGCTAAAGGAGGTGGTTGGTTCTAAGTTAAGAGCATTTAGTTCTTTAATAGAGGAATAAAAGAATGTTCTCCTCATTGCTTCAGTTCTGGGTTTCGGTAAGAAGTATAATGTTTTTGTTCTGGTAGAGTACTTGTGTTCAAACCGACGTGAGTCCAAGGTTGTAATTAAGTATTCCGGTACCCTCCCATCAATTAATAAGTTTCTCTAAAAGGCCGAGTTTATTGAGCTTGAATAGTTGATCAAGGGGTAGCCACTTAAGCTTTTGAAAATTATCATACGATCGTGCATCCCGAAGAATATCCAAAATTAATCGAGCGCAGCGTTTTTGAAGTTTAAACAATTCATCTAAGTTGGTTTGGCTACAGTTGCTCCAAACAGTACAGTAATAAGGCGTAAGCTCTTTCCCTCGTTTCTTGCGGCAAAGCGGCCTCGCCGCTCGCGTGCTTAGGTTTCGCGTGCGGTAACTTTGCAAAGAAAAATAAGAGGCGCGCAGTCTAGTTCAGAAAGAGAAACAAAATTTTGTCATGGATTTTCACGTCATAGTCGTGCAGTGACAGCAAAGAAATGTACAAAAAAGCTAGCCTGCGTAGCAAGCGTTTCCGTTTGGTTTCGGAGCAAAGAAATACCGAGGAAGGGACTTTCGGTTTTGACCGCGCGAGAAATGAAACGAGAGCGAAAAAAAGAAAGACGGGGAGGGGGAAGGGAAGGAAGAAAACCTTCCTTTCTTCCCCACCCACTCCCCGCTCTTTTACTTGCGCCATTTTTCTCGGGGTCTTTGATTCTCGTTCCTCGTTCTTTTCTCCTAAACCGCACAGAAACGCTTGCTACGCAGGCTACAAAAAAAGCGTGCTGTGCGCGCAGAGATGTTGTTTTGCTTCAGTTTAGACTACTATATTATTATAGTTGGTTTTAGGAATGTTTCAAACAAAATTCAATAGGTATTATACCGTTAGGTTCAGACGTTGTCTCGGTAATTGAATTAAAATGATAACATTAAAGAGGCTACTTCTGCGCGTGTCATTATTCAGTACAGCTGTATATCATTAAGACATTGTCAGATACCTCATTATAGATCTCCATATAGGAAACTCTGATCAAAAATTCTCTGGAGGGATGCTGAGAAGATAACAATAACAATAAGAAGAACATAACATAACAATAAGAAGAAGTCCATGACGATATGACACAGCCATAACTTTCAGGGCTGCGCTCTAAGAAAAATTATAGGGAGCCCAATGCTTAAGCTCAGTCTCCAGTGTTGGGTGAGAGGGTGTTGTGATGTGCCAGCGGTACTCCCCACCTGAGTACCACAGGTGCATCGAGAGACCCAAGGCTGGAGACTGAGCCTGCCCAATGCTCTGAAACTGAGAAATCCAGGGTGCCCAGCACATAATTTCCATGCAAAAACTGAGATTTCCCAGTCATCCAAGAACAAAAGTAAGACGGCAGGTGCCTCCTGACCAGATATTGCTAGAGCACAGCCATTATTTTGGTAACATTGCAGTACACTGTGAGTGATGTAAAAACCACACCCAAATATGACAGTTGTTTTGCTTGCGTTCAATGGTATTATTTTTGTCTAAGGACAAGGAAAGGGTGGCACAAAAGTTTCATGGCTTTAACCCTTGAATTCTCATTTGTTGCCCCTATTCATTTCCTACAGAGGTAGTGGGAAGAAGTTGATAAAATTTCAAGCAAATTCATCTTGTGTGATCATGTCCGTAATTCTCATGACCACTCTGTCTAACAAAGCATTGATATTACAAGGAGAAATTTGATTCTGATCACTCTCAGGGCTTAAAGGGTTAAGTATTGGTAAAAGACCTTAGAGAACCCCTTGCTCTCCAAAAGGGCCAACAGACTACATGGTGACTTCACATCACATACATCACAACATTTAATTCGATAATTTACCTTTTCAATGTAGTCATATATCTCACCAACTGCTTTTGGAATAACTCCTTCATTTTGCTGGTCTCCCATCATGGTGTATGTCTTGCCAGAGGATGTTTGCCCATAGGCAAATAAAGTTCCTAGAATTTATCGAGGAAAGGAACAATATAGTGGTTTAAAAGTTACTAAACATGGATTGGCAACAAAACCTGGATCAGACTGGATTAAATCAGTCGTTCAGTCGTTGTTACTCCCTCCCACCCAAGGAAAGGGTGGGGGGGGGGGGGGCACACCCAATCCAGTCTTATCCAGCATCTTAAAATGATGGTACAATACAACAGACAATAAGCAACCCACAAAGCAATCATTGGAGAGGGGGAGGGGTGTATGGATGGATAGAACAAACAAGAGGTGTTAGAAAGAAAATGCTCTGTTCTGTCTCAGTGACAAAAAAACACGATAATATTATGTAGTATTAAGGTAATCTAAGGTGCTCACCATTAAAGCCATCCATGGCTGAAAGGACTATAGGTCGACCAAACTCATCATAAACATCTTGGGTGGAATTTGAAATATCAAATATTCTGTCTACAATAATAATGGGGCGAAATTTAAAATGATATCAATTAAAAGTTTTCCTTGATGAGTGGTAGTACAAAAAAATTGTGTAAGCTATGTTAGTACGGAACCTGTGTTAAGGCACAGAAGGTAAAAGGCAAAACTTGAGGTGTCAGTTAAACCTGTTTGTCCTAACCTAGACATTTTGCCTTCTGCGCATGCTTAAAAATTGAGACACCTTGTGGTCCCTTGGGCTTAACTATTTCTCCCGGGCAGATAGAACATCTAAGTCAGAGGGGAGAAAAGGAAATACTGTTTCTAAATCTTCTGTTTCCTTTTTGCTAATGCTCTTCAGTTTTTGCGGAGCAACAAAGTCACACAGAAATGATTACTGGGGGGCTAAAGGGATTATAGTAAATATTGATATCTCAGTGTCATTTATGAGACTGTTTGACTGTACAGAAAGAGAATTCAAGGATGGCTGTTATGAAGTTTACATGTACTTTGCATGAATACATGTAAAGGGTGACAACAAGAGGGAAAACCTCACTGTCTCTCTTGCAAAATCTCCACACAGCAAGGAGTAATGAGAGACAGCTGTATTCACAAGCTAACTTAGGTTAACACGACAGTTTTGAAAAGCAAAAAAAAAAAGAAGTTTACCAAAGACGTAAGGCGAATTTGACAATGCCTTTCCATTACTAATCTGAGTTATTATGTTCCTGTCAACTCTCCAGTGAGTTTGTGAATGATAGTCGTTTTCCCTGGAAAATCAGAGAATTGTTAATACAAAGATTATAACAACAGTGTATCTCATTGCCGATGAGGACTGACAAAGCTAAAAACTGTGTCTGACTCATTAGTGGTCACCTTTTTAGAGCATGGGAAGGGAAAAGGGAAGAGGGAATAATTGAGAAGCAGCATTTGACAGGTCTTTTCTCTCCTCTCCTCTCCTCTTTTTTATCACCTTCCATTCACCTGTTGGTAACAGGTCAAAATTAAATTCAGGTTAAAATTTTTAACATACATTGTAGGTTGATCCTCAAATTCCTTCATCTCCTAGCCCTTAAAATTAGGGTTAGGAGATACAGGAATTTGAAAATCAACCTAGGTTATTAAAAAAATCAACCTAAATATAATTTGACCTGTAACATATCCATCCTACTCAACAAAGCTGACTGCATGGCCTTACAATGCATAAAAAAATGCATGTTTTAACCAGCTAGAGTGCAAAGTCAAGTTATTTTCACTTTACTGGGAGTTCAGCTGATTAAAACATCATAACATGTATTGTTGGCCAGTTTCAGGGTACGATGCATATGTTATGTACTCAAAAGCAGAGATATGTATTCAAACTATAGCAGTTACCCCGGCTCCAGCAGGCCTGTCTGTTGTCAAATTTAAAATATATATGTAGGATGTATTTTTATGATAAAAACAAAATCGTATCATAGTTAAGCTTAATTTTTGTTAAGCTTACAATATTTATACACATGGTAGAATGTACCTGAATCGTTCTTTCGTAAAACGACAGACCTTGTCGATAAAACAGTAAATCATGCTCCAATTTACAAATTAATGTTGGCCACGAGTGAAAGTTTAACCGTTCAAAAAAGACTGCATACACTCACCTTTTAATCAACGGACGAACTCTGATCGCGACTCTTATATTATCAGTGGTTGGGGATGCCATTTCCAAGTACTAATGAAGCAGGAAAGACCGCAGAAATAAATCCAATGTAGGGCAAACAGTTTAACCATCGAAGGGAAGAGTAACAGTTCCAGCAGTTCCAGCTTCTAGAGCAAACTTACCGCCGCTCACTGGAATTATTTCGTTCGTTTTTTGAACGGGTAAGAATGAAAGCCAACTAAGGTTCTCAGACAACGTTCACAAATAAATAAGAAACAACCAACGGATAAATGTGGACAAAAAGCAAGAAATCCTACTGCTCCTCACCACTCACGAAACATTTCGAAGGCGAAGAAGATCGAGTTTGAAAATTGCAGCTTTCTTGTTCCCGTTTGTGATTGGTCACTTGCTCGTCACCAGCTCTTTACATTCTCTTCATCTTCTCCTTGCAGCTGATTGGCTTTCTTTTTTGGCCAATAACAAACGAAGTTGCACCATCACGCAAAACCAGGCAAAATGGCGGATAAACATACTCTGTGGAGGTGTGGAGTGTTTTCTTTGGTAAATTTCACCGGTAAAAATGAGCCTTTAATCTGCTGTGGTGTCACGATATCACTATAAGATGGCGGTAAGTGTTAAAACGAAATTGATACCGAAATTAGAACCTACCAACTCAAAGTTGTTGAGCTAAAACTTATGCGTCCTTCTTTGGGACCTCAGCGTAAATTCATTTATGACTTTGTATTCACCACGCTTTTTTGTTAGTTTTTCCAGGGTAGATTCCTCTGTACCTCTGAACCTTTGTTCGTTGTATTCCTTATTGTGTCACCTAATTTAAGGACCGCTGATCGCGTTTTTACGCAATTTTATGGCGCCGGCCGGCGGCCGGCGGCCGGTGGGGTATTATCAGAGTGAAAGCAGTGATGCGAAACATCGAAGCCCTTTAACTTTTTTGGGTGTTGGTGACTTTTTTGGGTGCTTGTCTGGTGAACATTCATGTACAGCTCAGCACAGAGTAATCTGAACAAACGTTTGCTTAACGAGTGCTAAGGAGTGTGAATTTGAACACAAAATTGGTGCGTGCATATTCACACTCCTCACACTCCCTTATTTAATCCACCTTAATCCAAACTGGTGGCAATAATACGTTTCTTTTATATTGATGTTAATAGCCCTCTTTGCCACAAATAGGTCAATAGAATTCGACAACACTTTTACCTCAAAATGAGGCATTGACGGCCAATTAAGATGAAGACCAAAGTCAGCTAAATGAGGCCCTCTTGTGTGTGAGTGGGGTGGGGTGGGGGTTGCATTTCCCTAGTCTGAAATTCAAAATTGGTCATTTTACACACTGAGAAGTAGGCTATATCCCTGTCAGTTTTTTACTATAATTTTATTTGTGATAATTGTCCTCCTCGATGTCACAGTTTCAACCTATCGTTATGTCTTTTGCTGCCTCTTTATCTGTCTTATGTTACTGTTTCAGGGCCAGTTGCTTGTCAAAATATTACCCTAACAGGCCCCCCTTAATATGTTGTCATTTTGAAAAAATATTTACAAATAATGTTGCTTTTCAAAGGCACAACTGACCTCAAACTTCATGTGATTCTATACTCCCAAAGAAATCTCATTGTAAATCAAGAAACAGATAATCTGTACCAAATGGCAAGAATGATTTTATTGTTTTTTGGAAACACCATGCATGACCTCTGGTATTTTTGTTAATCTAGTGACAGTAAGCATTTTATATGTATGCAAAATTATCGTCTCAACAAATCACAAATTTTTACTGACTTTGACTTTGATCACTGCAGAACATAACCCAAATTTTTAACTACTTGTACAGGATGAGAAAAAGCTGGAAGAGGAACTTGCGTCATTCCGACGTGAATGGAAGGAAGAGATTAGACGAACTGTCACTGACAGTGGCTCATCACGAAATTCACCCTCTGTAGAGTCGCCCTCTCCGTCTAGCCGTGAAGGCTCTCCGAGTCCTCTGCTTTTGGAAACTAAGAACTCTTCTAATACAGCATCACTTACTAAGGAGGAAAAGGTACTATTTTGATTCATTTTACTTTGATTCTTTCTGATGAGGATACATTGACCCAATCAGAGTCAGCTTGAGGCATCTCTTATATTCCCTCTTGGACTGTTGTTTCATTCTTTCATCCTCTGCTTTATTAGTCTTGCTTGCATAAGCAGCAAGACTCATAATCTGCAAGCTGTTTTTTTTTCTCTTCAAATTAAGTACACAAAAAGGGGGTTGTTGTCCTAGGTGTTCCTAGCGGAGACTGCGGAAACTGGGAATAAGAATCATTGCGTGACCGAAGCCATCTGTGTTTTGCGAAGAAAGCTTAAGTTTAGAGCTTTTCCCGAATGGGTCTGTCCACGAATTCTAATGCTTGAAAGTGTTGATTACTTTGGAATTAGGGAACACTTCAGTGGTCGGAAAAAAGAAGAATCTTAATTAGCAAAAGACTAACTGGTCGTGTTTTGTAAACTTTCATTGGATGCAAATGGGTCTTGTGATGAGCATGCGGTTTATTTTCAGTGATGATTGAAATGACATGCCTTGTAAATCGCTATTTTGATCTCTGGCAATGATGTAATTTCTCTACAATTGAGGCCCTTGAATTTTCATGTATTTATACACGTGTATAGCCTGCAACCGCAGATGTATTTCTGGTAATCGCTAACACACATACTAAATCAATTCTTTAGCGACTAAATCCTGTTTTGTGTAGAATTAATCGCCTCCTCAGTTCTCGACCTAGCCTCTAAGCAAGGAAGACTTAACACTGCTGTTAGAACGTTCTTGTCTAGTTCTAGAATCTTGAGGTATCTTTATCCCCCTCTTACCACCGGATAGCTCAAATCCTTCACATCCAATCACCTTACCCGAGACCTTCTACTTAAATGGCCTGTCTCAGTACAATGGTCTTTCCAAGAAGGGCAGACTCTTGCCAAGATGTGGTGGTGATGATGATGATTATTATTATTATCATCATTATCAACAATTCTCACCATCATCATCATCATCATCATTATTATTAATATTTATTCATTTTTATTGTTTGTCTTAAATAGGCCACACAGTTGTTTTCACAAGGGGTGTCTGCAGAGAGGCGTGGAAATGTTTATGAAGGTAAAAAATTTCTGTACAAGTCCTTGAAAAGTCCTTGAATTTTCTTCAGCTTTAAATGACAAACATTTTTCAAGATGCAGAAATCATGATGTTACATTTAGTTTACAAAAGTAAAAATCAGGTTGTATTTTATAAGTTCATGACTTAATTATAATTATTGTGTTGCCCAGCAAAATTTTTTATTATCTTACAGGGTTCGCAAGTCCTAGAAAAGTCATTGAATTCCATTTTTCCTTGAGAAGTCCTTAAAACTCTGTGCAAATTCCTTGAAAAGTCCTTGACTTTTCTTGAACTTTAAATATAGTGGTCTGGAAAGTGTGTTTTGATGCTTTTTGGTTGTCCAAGATAGAATAGAAATCATAGCTTGGAGAATTTAAAGGTCATTTACAATTGTTCATAAAGTGCTCTATGTTTTATGTAATAATCAACTATCCTTTTAAGACAAGTGAATTGAAAAATGTAGAGAAAATGTTGAAGCAAACAGTTCAAGCCTCAAAGTCTTAGAATAGACTGGGAATCTGCATTTTTGTACAATCTGTGAAATTATAGTCCTAGTAGGTGGTCTTTGAAAATCGAATGTGGTCCTTGACAAGACCTTGAAAAATGGTTGCAATTTTTTGTATGAACCGTGTCTCTTTAGCTGTTATAAAAGCAGTCTTCGTGCAGCCATGAAATGCTACATGTGTGTGTTTATTAATAAAGCCTGTAGCGGGACGTTTTTGGTTGCAGTCTGACTTTGCATCAAAGGAATAAAGTGTACATAAACGTTTATTCATTTTACTCTGATCGCAGCAACCCTTACGTAATAAAAATGATTTAAAAACGAAAAGAAACAAAGTCAAAGAAAGAGAATAATGGTAACCCCTTTTTTTTCAGCTCTTCATTTTTACAGGCGAGCTGTTCAGCTTGTGCCAGACATAGAATCAAGGATGATAGATTTCACCAATAATTTAATGCAAGGTAAAAGTTAAGTGGAGTTCTGTACAAGTGTTTTTTTTTTCTTTCTTTGTTTTAATTGTAATTTTAATGTCTTTTCTTTTTTTGTTTTCCTTTTTTACTTAAGTTTAAATGTAAAATTTAACATTATCTTTTTATGATTTTGTAGATGAGGAAGATAGTGATAATGAAACTGACTATTCGTATAATGTGGTCAAGGAAAACCAAGAGTAAGCCATCTGTAAATTTTATTTAATTCTCTTGAGTGAATTATTAGGGCTATCCAATGTATTCACTATTGGCTATCTTTTTGAAAACATGTCTCTGCATCAGTTAAGTTCCAAAGGTAAATGGTCCAGTCCTTGTTGTTTGCAAGGATGGACATGGATTGAATCTTAAAAAAATTGGGCCAACTTTTTCAAGTTTTAATTCTAAGCCAAATCACCCAAAAAATCCAAATCACCAAAAAATTTTTTTGGTTAGGCCTGGTTCGCACTCTGTACTTTTCATGTGCCAAACCTAACTGAATAAGTTCGACTTTGGAGCAACACTGGCGTGACATGTGATTCAGATGGCACACCATGTGTCGAGCCTAAGTTAAGTTCAACAAAACTTCGAGAGACTCTGTCTAACATAATGCTTTTGCCGCACCAAACTAAAACTGCCACACCAAATTGATTCAGACACCGCTCTTTTGCCATACTTAATTCATCAGTGAGGTTCCGCACATGAGTAGAAGGGCGTCTGAACCAGGTGTTAGTGCTCCCTCATGAAAACTGATGATGATGTCTTCATCATAACTCTACAGAAGCATTTTTGTGTATGGGTAATTAAAAGGTACTAAAATTTAGTCAATTCTCTGCTGAAAAAAATCCCCTTCAACAGATATTGTTTGATCAGACAGACATCAAAAGGTTTTGGTTGGTAATTCATTATGTAAAACCTTCTATGTACACAGGGTTCATATAGGTTATGGAAAACCTGGAAAGTCATGGAATTTAAGAATTTCATTTTCCAGACCTGGAAAGTCAGGGAATTTAATTGTCGGTCCTTGAAAATCGTGGAAAATTAAAGTTTTGTTCGGTAAATTAGTTACTGCAGATGACAAAGTAAGGACAATGTAAGATAGGCCCTGTTTACAAGGAGGGATGGTAACCCTTGTTCTAGGGTCACCCTAGCAAGAGGGTTACCCTGGCACTCGGACATTTCTTCTTTTTTTACACAATCACAGGAAACTTTTTTAGATTCCCATTTGGGAATTTTATGGGACTTTTTCCCACTACTGTGAAAAACCTGGGACAGAAAATTCCTTGCATGGGAAAATATTGGGAGGTTGATGCCTCGCATGATTACACAAATGGGTTTTTTCTGGGAAAAAGGTTCCACTTTACTATGTATCCCAGGACTGGGAAATCTTGTGAATGCTTTCCCATGTTATTCCCAATCTTGGAAATATCTTGGGGATTATATTCTCATGTTGTTCACAATATTGTGAATAATATGGGAATACTCCCCCTTGTTGTCTCCATATTCGGAGTAAGATAGGGATACATTACCATATAATTCTCAAAATTGGGAATAAAATGGGGATATATTACCATGCTTTTTGTAATAATTGGGAATTAACTGGTGTTATAGTACCATGTTGTTCACATACTTGGGAATGAAATGGGGATATTTTACCATGCTTTTGTCATAATTGGGAATTAACTGGTGTTATAGTGCCATGCTCTTCACATGGTTGGGAATTAAATGGGGATATATTACCATGCTTTTGTCATAACTGGAAATTACCTGGTGTTATAGCACCATGCTCTTCAAATAGAACTTTGGGAAGAAAATGGGGATATATTACCTGCTTGTTTTTCTCAAAGTTGGGGATAAAAGTGGATATATATTATCATGCCTTTCTCATACTTGAGAATAAAATGAGATATACTATCATGTTATTCTCATAGTTGGGAATAAAAGGGGGATACATTACACTGTAATTCTCAAAGCTGGGAATGAATAATTATTGGGATATGTATTGCCATGGTATTCTCAAAGTTCGGAATGAAATAGAGATAACACTCCCATATCACTCTGGAGTTGAAATCTTTTTCATGGGAATACTTCCCCAAGTTGGTGATATATTTCCTAGATGTCTTAAACTTGTGAATACTATGGAAATACTCCCTCATGTTATTCCCAGAGTTGGGAAAAAATGAAGATATTTACTGATATACTCCCGAGTAATTCTCAAAGTTAAAAACTGAACTGGGACAAATAGTTGATTTGAGACATTCACAGGTGAATTTAGCTAATAATTTATTTACTGTATGTAGTCAAAGGAAAGAAAACGTGTACATTTCCTCTTTGAACTATAAAACTCAGGTTTGTGTTACCAACAATTCTAATGACTCACTTTAATTTACAGTATTTGGTGAAACTTGACAACATACCAGACTTTTTAATGATTCTCTACCTGATATTGTTTCATTCCTTTAAAAAATTGTCTCAGTTGGAAATTTATGAACAACACACTGCCACTAGACATTATTGATGCCATGACCCAAACCCAAGACATACCACATTTCTCCTGACAGCTAGCTACCTTAATTAACAAAATTTTAGGTTAATAGCTCTTAGGCAAGATTGTAATAACCAGCCATAACTAAATATATAGGACTGCTTCAATGAACTCTAACATTCTCAAGCAAACGAAATATGAGGCAGTCATTTGGATTTCCGGTATCTTGAGATTGAACATATCTACAATTAGCTATCAAGATTTTTGGAGTAAAATGTTTGGATACAGATATTTCATCAGTACACATACTACAATCATCATCAAAACTGTTGGGAAGGCTGCTACTTTTAACCTCTTTTTTCCTTTCCTCCCCACCCCCCCCCCCCCATCCCCCTCCAACCCTGCCCCATGTTGAGCAAAAAGTTTATGTTTGTGCATGTAATAATTGTTCTGTTATATCCCAACATTGAATAGGGGGGACTGGGGGTATTTAGCAAAAGAGAAAACTCTCTTTTTTACAAGTGAAAAATAATGGACTACTGTTAAGTTGCACAACCTTCCCAACTTAACTTTTGTCTGGGATTGTAGCTGTCATACCTGTAGAGTCAGAACTTTACTCTCAGATCTTCTAAATACACACTCAGTGTAGTGTCTGCATTTCTAACAATTGTTTTCAGGCATTTTGAGACATGATCAGATATTCTTCTGCCAACAGTTTGTACTGATCCACTGGCCCTGTGCAACTCCAGTTACTGAATCCAAAGACACTTTGTTAACAGCTGTTCTTCCGAGTGTCTCTCGTTCATATCTACCAGGATGGTGATGCTTCTCTACAAAGAAGACTATGTCAACCACAAGTCTTTCCCAATCAATATTTAGAGCTTTGCCATACCAGATATCCCCAGGAAGCTCTCCTTGAATGAGCAACATGTCATCTTTCTCTGGGTAAACTGGAACAATGAGTTCATAAGGAAGGCTCAACAGTTTTCTCATGTAATCAACAACAGTGGCTGTATTGTTCCCACAATCATACAGCATAACTTTTCTTGAAATATTTTCAGTGGAAAAGAAGACTGTTCTACTGTCAGGTTGCATTTCTACTTTAGGGAAACCATTCCAAAAGTTCACTGCAATGAGCCCATTGCCATCTCTCAAAAATGGCTTTACACTGCCCTCCCCAAGCAACAGACAATTTCCTCCCTCATGTCTAACAGACAAAAAATGGTGAACAGATACCACTTCTTCACTGCCTTCAAAAGTGACAATGATACTATCCTTGCTTGATAGCACTACACCTTCATGGCCGACATTGATCAAAAAACATTTCTTTGTTATTGTGGGAACAGCTGATATTTCAGTTGGAGAAAGTGACAGAGCAGCTGCAATCTTGATGTGATCGTCTCTGGTCAACTGACAAACTCTCTTTGATGAACCAAGTAACAGTGAATGCTGTCCATCCTTGCGGCATATTGCTCTAGCCATCTCCACGGAGCGAACGACACTCTATCAGTAGAAGAGATTCAAATTAAATTTGACACCTAAAGGTCCCCTTATGAAAAACAATAAAACCTTAAAATTAGAAATAGTAACAGTACTGGCAATCTAAGCAGAAAATCTTCAGTTGCAATTTTGATATAGTTGTACATTCTATACGCATAGTATAGCCTGGATTTTTCAGATCTTCCCTTCTTCTCCCTTCAAGCCCCAAATATTTTCCAGCTGCCGTTATTAATTCTAGCGATATGGTGAGGTTAGGTGGCAAGCAAATAAGGTTCTTACTTGGTATGAAATGACAACTAGATGTAGGTAATAATAATCTTTGTTGTTTAATGAGGTGTTTTGACCACATAATTATCATGAATTAAGCTGACAAGCTTGTTGTATTTTCCATGTTATCTTCGATATGTCCAGGTGCATGTGTGTTACTGTTAGGTAGCTATGCCCCTGTTCTGATCTGATGCTTCAAGAGTAACTCCCTCTCCTCAGTGCCTTGGGGGCTTAATTCACCTGCCTCGCAAAACTAGCTGATTGGCAAAACCACATGAAATGAATATATATTTTTGCTGGTCATCACTTTTACCTGTAAAAATGTACCAAGTACATGTATCTTACAATCAATCTGCAAAGTGCTCTGTCTGGATTATTAATGGATTCAGCACGTCTAAGCAAATTATTACTACAATCATTATTCTTATTTTGATTGATTAAAAGTATTAAATAATTATCTTAACTCAAACTTTGTGATCACACTCACTGAATTTTATTGCTGTACATTAAGTCACCTCACCTGACTTGTATTACTTTCTTGTAGTTGACTATCATCTTCTTCTTCCAGACTTTTCAGAAACTCTCTACGGGCTTCAGCTTTAGCAAACGTTGCTTCTACACCCTTACAATTGTTGGACCTTTTGATGTACTCTTTAACGGCCCTTTCGAAAACAGCACACCAATAGTTATCTGTTGCAGAAAAGTTAATTATATCTTCATGGATGTGCAGCATATTGTGCACTGACACTGTACACATGCCAAGTCCTTGTGTTTCCTCAATTTTTACATTGATTCTTTGGGCCAGCTTTCTGTGCATCTTGATCATTTCATCACTCCATCCATCTCGCCCACTTGTGAAGTGTAGTTCAACAAACCTTGACACAGAGCAAACAATTTCAAGTTCTGCCAAGTTTTCCATATTTCCTTCTACAATACATTCCAGCATTGGAAAGAAAAATTTCTGAAAGCCCTCCGCTTTCCAGTAGTTTAAACCTTTACCTTCCTTTCCAACAGCAACTGGAATTCTTCCATTTTTAAGCTCATTTGTCCATGGAAAACTCTTCAGTTTTTCATCAAGGTAAGTTATGTCAATCAATTCAAGTTCTAACATCCTCTGTGTTTGGTTTTTGCATAGATTCAATAAAACTGTGTGAAAAACATCAATCACCATATGTTGCAAAATGTCAAATCCGTAAAGTGGATACAGGTATCTATGAAAAACACTTGTTCCAGTGAAACCTATCTCAGAGGACAGAGTTTTCCTCACACTTTTTCGGGTTTCATTGTCAACATCATATAGATTATCAAGTTCATGTTGAATGTTTCTCCTTGCCCATGGATAACGGCAGTGATAAAGATTGTTTCCATAGTAATAGCGATTACAGTATTCACTTTGCTGCCCAGTAACCTTGCATCTCCTACAGCCACATTTGCCTTGATTTAAAAATTTTCCAAACTCACATTGACCTGGATGGTCTGCTGTCCAACAAAGCAACAAAACTCTCACAGTTTCCACTTCACGTGGTTCATAGTCAGCTATGGTAACCCCAGGGGGATATGTTACTTCAAACCCATCAATGAAACCTTTACAGAGGTCATGCATAAGTGGTTCCAGAAATGGATCATAAGCTTCAGGGACATTATTGGGAACAGACGTGCATGGGACAAATCCCACGACATAGACTTCCTCAACATGCGTGCGATCTTCTTTACACATATTAGCAATTGAAATTTCAATCGAGCCACAGCTCCTAAGTCCTGTTTTGAAAGGCTGCCAAGCATCCCAGTGACCCACTAGGGCTACATTTAGAGGAGAACCATTTGCAGTTTTCACTTCACAAGGGACTGTCTCCATACATTCTGGGCACTTTACATAAGACAATCCACTTTTAGCCTTTTCACAACTGGCAATACTTTCCGCTGAAATCACAGCTTTACAATTGCCACATCTTCCAGGAAGAAGCCACGTCTGGTTAGGGTCAAAAAACCACTGCAGGTCTACCCATCTTTGGCCATCTCAGAACTCCTTTTTGAGGGGCCAGCTTGAAAACCTTCCAAGCCAGTGTTCTTTCTCCTTCCAATGACTCAGCATTTTTCTGCACATACTTTTTGTCTTGAACCAGTTTTTAACCTTGCTGCTTAACCCAAGATAGTAATATTTAATGTAACCACCGTTGCCACAATGAGGGCATAGTTCATCTTTGCTGCTCATGACACTCCAACTGCGACTGTAGTTATACTTAACACTTGTCTTTCCGCATCTCCGCACCTCTTTCTCTTCTCTACAGATACAAATGTAAAATTCTTTGGCATCTGAATAACCTTGTTCCTCAAGAAGTAATTGGACAGCTTTCCAGTCTTTTGGCCACAATGCCAAGAGAATATCAACATCAATGTCACTTGAAATTGATTCCAAAAGCATTGCTTTCCCATATGCAAGGATATCTTCAAATGTCTTTATCGAGGCTCCGGAATTGTCCATAATACTCAGTGCCTCAAGTACAGCCTTGACAACAAGTTTCTTCAAAGGGTTTACATTCTGTATTGCAGTTGTTCGACGCGTCTTTTTCAACTAAATCACTCTCAACATCAGGATTTTCATCCATTTCCAGTACCTCCAGCAAGTCAGTCCTTTCTTCGCCGATGTCCATTCCTTCTTCAGGACCATTTGTGTCCGATCCTCCACCTGAGTGGAAATTAAACTCAACAGTGCCCGTAGCACCTGCATCTAATAATCGAGCCTCTGACCAATGCCGCAATTCTATGCTTCTTGTCGTAGCCTTTCCCTTACAACGCAAGCATCTGCAGTGCACATGTCTGTACGTTTTTTCAGAACAATTACAAGAGGAAACTTCTCCTCTAGTCCAGGTGTGAACAGCCTCAAAATCCATCTTTCTACCAACATTTTCGCTTGGCCGCCATTTTTTCAACAACCTTCTAGTTCCCAGAGCTTCGCGATTTTTCATCTCAGACCAATAAGAAACGTTAGAATGATAGAGCGAAAAAGGCGGGAAACAGTGACCAATCAAAACACTCGACAGATGACGACAGTTCAGTATTTACGCGCGCCAACACATAGATTTGTTCTCTTTCTCCACTCCCTTCGTGCGAATGAAAGCGGTAATGGCAAGCGAGTTGGTGAGCGAGAAGGAAGATAATCTTGGAGATGACAGTCTTCAAAGTTGTTCCTCTGATGACTACGAAAAAGCTGTTGCTAAAGTACGCTCCCTATTCGGAGAAGCGATTCTTGTGGCTCTAGAAAGTAAGAACCGATTCATTGGCTGTTGTCTCTGCTTTTGCAGTGGGTTATTTGCATTACATGATTTTATTATGAATTGGAAGCCGAGCTTATTACAAGTTAAGTTTGATTATGTTCTCGTTTCACTGTTACAGAAGAGGAAATCAGTGACTGGCAATTAATTACCGACTTAGCGGAAAGAGAAGCCGACGCCCCTATTTTTGCGAAATTAGGTTTCACCTACGGTAAAGCTGTGCGTTTTAAGAAAGAATTCCAAGTAACACATGGCAGACATTTCCACAAGCGGCCATCTTCCCCAGCAGTGCCTGCTTACAAGCCAACAATGGCGGACATGTCAACTATGTCGCCAGAAATGAGACAGCTTTATTTGGTCAAGTAAGTTATGCATTATCTGGGTTGTTTCTATATTATAACCTGATAATTAGCAACTAACTTACATTAAATTTCTTGAAGCAAGTTTTCCTCCTCCATTGAACTCGTAGATTGTCAAGTTTTCACCATTTTGCACGCATCCTCACAGCCTTCTAGGAAAGTTATCCTGACCATTATTTCTGGGTGCGAACAATGCGAAAATAGTGCGAAAAATGCGAACTTTTAAAGGGGTACCCAAATAACCTTTTAACATTGAAACAACACAGTTTGGTAAAAATTCAGTGTTATTCGTGGTTCATGGAACTTCTTGTCTATCTAAAAGGCAGATTTATCCCATATTTTATTTACAAATTCAGGAGAAAGAGGATTGGTGTACTTGCAACACAAAGATGGGGAAAGAGTTTGCCAAAGTTCAACTCACCAGAAACAAAACAACAGTTGGCAGAATTTGCTACAGAAATCACTCCTGAATTTGGGATACCTGAAATCAATTTTGGTGAAGACGGTATTGCGAGACACATTCAGACTTTCTTCAGTGAACAACGCCGTTACCAAAAGAATAAAAAAACTCAAACACCCTGCAAGGTTTGTTACATTTATTTTTTTAGTACACAGATGCAGATAGACTAGAGTGTCAATATGTTTTCTTTTCGTTAACAGTAGGTAATGTGAGAACTGAACTGTTGTCAAAGCAAATTGAAGATAATAAGTTTAACTGTAAAAAAAGACTTATGTTTGAGTTTAAGTTTGAGCTTGCCACGGGGGTTTTAAATTGTACTTGCTTCTCTTATTCCCTTGTGTAAGTTTACAGTTAATTTGAATTTCCTTTCATGAGTTAGATTTTTTTGTAATATTGCTTTAATGACATAACTAAAACATATCAAGTGAAACAGCATGACCAACAGACCCTGTTTTCTCTACACAATTTCAGACTGAAACTGAGTTGAAGGAGAAAAGAAAGAGGCAAAAGGTGGAAGATGTATGTATCTCTTACCAATGTTGTCACTTGTTTTTGAATAATATGTTCTATATCGTTAAGCATGTGATTATGGCCAAAAAGATAATTCAATGTCTGCTTTTCCTCTGAATGTTTTCTTAGTATTTTCCCAGGCTTGACAAGATCTCCAGTGCCAGGGGCAAATAAAGTTCCCTTATCTAGCTTTAGTGTAAAGTACCTTTTAGGTATTTTTCAAATTTGTATTTGAATTTTTCATTAATTTCAGTCTGAATTGGAGTTTGTGGTGAAGAAAATCAAGAAGCAAAAAGTGGAGCAAGTATGTATCTGATAGGCCACTCCTTAAGTTTAAAATATAAGAAAATGTTACAAGATAATCTGTGCTGGCTATGCATGCCCACTTATAAAAGCAACGGGGAACTGAAAGCTATCCAAAGAAGTTCAACCCTCATGGCCAGATGTTTTCATGTGAACCATGAAAATTTCATGAAAACTGGGAGAACCTGTTGATATGATTTGGAAGATGGTTGCTGCAAAGAGTTCAGTTACAGGGACACTTCACTTATCATTTCTTTGTTAACTGTTTCTTTTTGTAGTGTGCAAGTGGAGAAGTGACTCCAAGCAGTGCAGGCTCATCCGCAGATGTTAGCTCTGTAGACGGTGGTGATACTGAATCTGTCCATGAGGATGACAACAGTGCAAGTGATCATGAATCGCCCCCGTCCACTGAAGCTAACTCAAAAGTTGCAAGTGTGGAAGAAGAGGCTTGGCAATCAAATCTGGCTATGAACCAAGCCATTGTAAAGGGTGTGTTTGGTAAACTTTTAAAGAGAGATGATATTACGCATGTCCTTAAAAAAAAGTTTGCTGTGCAGCAAAAGATGATAACTAATTTAAAGCCAACAGAGCTACTGAATGTATTAGCTAGAAAATTGGTACGCCATAATTATTGCAAATTAAAAGGAGAAGGGAAGAATAAGGAAGATATAATTGTACTCAAAGAAATTTCTTTTTTTTGAACTGCTGAGGCCTTGAAAAATACAGTGCAAGTTGTGTTGATTCTAACATTAATAATCTTGTTTCTGTTTGAACCTGTCAAATTTATAACGTTTGATGAAAGTGATTTTTAGATGATTTTGACCACTTTGTATTTGTTAAAACATATAGGGCATTAAATGAAGGCTCTGACATGTACATTTATAAGATATAAGAAGGCCAAGCTAAAATAATATTATTAGAAATTTAAAATTGATGTACTTGTTTATAAAAAATAAATGTGAATCAGTTCTTGTTACCATGCATTGTTGCAGAATGATCAACTACAGCATTATTGGGGTACAGGGCAAAGAATGCATATGGCCAGGGATGTGAGAACCCATTTAAGGGGAAGTGAAAAGCCACATCGGAGAAATAACTGGGATGTTAAAACCTATGTAAGAGAAAAGCTGGGACATTAAATCCCAATCAAAGTGAAATTAATGGGATATTGATATCCCGTAAATTTCCCTTTTCAGGAAAATTGATGGAACATTAAAACCCCATGCCAGGGAAATCAGAGGGATATTAAAATCCCAAGAAAAGGAATTTATTGGGACATTGAAAACCCATGAAGGTGAAATAAGTGTGACAATTAAACCACAATTACGGGAAGTTACTGGGAAATTAAATACCCAGAACAGGGAAATTTATGGCCCCTTAATTTCCCATGTCAGGGAAAATGATGGAACATTAAAACCCCATGTCAGGGAAATCGTAGGGACATTAAAATCCCAAGACAAGGAATTTATTGGGACATTGAAAACCCATGCAAGTGAAATAAGTGGGACATTCAATACCCAAGTTACGGAAAATACTGGGACATTAAATTCCCATGTTTGGTAAAATATTGGGGCAATAAATTCCCACAACACGGAAAAACTTGGGATATTTCTGTCCCATGAATGGGTTTGGTATCATTTTCCCAAATTGGGAAATTCACAAAGAAAACACAATGAAAACCCTGTAATTACCCACTTTATTCACAAATTGGGAATTAACAAAAATTCCCTGTGAATGTCCCGAGTGCTAGGGTTACCCGAGCAAGAAGGTTACCCTACCCGCCTTGTATTAAACGCTCTGCTAGGGATAAACTCGCCTACCGGAGTTAACTTTGCGCCATCATGCGTGATCCAGTAATCATGCCTATTTGAATGGTATTATCTAATTTCTGAGCTTAAATTATAAACATCTAAAAAATGAAAAGTTATTTTCTGTCTATGATAATAATATTTTCCCTTTTTTCATGAATTTAACACGTTTTCCTTAGATACCCTAGCACAAGGGCAACCCTCTCTTCTTATAAACAGGCCCATAGGGAGCAGTAATTTAACAGTGCAAACAGCACACATTTTGGTGGACACAGAGTTTGTGTCTGTTGAACTGTTTAAGGTCAAAAAATAGCCCCAGAGAAGGAAAATTCTTGTGAAACTTTTTGAAAGTTAACTAAACCTAAGGTCTTTATTAGAAAACTTGAAAAGGTCTTGGAAAAAGTCATGAAATTTGAAGAACTTAAAAGAGTATGAACCCTGTGCACAGTGTTACAAGAATAATGAATTATGCAGCAAAATAAAAAAGAAAAAGTTTAGAGTTAATGTCAGCTACAGGATCTATGTTTTACATGTTTTTTTTTTGTTCAATTTTGCAGCACTTGCTATTTAACAGACCTGACCAAGAAGTTTAATTCTCTGTCTGTAACAGGAATTTGTCAGCCACAATATGAAACTAGGGTAAGGTAACTGTACATGTATGGAACTCAAAACTCACTATGTTCTCGAATAAATGGTTCTCTTCTTTGTCAATAAAAAATGACTGCGAAAGAAAGAAAAAGGACACTTAGGGGGATATTACATGACGCGCTATACAATTGCCTTTCAAAATGGCCGCCGAACAATCACAAACAACCACACTTACTTGTAGGACATTTTTAGTGGTAAATTACCCTGAAATAGTATTGACCTTGGAAAAATGTTTAATTCAAGGTTAAATCATTGTTATGCTTTACTTGAACTGAGCGCTTCTTCATGAATTATGCGATTTTTCTTGATATCTTCAAGTTATCGCACGTCACTTCTACAAAAGTATAAACGAGGGCAAGCCTATGGATGGAAACTTAAAATAAATGTAGTAAGAGGTCCGTAGTTTGAAAGAATAGTAAAATATGAAAGGGCATAGCAATTTTTTGCAAACTTATCGATTAAAGCGATCGAAACATTGATGAAATTGAAAGTTACCCCCCGAGAATGTATTTTTATAGCCTGCGTAGCAAGCGTTTCCAATCGAGTTATTGCGCGAAAGTTAGAGCGGAAGCAAAAAAAAGGTTGAAGGGGGAGGGGGAGAGGAGAAGAGGAAACCCTTGCCCGCAAACCCCACGATTCTGGAAAACGCCCCTTGATATTTCACGGTTCGGTTCATTTGTAAATTGACAGCTCGTCAAAATAGAAACATAACGAACAGATTACCCCTGGATTACCAGATTTGTAAAATTACTTTGTTCTCTAATGTGTAGTTCCAGAAAATATCCAGACCCCCACCACGGAGGGAATTTCACCTAGGACCACCCCACCTCCCTGGATTTTCCATTTTTGCAGGGAACTGATGACCCCACACCCCTTCGGAATTTCCACAAGTGTGACAAAGACCCCCCAACCCCTCTGGAAAAGTTCATTTTCACGAAGAAAGACTATTAAACTAGAAGAATGAGGCAACGTATGGTTAGTACCCAACGGTTTCCATCAGAAGCTTGCATGCTTCTGTTTCCATTTATTTGAGTGATCTCGCAACATTAAAACACACTACACCAGCACAAAGTAACCTGATTTGTAATTTTTGCTCATCTCTTACTTTAAATGAAACAGAGAAAGTTAATAAGTCGGTTATATTTGTGAATTTACCTTAATCAGGGCAAGCTTAGATTTGTTATGGGCGTAATGTTGATAGAATTAACGCCATTTCGTGCGGGAATGCAGAACAAGTCAAACTTACGACCACAAAATTAATGCAAAGCAAAGAGGAGAATAAAAACTCTGAATTCTGAAATGATAACAATGAATACCCCCTGCATATTGAAGATACTTGAAGGGAAACCAAGTCCAATTTACTGTTTTTCGATCGACTAATGCGACGTGATGCGCGATGGCCGTATAAATGTTTGGTGAAATCAACACCATTTCAGCGAGAATTCGATCAAGAACATGCCACACGTTCAACCACAAAATTAAGGGAAAATGAAAAGGAGAATAAAAACTCTTCATTCTAAAATGGTTACAATGTATAGCTTGTGCTTCGTGAGGCAAAATCGCCACTCTTCTGATCTATCGATCGACTGACGCAACGTGTTGTGTTGCGTGATGTGTTGCATGCGTTGATGTTTTGGGGAAGACTGGTAACGAGTAATGGCGGCCAAATATACGAGCATGCGATAAAACGAATTGTAGTCGGTCTAATTCCTTTGAAATTACATCCAAAACGCTTTTGGAAGAAAGGAAACCTGGTTAAGATCAAAAAGGAACAATCTTAAGTCATATATGTCAAGTTATTTATGTCCTAAAAATGATCTATCAGGTCGGTAAGAAGCAATGTTCGATCTCAGGTCGAAAACAAAATGATATTGCCCCCCTGGAAAGTGATTTTATGGTCCAACCCCCCTCCCTTCTGGAATTTCCTGGGCCTCTGACCCCCCCACCCCCCTGGAATTTCCAATTCCCTCCGTGGTGGGGGTCTGGATATTTTCTATAGAACACGTTGCAGGCGATTGCAAGAACTGTAATAAAAATGATCTACGATAAAAGAAAGTTAAAACTATTAGCGATTGCTGCGGAAATACTTGTTTTTTATTGTGTGGCTTTATCTCGTCTGAAACCTTGTCGACACATCAAAAATGATTTGTCCAGAACAATTCACTCTGCCGGGTATAAGTCTTGCCGAGCGGCTGCTCTTCAGCCTGTGTCGAAACATTCTCTACAATAGATGCCGCTAAATTTCCAATAAACAAAAAGAATCTTTTCATTTCAAAAAGCTGACAAATCGCTTGTCCATGGCGGCTTCAGCTATAGTGTCGAGTATCGATGTTCTGATTTATGTTGATGTTATCTCCAACAAACAGTCCATTTTTTCCAGTCAGATCCGCACGCTGTCATTCGCAATAAATTGGCCTTCCCTAGTCTCCACTGCTCGATCTCCAATTATACTTTGAAGACTCTGATCTCATAAACCTTCGCACAAACACGATTCCAATAAATATCAGTCCAAAGCATTTGTAATCTGCGACCACAAATCAGATGAGACCAGATCTGTGACGCACGAAAACAAAGCATACCTGGTTTGATTGATGTTTCGAATGCTAAGTAATCAACACTACCCACACCGCGCTAATGAGAAGCTGCGTTCGTGGGCGAACGCAGTTTTTCAAAATCGTGGGGTTTGCGGGCAAGCGGTTCCTTTGTTCCCCCGGCCCTTCCCCGTTATTCAATTTTTTTTTTGCTCTCGTTCCAACTTTCTAGACGAACCTCGCGAGGAAATGCTTGCTACGCAGGCTAGTATTTTTAGGTACAGAGCCCCCCTCCCGTCTGGATTTCCAGCTCTAGCCATTTACCCCCCCGTGAGATTTTTTAGCATGCCTTCCGTCATGGGGGTGTGAATTTTTTTTCTGGAATAACCCAATGTAGTCAAATATCATCATTTTGAAAATGGCCTTTTCTGTCCTTTGAGGGTATGGAACTTATATTATGTTAATGAGTTTTAAACAAAGGTAAAATAGAATTAAACTAAATGTTAGACTGAACCAAAGTACCTATATGCACTGTACCTACCGTGGCTACAGTAATGTCTAATCTTATGTTTCAATTGTTTTCTTCTAGATGACACACATCTCTGCCATTCCTCTTGAACTCATTGTTTATATATTTAAGTGGGTTGTCTCCTCAGAACTGGATATGAAATCACTTGAGCAACTGGCAAGGGTAAATTACAGCCAGATGAGGCCATACAGAACTGTATGAAGCCCTTGTTATACAAACATGAGATAGTGCTATCAACTGGATATCAAATAACTAACCAGCAGATAAGTACTGTGTATTAACCATTTCACTGCCAAATTTAGCCAAAAGCAAATTTCGACCAAATTTCCAAATTTCATTTTGTGAAATTTTGAAAAATAAATAGCGCCATGTGTATGTACAGGCAGAGAAGTTTCATTTGAATGGTCACATCATAGGATTTCGCCCGCAGACTCAAAAGTTAGAGTCACCTTACAAAACTCCATCAAGTACTCCGGCAGTGAAAGGGTTAAGGAAACCAAACATTTGGGGTTATGAAGTGGACAGAGATTTATCTAGTGGAGAGCATTGTCCACCTTTTGAACAACTGGGGCCAGTAAACTTGGGGCCTGTTTACATGGAGGCAGGGCCCTCAGAAAGGTGAGGTAATGTGCGCGATCAAATTAAAATGAGAGATTATAATTATGGACAGGTAAGTTTTTATTACCCCACCTTGGCAGATTACCTCACCTACCTTGGGTCCCCCACCTCCATGTACATGTTAACAGGCCCTTTATAACTGCCTATTGTGTAATGACATTTTCTTGTAAAATTACTATTGTTGTGACCGTAATTATAATAAGAGGACTTACTCATGTATAAGTCAAACCAGTGTATAAGCTGCCGCTCATTTTTTTAAGCCTCTCTAGGTTTTTGTCATATTTGTCATTATTAAGGTTAAAATAAATGCACAGAAAATCATCAAAGTTGAAGACACAACTTTGGCAGTTGCGAAAGGAAAGCCTGAAAAAATTCAGGCTCGTTGGGATTAAAAAATAAATGCAAGAAAGATCATCAATGCAGTTAGTGGGAAAAAAAGCCTGCAAATTTTCAGGAAAACATTCAGCCTACTTTTTTTGAGGCTTTCTTTTTGCAAATACATAATTATTAAAGTTTTTTTTCTAAACTGCAAATGGTCTTTCTTGAATTTATTTCTTCATTCTGCGGTTCAATTATATGAAATTCGTATAAAATTATTTGCAGAGTTTAATTGCCTACTATGTAAAAATGACTTTTTTTGTCATTCTTATTGTAATCAAAATTAATTGGCAATTTTTTTGCTAAAAGTAATGAGTTTTCCAACCTCAAACAACCTTTTTTGTGTGTGTGGTGGATAAAAGCGCAAGTCCCTTTTTGCTGTCTACAGCCTAACACTTTTTTATTACTCTCTGTATTTCCTTGGGTGACAGGTTTGTAAAGGCTTCAGTGCTTGTGCTAGAGATCCTGAGATATGGAAACTAGCATGTAAAAGGTACATTTGTACATTTCCTAAATTGAAGCCCCAATTTTATGTTTACTGGATTGTAGCCAGTACGCACTATATTATGTACATGTATGTCAATGTATCTGTAAGTAAGTAAGTAAGTAAGTTTAAAGTCCATTTCAATTTCCCTTATAGTGCAAGAGTACTTAATAATATTATAATAAATCATTTTGAAGATGATTAGATTAAAAAAATTAATTCTTTTAGAAGTTAGTAAGCTTCAGTCGAGATCCACGTTTGATCCATACTCAGTGGTGCCTCAGTTTTCTTTTTGAGGACTTTGCTAACTTTGCACTTTTGTGTCACTTAAGAAAAATTATATTAAAAAAATACATTAGATGTCAAGATTGAATTGCCTGGGAGAAAAATGGGAACTATAGGCATGTGAACAACTGTATAAGACTTCACAAACCAAGGAGTCAGACCGAGGGCATACCAAAATGGGTCAAGGTTTTGTCAAGTTTTCTCTGCATTGTAAGTCGCTGTGTGTGTGTATGTTCTCTTTCTTTATAATCATAATTATTTTTAGGTTGTGGGGGGTAAACTGTGGCAGTGCTGCTCATTGGAATGGCTGCTGGAGACTGATGTACATTAAACGTCCACATGTTCTATTCGTCGGTATGTAATGATCTCTCTAATAGGATGGTTTTACCCCATTCTTCGTGTTAAATGAATGGATTACAGCTGTAGTTTGCTTTGATTTTACAGGAGTCTACATAAGCAAAACATCATATGTGAAACAAGGAGAAAGGTCCCTGGATTGCTACTATCGGCCATTTCATGTAGTGGAATACTACCGTTACATGAGGTTTTTTAGTGATGGTACGGTTGTCCTTCACACAAGTGCTGATGAACCTACCATAGCTATTCAAAGACTCAAGGTCAAGCTTGCCGGCAGTAACTCTTCTGTTTCTGTGGGGCATTACAGGTTAAACGGGGACAAGGTTTGTTTCTCTCTTCTTGTTGAGGGTTGATGCTGCTACTCTTACATTTGAACTCCCGTTTAGTAAAAAAAATTAATAGTTTATTTATAAAGATGATGTGAACTGCAGAAATGAGAATTCAAATGAAGATATGATCGTCACAGTGGTAATTGAAATTCAATTAGTAAGGTCAGTAAGGCTGTCGGAAGATTTGTCAGGTCACTGTGCTCTAAGGGAAATTTTATTATTTGTAGTAGGAAAGAGTAAGGAAATTTTGAAAACAAATGTCAGTGGCAAGCATGGTGGAGGAACCTTGGTCAAGGAGAGATCTTAATATAGGGATACTCTCGTGATGATCCTCCCTCAGGTGTCATAATGGTTACTTGTAAACAGTGTATGTATGTAACCTGTTAATTTTGACCTGCCACAGTCAACATCTCACATCATCACTTTCAACTATTAATATCAGAAAGGAAGTTATGATTGTTTGGGGCCATGCAGCATGGGTATACAGGGTTGTCATTAAGAGCCGCGGGCCGGGGATTTTGCCCGGCTACTAAGAGAGTGGCCCCTGGCTTCTTTTATTGGAAAATAGAAGAAAAATAGAACCAAAAGAAATCCCTAGCCGTTTGATTCCCCGCCTTCTCGTTGTATTTACCAGGCAACTTGAAATCTTAGTGACAACCGTGGGTATAGGTCAAATCTATAAGGATGTAGCTATGTGTCAAAGATCCTGAACTTTGAATTTGGGAATTTTAGGTGACCATTGTTGTCAATAAAAAGATGACTACAGAAAGCAACAAAGGACGCAGGACAAGAGGGCCTCCCCCTTTGATCAGTGAGCAGATATTTCACATGGTATGTGGTCAGAGTCTGATTTCACCTTATAATATTTAGCGGATTCTTGAAAACCTACCTACCCAGTTTTTTGCGTCCATTAGGGCCGAAAATCACATCCTCAAAAGGAAAGGAAAGAAAAAATAGAAAGAGTGAGGAAATGCAAGAGAAAAAATGCAGTGGTTATTGGTTACTCTGGAGATAGTTACTGAACAAAAAATAAGTAAATATTAAATAAACTGCTTCAACGAACAGGTATTGTTGGCAGCAATGTTTTCAAAAATGAGCTAGGAAAAAGCATGTTTATAAATTGTTAGACATTTTTTAAATTTTAGTCTTAAGATTTTCCATAACTTTTTACTATTTTTAATTGCTCCCATAAAACGTCTTTCCTTTTCTTTTACTGGTGCTACATAAACAGTAAATATCATTATTATTACTATTATTATTATTATCATTATCATTATATATTATCATTAATAAGTAGTGATAATATATTATCACTATGCTTTTAAGTATTAAAAGTAACACAGGTTATGGCAGATCCTGATTTGGTTACCATGAACTATTATGTCAATATAAGTGTAATGATTTTTTGTAGGAACTACAGATCAAAAGCACTAAACGAAATAAACACCACAATCAGTTGACCTGGCTTTACTACAGCATCAGCACAAAGTACAGGTATATCTGAGATTCTGGTGACAGTTCATAAAGGATTTATAGCTTCACCTCTATTTTTTTATATATATACTTTCAGGTCATCCGGTCAGACAGTCTGCTCACAGCTGGACTTGAACGACCAGTTTCCACCTCTCTACTTTTCTGCTGTCAAGAGTATCAGCAACAGTGCAACTGCCCCATTACAATAGACTGACTGTATAAGTACATCAAAGTTTCTCTGGGTCTCACCAAGTGTCAGTAAAACAATTATGTAAACAGAAACAAACGCTAAACACCAAACTTACTGCTAGTATAATGAAACAATTAGAGGTACAATAAAACAAGTGGTTTTTCAACAGAACGAAGAAGCAAAGTCTTCCAAGTTAATTTCCCAAAATATAAACATACCAGAGAAATATAAGGCTTTAGTTTCTTTGTGTTCTCAATTTTTTTAGAATGTATATAACATCACAGCTGTGATAACGGTTTTTTAAGCAAGATTTCATGTGGCTTATATGCATTACCTATTCACATTTTTTCATTATTGTAGTGCACACTGTTTAATGCTGAACATTAAATTAATATACAGTGTAGAAAAAAAAGTATTTTTTTCTCCAAACTGACATTTTTAAGCATCCATTTAACACATGTTAGTGTTTGTAGGTTTTGTTTTGTTTTGCTTTTTAGTTTACCTTAAGTGCATTTGACTCTTCACAGTGCCCCATTTTTTCTTAAGATCGCCACGATAAAGCGCTTAACAGTACGGGCTGCCATCTTAGTTTCTGATGTACCGAGGGGGTGGTCGTCGCCCCCTAATGCAAATCTTGACGATCTTATGGGAAAATAGGGGAATGTGAACAGTCTACAAGTGAATGAACGTCTTTAATTTGTCAACAATGGTGCAAATTCACACCATATGCCCCAGTGATCACTGGGAAACCTACGGCACCCAGGCAGTCTTTCCATTCCCACAAGCTCAAATCGAGTTGTCGTCAAGGCATGCAGTCCCTGACCAGGCCTTACAAACATCCTGTCAAATCTGATTTTAGGCTTTTTGGGGTATGGCCATTCAAGATTGTCATTCATCCGCATGTCCCATGTAAACTCTGCTTCTTTAGGTCTCCCACACTGCTCCCAAGCATCTACAATGCCGCTTGGTAGTCCTCCAATGGCTGACACCTCTGCGTCACGCAGGTTTGTGTCACCACCAAACACAACAGTAGCTTCCCCTGGTTGGTCTGTTATGCACCCCAAGACTTGCGCGAGCTGTCTTTTACGTTCATCTTTACACTTCACTGTACTCTCAAGATGTGAAGTCATTAGAATTATTTCAGTTTTGTCCCTAAATATTGCGGGTTGACAAAGCAAGTGGCGACCCATTTGACTTGACGAGAAATGTGTGCACTGATGGTTACTTGTTGGTTTGATGGAAGAGTTCTTTAGCAGCATTATGTTGAAATATGCTCCATGTGTTGGTCCACACATGCACAAGTACCTTAAAATGAAAAGATTAAAACAGAAAGTTGTTATTTAAACCAGGCACCACTGCCGCAGGTCGGTTTCTTGAAAGGCCCAGCAACTTTTCAGCACCTAAAGGCCTGTTGAACAGTAGCAGAGTTTCTAGCTTACAAACCAGGCAATTTCGCTCCATTAACTAACAGTTTCATTGTATCTTTTTCAAAATTATTGAAACCTTGATCTTGAACGCAAACACAACAAACATAAAACAGCTTTTCAGACCTGAAAAGTTATCAGGACTTTAGAGAAATGTGCCTCAAGTGCATCATGTGAGCATGAGTATTCTTTCACATGCACTTCTTCTATATTTTCAGGACTGTTTGTTCAGTGAAGGAAGAGGATTTACATGTATATGTTGTAGTTAATTTTTTATCTCAGGTAATTTTTGTTTTTCTTTTGTTTTTGGGTATGGTAATGTATGCTAATGAATTTGAGACAAAATTCATTAGGAAATTGAGTAATTTTAATTTTCAATGAACAAACACCTTGTACCAGAATAATTTCAAGCATATTGCATTCTTTTTCCCACTTTTCAAGGGCTATAAATGTAATAAGTTGTATGAAATAACTCCAAAGAAAAGGTTCTCATTGGAGCCTGAGAAAACAAACTTCAAAACCTTCAAATTCTCACATAATGAAATCTTGCTCATGACGATTTTAGATCATTTTACCCGTGTATTCTCAATTCCTGTGAAATTTGAAATTTTTTTTTTTTAGGCTCCTGTAAGAAATTGTCTCTGGTGTTATTACAGATAACTAATTACATCTATAGCCCTTAAAAAGTGTAAATAAAAATGCGATATGGCTTAAAATATTCTGGTACAAGGTTTTTGTCCACTGAAAATTAAAATTGCTCAGTTTCCCAATGGATTCCGTCTTAACTACAACATATACACTTTTGCATAAAGTGAGGGATTACATGAAGGAATGGAAGGTTATCCACCTACCCTGGACATTTTGACTGGTAAATGGCTAAAGTCTGTGTGATCACCTCTTGTAAGAACACTGCATCAGGTTTTCTGTTGTTGATTATATGGCAAACATTTCTTGTTCTTTCCAGAATATTTCTTTCATCCAGACCATCAACATTCCATGACAAAACAGTCAAGTTTGAGTTACTCTGTTCATCGTTTTGTTCTCTACATGGAGAAAAACAAAATGTAAACCCCTTGGTAAATTTATGACTGTTCAAAACCCAGGTTGAGCAAGCTGAGAATTCAAGTTTAGATTGAAAGTAGTCATATGCCATGAGTGGTCACAATGTGAGAATTCACCCACATAATGCAAACTTAGAGTCACCTCGACCCCGACATCTGTCTTTCAAACAATTGTGTAATGTGTTGAGGGGGGGTTGTGGGGAGGGGGATAGGAGGTGTACTTGGGTTGGCTCTGGGAGGGGTATGTGCTGCCCAGGCTCCACTGGGACCACATCTTCTGTTCAAAATGAAAGCTCTTTTCTAGAAGTCAAGGCTTATGAAATATTATAAACAGTCACCATTTTATTTGCTGGCTGATATTGTGAAACATTTAGAAAGTCATATCACATTATGCATATCACATTTTAGGTTATGAGAACTTGTTAGATATTTACTCAGTTTCCTGTTTGATTCCCATAGGGCTAAGTTAAAAACCAGGATGAAAAGTTTAGAATTGTTTCTTAGCACTTGAGCATGTTAGAACCAGAGATGTAGAAGAGAATCTAGAGGAGCTTTGAGAATCTGTGCTAGTTGAATCTGAAAACCTAGGTGGAAGTGAAGATAAGGGTGTTATATCCATGTGTGAATTGTAAAATAAAAATAAGCAGTCACCAAAACCTGAGTTTTGTCAGCACTCAAGCAACAGACGACCACAGGACCAAAATGAAAACCCTGCAGTTAGTGAACTGGAGTACACCTCCTAAGCTCATAATCATAATTTATTATGGGTACCTACAAGAATATCAACTTACTTGTTTGATGAACCCGTGGATAAAGCTGATACATCATCTTCAGACACCTAAAAATGGCATAAATATAGCAAAGATATTAATTTGGAAGCATTTGGAAAAACTGGAAAATTAACAAGGCTCTGTCAGATAGAACGTGGATTTGAAACACGGACATAAAGATAGGCAAAGTACAAACAAATGGGACAATAAGTTGGATTAAAACTGCAAAAGTAAAGAACTGACCAGAGAAAAGTTCAAAATTAAAACGTTTAAATGAAGAACCAGAGGCAGAAACATTGCTTTTAAGTCCTCCTCAAAATTTCAAACAAAAGGTTTTGAAATTCCAACTAATAAATTAGTGAAATCCATAATTCCCTAAACAGGTGCAATGAATGTCACCCCTAACTCTCAAGTTGCTTAATGATGTTTTGAGAAAATTGCCCAGTCAAAGGAATTCCCCTGTCAAAAATACTTACCATTATTGGATTATCCCTGTTTCCTTCACTGCTACCACAATTTGCTTGATCAAGAAAAATATTTACTGCTGACTGAAAAAAAAAGTACATTCCTGTAAAGCAGTTTCTTATAAGGACATACAGGTTAATAGGCACGTGTTGAAATCCTTGTCCATTTGCAAATCAAATATGTATATTTTTCTAATCCACACCCATGCAAAACACCAAAATTTTCCCGGTCAAAGCCCTATAATTTTTATTAACACCTATCGTAAAAGACCACCTCTCACCCATAAGCATCCCCAGCCACTTTTTCGCCAGATGTTTTATAGTTCCCAACTGATTTTAACCTCTAGTAAGTGATCACTTGAAGCATGGTGTGGTCTGTTTGTGCTCTGAATGTTCTACACTGCTCAGAGTATACGATGAACTTTCATAACCCTATAGAGAACATCTGCATGGGAGGCTACCACAAATGCAGTGAAACCTACCATTGCTTTTCTTCTAGAGGCTAAATACCCCTACTGCCCGCTGTGGCTCACCTATACCCAAATATCGGTCGAGTGCGGCAGGGGTATTTTGCCGAATGTGGAATGGCGCCCAAGTTTGGTTATTAGGGTTAGGAAACAGAGTGAACTGACGTCAGGTTAGTTTAATGCACCAGTCAATGTTAAGCCCCAGGGTAGTGGGGCCAGGCATCCCTGGGGCATTTGAATGTATTTCCTCTCCTATGGGTAGGGATAGTAAAAGATTTGATGTAACACAAGATCCCAAGGATGGGGGAGTTTGAAAAGATCTTGCAAGAGCCTGGAACCTAGTCTGAAACATTACCCAGAGTTCCTTGGGATTGCTGTTTCTGGAGTTCCTTATGCCCACATGTCTTTGTTACTCATTCATTGACTAAACAGCGTTAAAAGGTTCTTGATTTTGGGAGAAATGGCTCTGTACAAAGTGTTGGACATAACTAGACAAAAAATAAAGACTGTGGGAGTGACAAGGAAATAATGCATCATAATTTATATCATCTTAAATCAAACAAAATGTACCCCAGGGAAAGGGTATTTGACATCAGTCTATTCCCCCTGGGTAAAGAATGTGGCATGAAGATGGCCTAAAATGTCAAATCCCCCGGTCATGCCTAGTTCTCCTACCCTAGGGCTTAACACAGCCACTGGTTAATAGACCTCTTTCATAATGGCAGCCTAAGAATATATTCTTTTTTATGAATAATAATTAGCCTTTCTGACCTCGTTGGTATGTGCAAAATACAAAACAATTTTACTTGCAAACGAGATAAGAAAGAATAATAAATAAGCCGCCATTAAGAAATTCCCCTCCTCACTCCACACTCGAAGTACGAACAATGAAAAGCGTTCATCCACATTTATAAAAAGATAGTTTAAAGTGAAATAAATACCTGCACATTCCAACCTGACTGCTGTAGAAAGAGCATTGCTACAGTATCTTCAGCGCCTGTTACGGCCATGAACTGTTCAACCAAATCGGTGATTTCAAACTCCACGAACGCCATGTTGAAGCGTTATGGTCTGTTCGTGTTCTGTTTGTTGGCGCTCGTAAGGAGCTCTCTTCGTTCTTTAACACCTAATCACTTGTATGGACAAAGTTACCGCAGCCTCGTCGAAAGAAAGTCTTTCTGTGAGAATGGCGCGAAAATCCGCGAAAATAGTGTAACCTGGCCACATATCTGTAACGCCAGTAAGGCCTGTTCAATTTTTACCAGTGTGTTTTCTACGATGAGACGATCGCTGTCTTCGAAAGGGCAGAGGTAAGGTTTGTTGTAATCTTCCGTTTATTATTTGGTTCTCATAGCAAAGAAAATTTTGTTAAGTTGCAAACTTGAGCGATGTAGTAAAGTAAAGATTCGGTAGAATAATCCTTTTGCGATCGTGACAACTGATCGTGAGATATAGAACAGGAGTAAATCGACTGACGATATGCAAGTCATTTCGGGACTTGTACTGCAATGAATGGATAAAGAAATGAAAACTTTGACCTTATCCCCCGATCTGCTATTTATTTATATATTTTAGTGGCAATCAAATACAATATCTGTCTGTGTATATTTCGGCTTGTGATGTAACGTTCTTGGTGTCACGTCAGGTCGTGGCACAGAGTAGGATCTTGAGACTGGTGTTTCTGACTTTGCAGGATAAAGGTACCGATGCCTCTCTGTTGAGTTAAACGTAAGTTAAGTTCTCTAGAGGAGTATTAAAACAGTATCAAAAATTCCCGAGATTGTGTGGGCCATCACGCCTTCGGGATACATGCCATTCAACTTTGTTTGTGCAATGGAGTGGGGAGGGGGGGAGGGGTTCAGCATGAATGATTTTAAAAAGCCCCACAAATACGGATTCCAATCCCAGATCCCAATCCCAGGGGCAACCAACGACGGGTTCCTCCTACACACATTGAAAACACTTTTTAGGCTATCCAAAGTACTTTTAGATCTCTAAAAATGCATTTTAAGCGGCGCTATAAAATTTGTATCTGTTAGGTCATCCTACGGGAACTTGAGTCTTTTCGAGATTACAAGGGTTTGAGTAATGTTTTCCTGAAAATTTTAGATGCAATTTGTCTCATTACAAAAGTGAGACATTTCTGATTCCTCTCTCCATCACATTTTTGAATCCGATAATTTTAAGTTTCCTTTTTCCTACGAAATTTAGCCTAACTTCGGAAGTGAAATGTGAAAATTAATGTGAAAATCATAGGGAATTTTTTAGAAAAGCTTCGAAAATTTTACGTGAATTGAACGGTCATCTAGAAATTTTAAGTTTTAGCTGTCCTCGAGTACTAGAAAATTCTGGGCAATACTTGCTTCTCCAAACAGATATTTTACAGAAAACAGTCGTTGGGTGCCCTTGCAATCTCAAGACTTGTATTCATGATTGTGGCATAGAGCGGTTTTCACTTGACTGTCGAAAGGGATTGGTTTTGGTTTTGGTTTTGGTTTTACTACGCCCTTTGGTTGGCTAGTGTATTTACTTTGGTTTTGGTTTTACGACAGTCAAGTGAAAACCGCTCTAGCATGAATTCTGTAATCTGATAGGCTAATGACAACAAAATACATATTAAGAATTTTTAATTTTGTGGTTTATTTATGACAATCAAAGGACATTCTCGTGCATTTAAGTTGTGTAAACATAGACATGTCGTTTAGGTGTTTTTGTTTTTTTGTGTTTTTGTTTTTTTTTTTTTAATAAAAAAGGTTTTGTCTAAAACCACTAAATGGTGGTACTTGTTTTCGTTTTCTGAAAGTCAAATGGTCAACTCCTTGCTTACCCACAGCAACCTTTTCCAGGAGTATCCGTATGCGGTGGGGGAGGGAAGGAGAGTAGTTGTTTATTTACATTCAATCTAGGATTGTAAGTAACATATGATTGGTCATACTCTGATATAGCTCAACACCAGAGGAGCAAGCGGGGACCCTGGGGGTGGAATTCAAATTTGAGATGTGCACATATTAAAGCTCTGCAAATCTCCTTCCTACCCTTAACCATTCCCCTCGCCCTCCCCCCAAGAGCCTGCTCACTGGTCCTGAGGTGGTGCACGCCCTGTTGACTCTTGACACATGGCAATCTTGAACTCGTAGTGTAGACTGTTAAGTATTTCATTTTTTTTTCCTTGCATTTTAGTCAGTAATCTTCCCTCACTGTTCCACCTGTTTTGGCCCTAAACACTCTTTTTTCTAACCAACTAAGCTTCGACTTGTCTTTTCTCTTCTCAAGGAGGTGATAATAAAGGCCGTTAAATGATACTTTTGTTTGACAAAACAGGTTGTGGCTACGAATTATACATATTGAGAAAACGTCCCCCAATCCTTCTACATATATAAATACTATACCCTTTGTACCCTGTACATTTGTTCATGTACCTTTAGTGTTCATTCGAAATTACCGAGAAAAATTATGCGAGAAAAATGATCGAGAACTTGCCATAATTTTTAGTTTGGAAATATCACTTGAGGTTACACTGAGTCCTTTTCTCCCACGAGGTAAGACTTTTCGTTATGTTTTGTAACGAAGAATAGGTGTGGGTCAGGTTGAAATTTATGATATTTGCCGCATAAAGGACTCACAACACAATGCATCCGCTTCCTTTTGCGGAAATTGCCTGCCCTGTGGTGTGCACGTGTTAAAAGGCCTGCTTTCACGAGCTGTTTTGTCGCGCTTTAAGAGCTGCGATTTCAGGAGTGATTTCAGATCGCTAGTGTAAATCTACCAGTGGCAAGTTAACGTTGTGGCGATTTCCTCGCAATTTCATAGAGATTTTCAAATTTTTATGCAGTTGTCACAATGAGTGATTCGCGTTTATCTCACTGTGTGGTCAAAGAATTTTTTTCTTATTATTTTTTAAAACAACAGTTTTATTTCTCTTCTTCTTATTTTCGCTGTTTAACTTCGTTATGATAATCCTTACTCTATGCTGTCGTCGTCGTGCTTACTTTAATAAGCTTCCTTATTTTCTGTAGCTGTGACCTACCTGTATTAAACTGCGGTAAGTTTCCCGTAAAAATAAATAACCATAAAGCGATTAATGTAGAATCCTTAATTTTACGGCTTTACGCGCCACTTGGTGCAAAAGGTTCTGAAAACAGGTAACACTGAAAATCCCCATTCTTGGCAATTCACAAATGACATTTGTCTTTGGCGTAACGGAGCTATTAAAACGGTACTTGAACATGTCACATTTTTGTTTGAGAAATTTTCTCTTCCAAATGGTTCAATTGAGTTTACATTCCATCCGAAAATTGAGTCATTCATGGTATCTATTCACCGAATACACAGAGACAAAAACGCTTCTTTGGCAAAATCAATCGAGTTTTAGTACCGTAAATCAAGCATATCAGAATGGCCATGCCTCCAGAGAACATTGAGGTTGTTTAGATATCTGATGGAAAAAAAGATTGGTCTCTTTTTTTCTCACTTTTCTTTCGCCTGAAAACTTAAGTAACTGCACACGCTAAATGTAGCCATCGATAAGTCATTCCCATACATAGGGACGATGTTTCAGTGGAAGCATTTCGCTCGTCAAAATCACTGACAGATCGGCTTGTACTTGATTAATTTTTCATGCCGTCAATTTATCGGCGTATAATTGGTTTTCGTTTGAAAAGGTGGTAAAAAGTCATAAACAAGACAATCGTGGACAGACAAACAAACATCCTCCGTGAAAGATGAAAAGTTACTTGTCAAGTTCGAGTAAAACGATCTTTCGACCTTTTTGAAGGAGAGTAATAAAAAAGATCCAAATTTCGATCATAGATTTGGCATTTTACCTATTTCCTTGTGAGCCGTGAGCCTTTCCGAGGCCGTGATCTGATGTTTAAATTTGACCATGATCCGAAACTAAACCAAAACCCTTAGGACCTGTTTAACATGACGTAATCTAAGTCGGCTACACACCACTGAGTTCCACACTAAACGGTTGGTCGAAAGTTTTCCGGTTGTTAACTTCGAGAAAATAGCAACAAAAATCTAGATGCATCACTGATTCGGCTTATTAATCCTTTGGTATACCTTCTCCGCCTTGTTTACTCCGGCAGAGCGTGTCACCCCCTTTTTCATTTCAGTAACTTTAATGGTGGTCATCGAATAGCAATCACCATGAAGAAATGCATACAGTCCACTTTTCAGCTATAAGACCCACGATAGCCTTAACGTTGGTAATACTAGTGCTTTTGCAGTTAACTGGTATGTATCGCTCGCATTCCTTCGAAAGAACAAAGTATTGATTAAGGCGTGTAAACATCGCTAACCGTTTCTTTCCGTTACAGGTGTCTCGCCAAGTTTTGACTTCTCCGGATCCTCGTATATCTGCACAAAAAATGGCAAAAACATAACTTACGCGTTTCGCTCTGAGCCTTACTGGCATGAAAAACGCTGGAGTGGAAACCCGCGCTTCATCAGCGCGTTTACAACGTTCCACGGTTGCGTTTCGCGCTGTTGTTTTCTGAAATGGTGCAAACACGCTCTTGTATCACGAGGAGCTTGTTTCGGCTCATATTGCAAGGATCGTTTGTGTTCGTATGGAAATCCACGGACCATAAGGTTAAACTCGGAATATCAGAGAAAAACACTCATTCAAGACCGTCTGCGAGGTAAGATTTGTCAACTTAACAATCCTTCATTTGATTTGCCCTTTGTTCTATCGATGCGCATCGGGAAGCCGAACAATTTAATCGAAGCTTAATTTTAAACTGAAGAAAAACTGCAGGTATTTTAATTAATACAGGCAAGGGTCATGTAGGTGTTATTTCTCAACAACTTTATCTGACTTTGATCTTTTTTAAACCGTTGGGACAGGAAAGTTGAGTTTAATTTCCGTTTGATCTTTTAAGTTTAGTCCGGATTTGGCAGGCACCTAATATGATCTAAGCGTAGTGGTATGGAAGAAAGCTTAAAGGAAGAAATAAAAAAAAGAGTACCTTTGGATTCCATGAACTTTTCGGTTCCTTCCAAAGGGTTTTAAAAATTTACGTGTTCTCTCGTCGTCTTAGGCCTCTTGTTTCTTTGGCTAAAATAGCAGTTGGTTGCTTTAAATCACTCTGATTTGCGTTTTACATCGATGATTACATAACGCGATAAAACTATTCCATAGAGCAGTTAGAGATCTTTTGAACACAAAAACCAATGTAAGCTCGCTGCTTTTAATCCAGCCTATTTGACCACCGATGGCCATGAAATATTGCTTTACTTTAGTTTGTTTTGTCCAGTCCCGCGGTCGTGGTATGAGGCAGTCTCCCTAAGCTCTCCCTTGAGACAAAACAATCCTATTGGATTTACGAGCGAGGTGGTGGTATTTAGTTCTCATATTCCTATAATTAATTACGAAGACTTGTCAAGTACTTATAATTTCAAAGTCCGTGGACGAGATCCGGCTATAAAAAAAGCCACTCAAATGAAACCGCTGCCGCTATACATTCACAGAGAACTGATTTTTTTTTCCTGATTCGCAAAGTTGTATTTTGTTTTCTGTTTTAATCTTTGTTCTGTTTTCTTGTTGAAGTTAGCGGAGTATTCTTCAAGGCGGAGTTTTATTGTAATTTTGTTTAAATTGATATGTTAACCTCCGGCTTAACACACTGAAATATTGAAAAGGTCATGCCTAGCGAGGACTCGTATTCTTTGTTTTTGGTTGGTGCTTGTGTACAGAATCAAGAGTGGGGATCGCTTTACACTTGAATTCGTACAGAGTTCAGTAAAACTTGTGAGTTTGATCATGACTCATAACAATCTTTCATATCTTTCCGACCTCTCATCTTTGCTACCTCCAACACAATTTAAAAGTGTGATAGTAAGTTCCACCCAGCTTTTTAGGTAGCTTCAGCAACCACGACTCCGAGGGCATTGAAAACTTCACTTAAAGCTGAATTCGCGCTGTTTTAGGCTGTGTCCTCTCTATACCGGAAAGCTTTTGCACCGGCACAAAACCCATACAGGATAGAACTTCTGTTCACACATAAGAACGGTGATTATTTCGGCGCGATTTCTGTAACAGAGCGAAGCAGCGCCGTGCCGATCTCTAAGTGGAAAGGTACATATGGGATAAGTGGTCACACTATACCGGAGTAGCTTTTCGTGTCGGCACGAAACTCGAAAGCTACTCCGGTATAGCCTGCGAGCAAGCTATACTATTTAGGCGAGCGAAGCGAGCCGCGTGAAAACGCGTGTCTCTCGCGCGTCTACGATATCCCCCAAATGGAGAGCTTGCTCGCAGGCTACTCCGGTATCGTGTAAACAAAGCCTTAATTTCGTCGCGTTCTTTTCATCTCGCGCAATTTGTCAAATGCTGGAATGTTTTGAATGAATTGTTATGCTGTGTTCACGTCCACCATAACGCGTGAAATTGGGAAGCCGTGCTTTGACGGCAAAAAGTGGGATTTACGTGCAAAGTTACTGTTTTGCTTTTCAAACCTATTGCTTTTTTCTGTTCTCTTTGCCGCGGCTGTTGTCGTTCCTTAAGCCCTCTATTCCATATTTTGCAATTAGAATTTTGATTTTTTTAATCGAATTTTGGGTTCTTGCGAGTTACGAAGGCGTTAAATAATTGTCAGAGCATTACTGCTCTGGTTGACAGAGCAGCTGTTCCGGTTTAGGCATCTTAGTGAAGCTTGTAGCGTGAAGTTTTGCGAGAAATATTTTACTTTACTCTTGACCGGAAAATTCAGCTAGGTCAAGCGTCCTGTGGCTTCGAATAATAAAACAGGTTAAGTCCCCATTTTAAATTTTTTGTTGTTTTTTTTGTTGTTGTTTTTTCCCCCAACCGAAAGGTCGTTAAAACCTGAGTTAAGAGTAACCAGTCTCTTGTTTTGCATATCAAGCAGATTTTAGAATGTGTGCATTGGACAAACGCTATAAAGCTTAAAACTGTTCGCCCTCTTTTTTCGCTTCAGCCTCGATGGAAATTGATGAAACTCAAAAATAAAACTAATCGCTTCATTGGTCATTTTGACGGGGAGCGTGGGACTTCATAGTGTTAAGGCTGTCGCTTTTTTTATTGGAGACCTTTAACTTCAAGGTCGAAGACTACTACGAGGATGAAATTTACCTAGTTTAATAAGTTGAAGTGTTTTCGCGTTTTCTCAAAAATAGACGCGCTGGAAAGCTTCACTGTACCTTTTTCACCAGAAAAGTTAGCGCAGTTATTTTTATTGAAGAAGGTAAGCCCCCTCACGATCGCAACGTGATAAAGCTTCTAACATTAGATAGCTGTTTTCCGTCACTACGACATTTTCGCTAAAACCCTTCGTAGAATGACGACGGCTATCACTTTTTCCCACCAAAATGACCCGGTTCACGCACATTCACTACTTAGACTGCGTGACAGGCGTTAAAAGGGGAACGGAAAATTTGGGTGCGCGAAAATATCCTTCTCGTAGTCGTCCTCATCTTGGAATATAAAAGCCTGTTGGTTTTTATTACGAGGCTGCGCAGGAAACTGCGTCAAATTTCGTCCTCCTAAAGAGTCCCATGGTGCAGTTTTACACAAGACCTTCCCATTTTCAAAATAACCGATTGCTTACGGTGAATGTTTAGTAACCATCAAAGCATTTCAAGCAAACATTTGATTTCATTTCGGCAAACAAGAAAAAATTTCCTTCAGTAACTGCTGTTCTGATGAGGATAAATCAAAGTTAACTGATATTTGTTGTCATCTCTCAGATGCTGTCAGGCCTCGAGTTGGTGTCAACGCATGTAAAAACAGCGCCATTGTTTTCAACGCTACTCTCTCAAATGGTTATCAGTCTGGGGAGTTCATGGATCATGGAGACGTGGGTCTCATGTCGGCGTGCCAGGCTCTATGCTGTCGATCTTACACGTGTGACGTGGCATTTATGGCGGGAAAACGTTGTTTTTCAGTCCGTTGTCATAGCGAGGAGCAGTGCCAGTGGTTGCCGGCAAAAGACAACAAGTTCATTCTGCAGCTTTCTTACATATCTGGTGTCCGCAGTGTTCCAAACACGGGTAAGTCTATCAATCGTCGTGCTCGTTA
Source organism: Porites cylindrica (assembly GCA_964035525.1). Lineage (NCBI taxonomy): Eukaryota > Metazoa > Cnidaria > Anthozoa > Scleractinia > Poritidae > Porites > Porites cylindrica. Next base: position 21,075,510 of record OZ037781.1, on the reverse strand, counting down.
TTAAACATTTAAACACTACTCCGAGACACCTGATCGTCGTAGCTGCGGTCGCTGAATTCTGCGCATGGGCCAAAGAAATTTATTTGTTTATTTTTTGGACGGGTAAAGCCCTTAATACCCTGATGATTGATGTTAATAGCATGACTATATCTATAGGAAGTCCTAAGAAGTCAATAACGCATTATAAAATGAGTCACACAGGCTTATCTGCCCAGCTTCTGAATGCTGAATGTAAGGGAAAAACTAGCCAGCGTTTTACAGGAGCATAAGAAATTTAGGACCCAAACAAGAAGGCCACGAGGGTGGAGGACGCGCGCGACGCAAGACGTTTTCTCTCGCGCGCGCATCTTGCGCTCTCTCTTTTTAATGCGCCTGTCACCCAACTGCCCCGCAACTAGCCTGAGTATCAGGCGTTCAGGTTACAGAATAGAAAAACAGTTTCGGCTTCTGATGAGAAAAGAATTCCTCCCAGAAAAACCCGTGGAGGGGCGCTTAAAGGTCTAGTTACAAGATCTTCAAGAGTTGAGCTTCAGATGACTGATTTCTATATTATTGTTGATTGTATGTTTGAAGCAGTCCAACAGAAGGCACGTCAACCGTCAGATGTTGTTCTGAAAGTTGAAGTAGACGCTAGACCCATCAAGATTCACGAACTAGGCCATAGAAAAAATACGCATACAGTGTCACACAATCTGCGGAAAAATAGTCAGGAAAAGACTGCACCAGTGTTGTCACACATCTCAACTCCAGCTCTGTCAGTTAATTCTTCGAACAGCGTTACACACAGGTCTGCGTCAACTGCGTCACACACTTTCAAAAAACCCCATCGCTTTGAGTCAAAATCAACACTGCTCCCATTTCCTACAAAACGAGTGACGTCGAACATCGTTTCATCTGCGTCAGGCAATCCTCAGAAAAGCAATGGATTGAAAGCAAAACCCACTCCAATTCCTTACCTACAGAAAGGTCTTTATGACGATTTTACTCTTACCCAAAAGCATAATACTAAGAAACAAGGCGAAAGACCATTGAAGCAGGCTGACACCCCAAGCACAGAGACAAGAAAAAACCCTAAACAGCCATTACCTCATACCCAAAGGAAAGCGTCAGCGGAAAATCGACTCATTAAAACTACACAGGGACACCATCTACATAAAGGTGCGAGCAAAATGGGTACCAGTATTGAAACAACACTATTCTCGTCAAGCTTTCCTCGCGCATCGAACAGTGGTGCCTTCTCTAAAACTAAAACAGTTTTTTTGGAGCAAGGGAACTCGAGAACGATCAGGACTGCGTTTGTAAGCTCAGTGGTAAAGTCAGATCATTCATCGTCGCATAGCACTGAACATTTAACGCATCTCCTACCTGCATTACAACCAAGCCCCTCCTTATCTTCGACGATTTTTATCGGACGACGATCAAAAGCTGTCACAACCGCCAATGGAGGAGGTAATAAGCATCACTTCAGTCCTCTTCAAGCTGCATCGAAGTCATACGATAAAGAGTATTGCAAAGGAAGTCAAATATCAAGAGATATTTCTCCTCCAAGTGGGAAAGCAATCGCCCTTGGACCTGTCAATGACATGCGTACTTGTATTCACCTAAGCTGCGACGTGGGTGGTGACGTTGCGTTCATGCGTAGTTTGCAGTGCTTTGTGATCACGTGCGACAGCAAGACAACTTGCCAGCCAGGGGAACTCAAAACTGGCAATACTAGCTCCAATTTTGGATCACAGGTGGCCTTTCTAAGTAAGAGATTTAAAACTGACGAAGGTAAGTTCAGAAGTGTTTCATTCCTTAGATTATCGTATAAATTTAGAAAAATCAACTTTAAAAGATTAAAATGTACCTTATCTTAAGAGGTTCAGTTTTTTTTTACCGCACTTGACGGTATTCTTAGCATAACCGATAGAAATCCATTCGAATATTGTTGACTGAAAGTCAAGTCGTCATTTCAATTAGCTTTCTTCCAAAATAAGACACTCTCCTTGGTAGGATAATGAATACATGTCAAATTAAATATTACACGTAAAACTAAACAAATGATATTTTTCATCTACTTTAAGATAAACAACGTCAACATAGTTAAAGAACTGGAGAACATTATTTTTGAACTCTGAAACCGCAGTTTGCTTTGACTTTTAAAAGTTTAAAAATACCGTCGTACAAATCTAATACATGCAACTAAATTCTTCCAGTTAAGCGTGTAATTAACACGTCGTTAAGTGTTAAGAAGAACTGTGATTTTCAACCAATGACCTGCTTTGGAATTCTTGTCATCCGCTTATTGGTTTTCACCTAAAAATACCAGCGACACCTTCTGTGTTTTTGACCTAGCTTGCACGTCTGAGGTCAGTATCGTAAATAGGTTACCAGTAACGTTTCAAATATTTTCGAACGCAAGTGTCACAAATGCATGGCCCAGTGATTTGATTTGTATCAGGAGGTATATAATACTTCCTACGGATATTGGATTGGTTCTTGCTTATAAGGTAAAACGTATTTCGTGAAACTCTTATGAAAGTATTTCGTTACCCATTTTTTCGGTTCTATTTTATTTTTTCTCAAAATTTAAACACGGTGGTAGATTTTTGACTACCGTACAAAATATTTATGTTGATTCTGGTGTATCGACGTTCGTCTTTTGACTAATTACTGTATAATAATTGTCCTTTTAATTTCACTATGTCGAGCAAAGCGTCAAATATCATTACCGTGAAAAGTAAATGAAAGGTTCAACCAGTTGCCTCACCGTTTCATGTTCATTTTGCTGCGTTCTTATATCTTAATTTGACTTAGTTCCCTTAAATTCCCTTCTGCCAGCGATGTTATTATTATTGTGTATAGTTTATTAGTTTTCTTTCCAATCTTTGTTTGATGGCTAGTTACTGCGGTTGTAACTAACACCTTTAATACTTTCGATATTCGCTATAGGTAAATCATGTAGATAGTTAACCTGCTTTTAACCTGTCATTGGATCAACGGATATGTGAAACCTGATGCCACCTTCGTTCTAATTCTTAAACGCCTACTTATATTGGCCGCGTTCTATCGAGGAACCATATCTGGAATAAGAATCAATGAAGTGTAGAGTAGAAATCACTTGTTTAAGAGAATCTGCACTTTTACAAGTCCGTTCCCTTTTGACACATAATTTTCTTAAGTACGAAGCTTTCTAAAACATCGTTGGAAAACATTTATTGCCGTTTCTTATTACACGGTAAGACTGATCGTTAATTTAAGTCCAGACAGACATTTTTTGCTTGTTTTATTACTCAGGAAATTGGAAAAACCACCGTGATGAATCCAACACGTTCAAAGATGGAATGGTTAATAACTCCTGGACAAAGAAAGCCTTTAATACAACGGCGCAATCCACGTCAAGCACATTTGTATCGCCATGGTCCCTTGTCGCCCCAAAACACCTGTCACCTGAGAAGTCTTCAAGAACTGTGGTGCCTACATCTGTACCCTCTCTGCCCGATGCAGATGACTCCTCAGAACAATCAGGTTTATATGAACTGTCATCCCAGAAGGTCACCAAGTCAAGGCAACAAGTTACTTATTCCCCGATGCCCTCGACAATCGCGTCTCGTCAACAGGACTTGGCGACGACGTTGGAGGATTTGACTGGACTCAGAAGGCGTTCAGTTGCTCCGAGCCCATCTTCGCTTTCCTTGATGAGACAAACGCAGAGTGTTAAACTGGACAAAGAAGGTAAATCCGCGCCGTACGACACTCTTTTAAACTCCCAATAGCGTCAAAATACAAAATGCGGGAAAATCTTTCAATTTAATATTGTCGAGTACTCGAAAATAGGTTGTATATTTTGTGGACGTGTTGCTGAAAAGGTATTTCTGGAATGGCCGTAACAAAGAACTTGTCTAATCTGTTATCGTAACAGGCCTTTAAAAATCCATTTCGTTCAATTGCCAGGCATGGTCATTTTTCTGGTTTTTGTATTTTCTTCGTAAGGCGTAAAGGGAATAAGCATGTCAAACGCAAGAAGGATTGTTTTCTTTGATATATCCAGAACCACGAAGTTGGTTGAACAACTGTGAGGCAGCCGGTTTTTTTTAATGCGGTGGTGATAAATATCAGAAAGAACACTTTTTAGGCTATTTGATAAAGCTGTTCAAATGATTATTAATTCCTGCAAAATTCAAACTCTTACAGTAGTTAGGATCGTTTAAGTAGTAGCAGTCATTTCCTTTCATGTTTTTCCTCATGAATTATAAATGAGGTTTAGGTAATTTGTTCCGACTTTTTTCTGGATATTGTATTTGATGAATATGGTAAGAGTAGCCGCAGTAACATTTTACTGGGAATTCAGTTTCCCAAAAAACTTAAAACCTTACTCTTATTTTGGTTATTAAGCCGTTCAAAAATTTGTGAATAGCTCATTTGGGCAATACAAAATAATTAATGTTTTAGATGATTTCTTTTAAAGCTTTTAGCTTGTTTTGGCTTGGCCGAAACGAAAAATCCAAAACTTAAAGATTATTATCAGACAGACGAGATCCACAAAAAAGCTTTTGAAGCCGTTCAAAGAACTAACCGTTCGGTATTTGTCCAGCCTTAAGCCACCAAATGGCGCAAAACGCCACCAAAAACATGTATTAAGAGACTATTGTCCGTGATTTCTTGGCTTTTTAAGCAATTAAGAATTCTACTTAAATTACCCAAATCCTTCTACGTGGGTTTTTTTAACTACAACCCATTACTTTTTTGTTTCCTTTGTAAAGTATAGCGATTGATGTTTAAACCGTATAGGGACTACTTTGTTTGTTTAAGGGGTAGAAAAATCATCAGGGTGAGCAAATAGTGTCTTCTTTTTCGAGATCTCTCTAAAGTTAAAACTGCCCAAATTATATCCGAAAAAAAGCTGGCACACTTTTTGAAATTTCAAAAAAGAGAAATGAAAGTTTCCGGGATACAATTTCAAGTAATTCCACGACGGTGAAGTTAAATGACGCCATAGCCCCTATGTTGTCAAATTAAGGTTTTCTAAAGATTATAAGCTTAATCGGTCGAGATTATAAAGAAAAAAAATCTTGATCTCCGTTAGCTCAAATGTATTGCCAGTGCGTCTTCGGGGACTTGTTGCCACGCAAATTTTAAGCTGAACGAAAATTAGAGTAGTTTCTCTTCGTCCCTATGAAGGTAAAACAACTTGGTGCCAGTCTACAGATCAGCCTAACTGTATTTGACTTTTAGCCATTGTGTTGAATTCTATTTTATTAGGTGCGAAACGTCCAAAGGCGAGAAGTGAAGCTCATGGCCCTGCTTTCGCACTACCCGCGTGCCAATATAGTCGCGTGTATCACAACTACTCCCTGCTGTATGGCCGAAAGGCGGGAAATTTTACCGATCATGGTAAAGTCAAGGATATGAACGAATGCCTTCGATTATGCTGCAAGAATGTGACCTGCAAGATGGCATTAATGCTAGAACATAACTGCTACTCCGTAGCCTGTGTCGGCAGGTTTTGCCAGACTGTTCCAGTGAAGCCACTTGACTTCAAACCCAGCATAGCGCATGTCATCAGGCGAAAAGGTAAGCACGTATAAAGAAAATGAAAAGATCCCTGAGGTAACCATCGTCTAATCCCGAGAAAAACAGTTAATCTTGTTTCCTCAAAGTCTCCCGAGGCTGAGCCGCCGAGAGAAATATTTTGATTCTGGTGAAACAAAATTAACAAGTTTCCAGAGGAGGTCAGAGTACGCTACGGCTCTCACCATCCGAAGTTGTGGATTTTGCAATGTTACCCGCCTGCGACTTTAGAGAAGAATCTTTTTTTATTGATAGATATCATGTGACCTCGGAGTAACCAATAAGAGGGCGAGCTGTTCGGAAAATAATTAAGCTATATTACAGTTATGGTTTTTCGCTCATGTACCATTACCGGGGCAAAACATGTCGTTTGACTTCTAATTTATGCGACAAAAACTAGGGAAATATTTGAAGGCGATATACTTTTTAATGTCTCTGATTTCATGATCACGTTAACAACCATTTGTTTGGTTTTTTCTTATTCCTACAGTTTTTTCGGATGTGGCCATCCAAATTCCATCCATACAACCCAACTCTTCTCGTCGTCCTCCGGGAGCAGTCTCTTACAATGTTACGCTACACCAGCACCAGGCTCCTCCCGGAGCGAATGAGGGAGAGGCTGGGGACAACATATTGGCCAACAAACACGGGGAAAAGCAGAAAAGTGAATTGAAGGAGAGAAGCCAAAACAAGGCCCACGACAATTACGAATCTTCGAAGTTTCCTTACAATGTATACCAAATGTCTGGTGGGGACAAATCGATGAATGTTACAGAGAAGTCAGCCGTTTTTTTCCTTCACGAATTCGATCGATTAGATACTTTGCTTAATCTGTCACTGATTTACAGAAAACGAGCCCTTGACATCTCAAGGTACCTAATCGACATTGGGAAAGCCACCATCGAAACTGGCACGAGAATGATACAGGTTCACATCAAGAGCGAGACCCAAAGCGAAAGAGACCGAAATGCGGTCAAAATCGGGCGACGGCTCATATTTGCTGGTGAGAGAATTCTTTCTAGAGGGGAAAAAGTCCTCAAGGCAGTTACGAGTTCCAAACGCAAGAAAACCACCACAACAGAAAAAACAAAAATTCCAAGTTCAAAATTGTCCGACCTTCAAGTCGTGACCCCAATAATTAAAATGATCTCATTGTGTAGTCATGGTCCCTCATACGACGGTGTTACTCTCCTGGGTGGCATTCGGGCGGGTCATTTTGTCGGTCACGGCAAAGTTGACAGTATGCAAGCGTGCATCAAAAAGTGTTGTGCAAATCAAGAATGTGATTTGGCATTCATGGTTAAGGAGGACTGCTACTCAGTTATTTGCTATCACAAGAAACTGTGTCGCAGCGTGCGTGCAAAGCATGCTAAGAAGTACCAGCCGCGCATTGTACGAATTTGGAGGGGTTCAAGTAAAAAAAGAGATAAGGTGACGTATCGGCACAAATCGCTTCCAAGAGGGAATTTAATAAAAAACGCGCAGAACAGGGAAAGCGTCTCTGGTCCAGCAAGAACAAATCAAACATTACAAAAGCAACAGAAACAGAAAATGACTTTACTTAACCATCGCGAAAATGAAAGCGTGACAGGAGCGACTGCAACATTCCAGAGTAATTTATCGTCACACAGTGTTGCGGAATCGGCAGGAAAGAATAAGCCTCCTGAGACACACAAACAGAAACAAAGTGCTTTAAAGAAGCATTCATTGAAGGTCTTTTCCAGTAGTTATGCTTCACGTTATGCGAAGACTTTCTTGGGCGATAAAGCTAGTTTGAGCGTGAAACAAACGTCTCGAAAGTCTGCAAAACTCAAGAAGAAAACCACTGGAACTGTGAACTTAAGCAAATCTCCCATAAAAATTTACAAAGCAAAACCCGCTGTACACATACACCCTGACCTTCATAACAGCCAAAGCGCCTGCCCTCACTCCCATGTCGATTACAACGTGGGGCTCAAACACGGGTTGAAAACTGGTCACTTTGTATATATTGGAGAACTGTTGGATTTAAAGGCGTGTCTCAAGATCTGTTGCCATGATCCAGTCTGTGATATTGCCTTTATGCTAGACCAGTCATGCTATACGGTTAATTGTGGGAATGAGTCTGTGTGTAAGAGTGTGCCTTATTATCAACACAAGTTTTCTACAAAAGCTGTATTTGTGACCAGACGGTTCAACAAACGTTTGTCTGAGAATGTCACTACTCGCAATTCGTTAAACTCTACACAGGTTTCCTCAAAGGACGTGTCCACGGAAAAGCTAATCATGTCGAGTAGTGTTACCATACCAACTAAACCTGACTTTAGCTACCACACTTCTACAAGTAAAACTTCAAGAACTTCCTCATTACAGCGTGGCGTTGCCACGACAAGTGTCACCCCCCAGGAAGAATATATCGACCAGAAACACCTTAAGAATCAAGGAGTATCGACTGCTGAAGAAAACTTTCTTAATACGGACATCAGCCCCATGAAAACAATGAAAAGCCATGCTAGTGAATCTGTCGAGCTAAACAGCTTACAGCCAGGGGAAAATGAGAACATTAAAATAGATTTTAATGAAAGGTCAGAGCTTACGCCCAGGAAAACATATTTCGTGAAAAATAAAAGCAAGAATGAAGACTTGCAAGAAATAAACGTCACAATCCAACTTCCGAATTATCATAACATTAAAGGTGAGTCAACCAACCTACTGTTGGCCCAGAGTGAGACACACAGTGGCAAAGACCTCCATTCGTTGAAAGAAAAAGAAAGTACTGGAAGTAAACACGAGGGGCAAGACGGGCAAATAAAAGAATATTTACCATCAGTATTGAACGCAACGTTGCATCTGAATCAATTGGATCATAACAGTTTTCCTCAGGGTGAACCAGATTATTATTATGAATCACTCCCGTCGAATGGAGGCTCTGTAGAAAATAGTGGATCATCAGAAGGTATAAAGGAGCAGAGTGTGAGCTCGCACCTTGATACAAGCAGTAGTACCACCTTTGCAAGTGGAGTCGATATAACATATCCAGACTCTAACGAAGGCGTCGAAGACCTCTCTCCAAGTAGGTCGGACATTCCTTTGACGTCACGAGACTGTTTTTCTACTGAAACCTACTACAATGTAACTCTTCGTGGTGGTCTGAAAGCGGGACGTTTCACTTTTGCTGGCATAGTTTCGTCGCAGCAAGATTGTGTGACTAGTTGTTGTATAGCCAAAGGCTGTGACTTATCGTTCACGGTCTTGGATAGATGCTTCTTAGTTGACTGTTATGATGCTGATTTATGTGATTTCATTGCGGCTCGAAATGTTGATAAGTTTCGTCCTGTGATAACATATATAAATTTGACACTCATAGATACCCTAAAAGCCAAGTCGCTGCGAAACAGTCTTGTTCAGAATTGGCCGTCAAAAACTGAAGTTTCTCGTACGAACATCAATCAGCCTTACAATCAAGAGGAAGAAAGAATTGGTATTCCTGATACCCTTGTGGAGAGGAAGAATAAGACAATGTCTGGTAATACGTATTTAAAAGATAACCGAAATGCCAGCCTTCCTACAGCACTCAACCAATCGAAGTGCTCTTTCGGTGCAACGTTTCACAATGTATCTTTCCGACTCGGCCGACAAGCTGGTACATTTATTAATCTAGGAGTCACTGACGATATACACGAATGCGCGTATTTGTGCTGTGAAACTCTGAACTGCGACGTCGCTTTTATGATATCTCAGGACTGCTTTTCAGTACACTGTCGTAGTAACGAAACGTGTAAAACATTTGCTGTCCATGGTTCTAAGTTCAAACCTAGGTTAGTGTTTGTGCAAAGATCTGGCGTCAAAAAAGAGAGCGTAACAAAATCAAGACATCTTCCAAAAACTTCACTGGTGGCTCTATCCACTTCTCAGTGGAATAAGTTCGCATTATCAGCGGCAGCATCGCAGGCACCAACTGAGTCGCGTAATTTTGTGATGTCATCAGCTGATGTACTAAGCACTGTCTCATCCGTAGCGAACAATGTCTTCCCAACTGATGCTCCGGATACATCACTTCAGAATGATACTGCTAAACTCGACACTTCGCCTCCTTCAGATACCCTTCCGTTAGACTTTGTGGAGGTAAAAACCAACGGCTCAGAATTCTGGTGGCAGTACTACAATCCGACAGACAAAAATTTGACAACTTCACGCTTTGAAAAGGTATACCCAGACATCAGTGTCGATAATAGCAGTTTAGCAAACAGCCTGGTAAACGATGCATCATTTCCCAGTTCGAGTTCACCAGACGAATCACCAGTTAAAAATGTTAAGTCTTTTATTGCAAAAATAGATCCGAAGGAGGACACTCTTCCAGAAAAGACACAAGCTGAAGAGGATAACAGTTTAACAGAGGCAAACTTCATCATAACATCACTTAATATTAGCACTTTAACCAACTCCGCATCGTCGCCGGTCGTTCACGTTAGTAATTCTCAGATTTCGAGCTTCCAAGTAGTATTACCAATTTTTAGCAGCCAAACGTATCCGTTTGCTTCAAAAGACGTTGGAAAAAGACCTCCACTTGAACAATTTGGTAAAGATCGGAGTCTTTGCAACAGCACAACAGTTCTAACTGGAGTAACGTTAAAAGGAGGATATTATGCTGGTATATTTTCAAGATTAGACAATGCAACAAGCATGAAAGAATGCGTCTCAGAATGCTGCAATATGCCAGGCTGCAATATTGCCTTTATGGTTGCTAAAGTATGTTACGCTGTGCAATGCTTCAGCGATAAAAAGTGCTTGAGTGTAAGGGCGCACTCTGCAAATAAGTACCATGCGCGAATGGCACGAATTCGTCATTTTGATAGTGCATCATCAGATGCATTCAAAGGCGTGAACAGTGACAGACTCCGCTGCGTTTTGGACGATATTATTGATTCAAAGTACAAAGTTCAAGATGGATCTATCTTTGCGCATTCCTCGTCGCATGATTTGGGTGACTGTGCAAAGCTTTGTTGTCAAACGAGCGGCTGTGAGGTTGCTATGCAAGATAATGACAAATGCTATTCGTTGAACTGTTTTGGTGACAATAAATGCCCTGAGATGCTCCTGACAAATTCCTCCCAATCTGTAGCTGTGGTAAAAGATTTGATTAATCCAGATAATATTTCAGAACACTCCTTCTCTAAAGCTTGCGATTTTAGCCCGGCGCTTCATGACGTTGTTTTACGTGGTGGATCGCATTCTGGAAAGTTCAAGTACTTGATAGCAGTTGCCGACATGGCTACTTGCATCCAAGAATGCTGCAGGCATAAAGTGTGTGACGTGGCCCTCATGTTGAAAGACAACTGCTTCTTAGTGTCCTGTCACAATGAGAAACTGTGTGATGCGATCCCGTCACACCCCTCAGAATACCATCCACAGATAGCGTACAAGATAAAACATGGTTCCCGTCGACATATTGGTAAGAAAACTACTCTTACTTTAACTTTTTCTCTGTTAAAGGGAAGCCGTCACCACTCCTGAGGGAAGATTAAAGGGTTACTCCGATGATAAAGTAGCTTGAGAAAACAGGCGACATTTGGCGACGCCACCACTAGTTTCCCTGAGAAATGACGTGTGAGAAACGAAACCAGAAATTCCATACTGATGATGTGTCACTACCCAGATCTGGGTAAATTTCAATCAGAGGCATCTCCTAGATCTGGGTAGTGACACGTCAATACTAACATAATAGGGAGTTTTAGATCCAACGAAACGACGGCAACCACAACGTCGATTTAAAAGTGAATTTACCTTCTTGCCGTCTTTATTGCGATTATTTCTACCTACTTACTTTGTCAAATGTAAGCAAACCCTTCTGAAGTTGAATTCCAAGGGACCATATCCAAGTTCAGAAAGAGAAATAAAATTTCGTCGCTGCTTGTTTGTGTTCACCAGGAAACGCGAAATTAGGTATTTTCACGTTGTAGTCGTGCAAAAACGGCAAAGAAATGTACAAAAAATGTGATGCACGTGCGAAGTTGTTGCTTGGCTTCTTAAAATTATGTTTTTTTCTTTGGATCTTAAAGTCCCTAATGTGTGTCCGACGACTTTTGCGGTTTGTGCAACAAAAACGGTTACGTCGACGAACATGCGTCCTTTCTAAAAAGAAACATTTTTTGCAGGACTGCACATGTAACTGTAGTTATGGTAGAAAACAGAATTTAAAAACCACGGCCATGAACGTTTGCTTCTGATGAAGCACGTGTAATTGACCTAGAATATGTTTTTAATTTTTATTGATTTATTCATTCTTTATTTTTGTTTTGTAGTTGACCCCAAGCCACACAAAGACGGTTCAGGTTCAGCTTCCAAAAGACTTCACCTTAAAGCTTCCGCAAATAGAGACACGGAAACAGCGACCTTCACTATGGGTAGGTTCTTTCCGGTCAGCTCCGTCAGAGTTGAAAACGTCGATTCAAACGTTAGTGGGTTTGTTGATATAGCAAATGATAGCAAAGCTGATGAGGAGATGACCTCAAATGATACTGTGCTCGTCTCAAATGAAACGGAGACGGACATATTTGCTAACGAGACGACACCACAATACGTCTTGATGTCGCATCCCTTATTGACCTTGAACGATTCCAGATCACACCTTGGACGATCATCGACATTTGCATACGCGGACTCTAACATGGCTGTCAGGAAAGCGAAGCTTCTTTTCCAAATTTCACAGAACACAGAGATCTCTGTGATTACTCGTGAGACCCCAGCCTTCTCCAATTCCGAGAACGTACCTTCAAATTTACAGTTGCCCACGGGAAGCTCTAAACATTTGCAGGAAATTTTTGGCATTGCTTCAAACACGATTTTGTCCAATAACCCTGTTGAATTAACAAGTACGCCTGTCAGCATTCCTTTGCAATCGGAAGCTCTTCAACGCACGGGAGTATCATTAAGCACGACTTCACGAGATTCTCAAGACCTAATGACAACTGTGGCTCAGTTAGAGCCAACACCCAGCTTCGTATCTACTACAAAGGAGACGTTTATTACAGACTATGGTAACCTCGGACTAATGTCAACATTCGAGCTACCCACTTCTTTCCTTATTCTAAATTCGGCAACAGTGCAACCATACGGCATGGAAGCAAGCTTTGTTTTATCCGGTGACCTGAAGTCGTCAATATCAGACCTCTATGCAAGATTTGAAACTCTGCAGTTTACAATCAAACAGTCGCACGCGTCGGACGATAACCTCATTGAACGCACCCCCACTTTAGATAGTACGATGCTTAAACACGGACTCATATCTTCGCCAGTAGAGCTTCATCTTGCGAAAAGGAAGCATACATCACAAGGAATACTAGACATTACTCCTGAAACGCTAATGATACCGTCTGCCAAGATTCAAAGCTATGCAAATGAAATGTCGATTTGGTCTAATTTCTCTGGAACAGAATTTCCTACCCTGGTAGAATTGACAGATGTACAGTCAATTAGGGCAACACCCCATGGAACAGATGCCTTTCCCTCCCCGTTGCTTTCCATGTCTATTCCTCTACCTCGCTTTGAATCTGGAACAACTGCTACTAAATTACCAGAGGAAGACATGCATAGTCAGTCATTTTCCACAGAATGGGAAGAAGGAGACAAGAGAACACCAGGTTTGATGGTAGCTGCCGTAAAACTTTACAGTTCTGAAGCGTTACCTATTACAATAGCGGAATCCATAAAAATTGACAGTTCTCTAACAGCTGCCAGTGATCTTAGTAGAGATTTCTTGCCGTCCTCAGAAACGTTAGTCATCCAACCCACCAAAACCATCATGCCATCGTCTAGTAGCCTGACATTTAAAAGTAGTTACAATTTTTTGGAGTTTTCAGGACTTGACCAGGATGGTTCTACTTGGAGATCGTCTTCCGTCATCGAACCTTCACCTTTATTGAGTGCGTACGTTGACACTAGAGAAACCGCCAGAATGACAACTTCTTCTGAGCAGAGTTCCCCGTCAACAAGGTCTTCTAAAATGGAAGTTGAGCGGGATCAAATCCCCTTCATGAACATCACACCAAGACCAATCGAGCCTCCTGATTCTTTCAGCATGGGCAATGCAACATCCTCTGATTTGGAGGTTTCCGGGCTTGACCAGGGTGGCTCTACGTGGAGACCGGTTTCTGTGACTGAACCTTCACCTTTACTAAGTACGCATTTCAACTCTAGGGAAACCACCAGAATTACAACTTCTGAGCAGACTGCGCCGTCAACAAGGTCTTCCAAAATGGAAGTTGAGCGGGATCAAATCCCCTTCATCAACATCACACCAAGACCAATTGATCCTCTTGATTCTTTCAGTATGGGCAATGCAACATCCTCTGATTTGGAGTTTTCAGGACCTGACCAGGGAGGCTCTACGTGGAGACCGGTTTCTGTGATTGAACCTTCACCTTTACTAAGTACGCATATTGACTCTAGGGAAACCACCAGAATTACAACTTCTGAGCAGACTGCGCTGTCAGCAAGGTCTAATATAGTGGAAGTTGAGCGGGATCAAATCCCCTTCATCAACATCACACCAAGACCAATTGATCCTCTTGATTCTTTTAGTATGGGCAATGCAACATCCTCTGATTTGGAGGTTTCCGGACTTGACCAGGGAGGCTCGACGTGGAGACCGGTTTCTGTGATTGAACCTTCACCTTTACTAAGTACGCATATTGACTCTAGGGAAACCACCAGAATTACAACTTCTGAGCAGACTGCGCTGTCAGCAAGGTCTAATATAGTGGAAGTTGAGCGGGATCAGATCCCCTTCATCAACATCACCCCAAGGTCAATCGAGCCCCCTGATTCTTTCAGTATAAACAAGACAACATCCTCTGATTTGGAATTTTTAGAACTTGACCAGAGTGGCTCTACGTGGAGACCGGTTTCTGTGATTAAACCTTCACCTTTACTAAGTACGCACATTGATTCTAGGGAAACCGCCAGAATTACAACTTCTGAGGAGACTCTGCTGTCCGCAAGGCCTAATGTAGTGGAAGTTGAGCGGGATCAAATCAACTTCAACAACTTCACACCAAGACCCATCGACGCCTCTGATTCTTTCAGTATAAACAAGGCAACATCCTCTAGTGGTGTTTACAGATCTAATAAGATGCAGTCAACCGCGGCAAACTTCTCCGAACAGGGTACCCAGTTGATGATTCCTTCCGTATTGGAAACGGGAAAAAGTCACTTACCTGTCATGACGCCAAAATTGCAAGGTCTTCCTAGCTTATCAGATGTCTATCCCTCAAAGACGATTTCTTTGTCCCCCTTTTCTGATGGAAACAACTTGAGTCTAGTGTATTCAACAAGCGCGAAGTTCTCTAGCGACAACGGACAGATACAGGGCAATTCTAAGTCACAAGGGCGCGGGGGTGTAGATCGGGCTATAACATCAAGAGAGGTCGAGTTTTCAAGGTTTTCGGTCGCTGCTCGTAGTGAAGCACAATCGTTGACGTCTCCTTTCGAAGCAAGCAGATCTGGTGTCGTGAATTTAACTGCCGACAGTTTTCAGTCAAATGAGAGTTCACAGGTAAGGACACAAGTGGAACAGGATCATATCGCTATCGTGACACCGAAATTGGAGGAGCTGTCTAGTATGACCAATGGTTCATATAAAAAGATGGATAGTTCTGCTTTCCTTCTTGATAAAACCCTCAATGTAGTGAATTCAGGCATTTACAGTTCCTTTAAACACTATAAACAGTTAACCAAGTCTTCCGCAGTACAACAGAAAAGAGAAGAAGTCCCTGTTGGGAGTCCACCATATATCAATAATTTATATAGCTTGTCAGTTGACTTTTCAAGAGAGAAAACAAATCTCTCCTTCAGCAACCCTAGCGTGTTGTATTCAACCATCGCAACTTTTCCTGTGCAGAAAGCGAAGTCACTGACCGCGAATTCACCAGATAAAGTGTCGTCAGGTTTGTTAAGACCGAACAGCGCGACAAGCTTTAAAGTGTGGCCTCACAAAGAAACACAGCAGGTTTTGGAAATAGATAGCTTTAGTATTGTATTTCCAGAAATTCTGTCTTCTCCTGGACAAAGTCCACAGTCGAAAGCTCTTTTCAGAACAACTACAGTGCCCATCACAACACCAGCAAAACAGGAATTCGCTGGCGTGGCTGATTACTCATCTGACGAACTAAATTTGCCACCTTTCGCTTATGTTAACACCTCAATATTGGAGCAAGCCACGGTTTTAAGTTCAGCTGAGCCTATTAAGGTACTAGAAGAAAGAGATAATATTCCCATTGTAAACCAAGGAATTGAACATTTTGCTAGTGCATCAGAAATACTGATCACAAAGACACACTCTTTAACTCCATTTCTGCACACCGACAGCTATAATGTATGGGAGAAAAATGAATTAGGTTATTTCGCTGCCATGTCATCTACGAGCTCGATGGCAGAACAAAGTAATTTAGAAGTACCAAGCCCTTCGTTGACCTTCAAGGCAAGGAAGGGAGCTATTTCGTTTTACAGTGAGGGCAAAAACGTTATTTCAACCACAAGAGGGAGTGACATCGGCAAATCAAATGACTCAAGAGGCCCAGTCCGGGCCTCGTCCCAGCAACAGATCAGTTTTCCGGCTATACCTACAAGTGGCGCTTATTCACTGCCCTTGAAGATACTTTCAACATCGTTGCAAGATGATGCCACATCAGTACCTTGGGTGTTTGGAAAAGCAACGTTGATGGCGTCAACTCGTTTTACTGGGGTTATTGCCGAACTGGAGCTGCCAGCCACGAGGACGAATTCCCCTAGGACGACGCTCCTGTCCTTTAAACAAACTACCTCGCATACAATACATACAACTGGCACATCTACAATGCCTTCCACGTTATCTTCGTCTTCAGTAATTTCAGCTTTAGATCAAGCATCATCTGCCATGTCATCGCCTTTTTCAGGGGATGTGTCAGTTTTGGAACCGAGAGCCGCACGGGCGAACGTCGCTCTTATCACGTCACCTTCGATTTCACAACCATCGTTTACAGTTGCAGCACAAAAAGCAACTGTACCTGGTATTTCACTATTGAATCGGTTAGATCACCCGGATAGATCACCTGGGCATACATTTAAAACTCCAACCCCAACAATCACATCTGTGAAGCCAAATGTATCATCAAACATCATTATTCTAGAGACTGGAGTATCAGATATTACGGGTGCCTTAGAAACAGTTTTCTCTAACGGGAGAGCTAGTTCAGTCCCACTTCAACTCGGGGCAGATTTAGAGAACTTACCAAATATTACAACTGACCTACTATCGTCACTGAAAGATGAAAGTAAAATAATACATTCCTCCAAACAAAGGGATCCAGCTGTTCACTCAAGTCAAATTAACGTCACGTCAATTACATTCCCGTCGACTGTAAATGAATTCACTTCAAAAGAAGTGTACAAGACTGTTACTGTTCCACCCATTGCTTCAATACATGCTTTTGTTTTAGCCCCAATTACAGTGCCTTCATACTCGCCCAGCACAACGTTGCGTTTGCTTGTGTCACCGTATGTATCCCTGAACATACAAGGCATATCTCGTCGAAATGCATCATCAATAACCCTTTTCAAAAATGAGAGCGTTAGCCCCTCGGCTAGCAAAACCTCTGATACGCTTCAGCCTTCTTCTTTCGGTGTGTCTTTAGGGAAGTTGGTGAACTTTACGTCAACGCCTCTTTCGAAAACTCTTGAAGAAACTCTCAATAAGGTGAAAAGAAAGGACAAGGTAGTTCGCGCGCTTGCGAGTGGAATAGTCTCGAGCCCTGTTTTTCACCTGGCTGTTCGACACATCGGGGAGCTTCTGAAGAATGAAACAGGTTTAGTCCATTCCGTTTCTCGGCTTGAAGACATGTTGGGACATTTACAGAGACTTGTGATAAGTGTAACTAAAAATCATGTAAGAAATACAACTAACTGGCAATTGCCTATCTTCAATTCTTTGTCGCGAGATAGTGGCACTGAGAACATATCCAAACAAGTGAATTTAAAACTTGAAGCTATTTCATCCAAGCTGAAAAGGATATCGTCAGTTCTTAGTGTATTGCAGTTGAAGAGTCGCAGCGAACAAACAGATGTTAATGCCGTTGAAAGGTCTAATATAGATCGTCCAGGAACAAGCACTGCAATTTTTCATAAAGAACGTCCT
Organism: Porites cylindrica; assembly: GCA_964035525.1. Lineage (NCBI taxonomy): Eukaryota > Metazoa > Cnidaria > Anthozoa > Scleractinia > Poritidae > Porites > Porites cylindrica. The sequence continues at coordinate 21,057,809 of OZ037781.1, read as the reverse complement.
GGCGTCTTGACAAAAGCTGACAAGAAGCACAACAGGCTTTTAGAACTTCTCTTAAGCAGATTTAATAAACTAGAGTCATTGATTCAAAACAAGCGATCCCTGGCAAATGGCACAAGCTCTTCTGGGAGAATCAATTCTCCGGGGTTAAACACACCTACGAGCATGCGGGCTATCGTTGCGAGCCCTACGGTCGGATATACTGGAACGATACATTCGAACTCACATTTAATCCGTTCTACAATCCGTTCTACAATTTTACATACTCCTTCCCTCGCCTTTATTCCGAAGCGTCTTTTTTCAAAAGAGCTAATGACAACACCAAACTACAAGATGCTTTATACAGCAGAAAAGCGGATAAGCGGAACTGTGACTCTCTCGAAAATTTTGTCAACGGTCCGTGCTTCTACAGACAGTCATAGTATAAATAACAAAACGTCATCTGTTCCTTCATCTGTTAATAAACTAGAACCCTTTTCAGGAGTTGGGTTGGGAAAAAATAAGACAGACTCTGTCAAACGTAGCAAGGAATTCACCTACGTCACATTTCGTGGTGGCCTGGAGGCTGGCATTTTCACAGATCGTGGGAAAGTGGAGTCCATGGAAACCTGTGTCGAGCTCTGTTATCATCATTCGACCTGCAACGTGGCTTTCATGGTTGGAAACACTTGCTATTCTATCCAGTGTTACAGTCAAAAGACCTGTGAAGTGCTGCCTTTTGACACAACTGTCATCAGTACCCGTGTGGTGTACCTTAAGGACAGAATGCTTCGGTTACCGTACACCATCAATGGTCATCCCACGGCCACCTCTCTGTTAACTGATAGCAATTTTACAATCAGGAATTGTGCTAAGAACATTACTGTTTTGAAGAACATGACGTTCGTGGCCGGAATGAGCGCGGGAAACTACACTGATTATGGCACTGTAGACAGTATCCAGGCTTGCTCGAACATTTGCTGCTCAAAGAAGGTATGTGACGCAGCTTTTATGATCCTCAACAACTGCTTTACAATTGACTGTGTCAGTGAAAAGGCCTGTCACGCAATTCCGTCAAAGTCACGCAAGGTCAACACATCGATCGTCTACTTCCGCAAGACTCTTTCAAAGACACAAGAGCCTAGGAGATCTACTGTCAAAGTTGAGCAACAGTGTTCTCTCTATAAAAGTATCCTCAAAGATGTTACATTCAATGGAGGGATGAACGCTGGAAACTTCACGGATCATGGATTTGTCGACGAGTTCTCTCTTTGTATTGAAAAGTGCTGTCACTCGAACAACTGCGATGCCGCCTTCATGGTCCAAAATAATTGTTATTCTGTTAAGTGTGCAAAAAACAAAAGACGCTGCCTTCCAGTAACTGCAAGAGTAACGCAGTTCAAAACGTTTATGGCTTTGCGAAACATAAGTTATTTTCAAAGCTTCAAACCTCTTACGATAAGTCACGGAAACTGTGCCCAAGTCGGACACGCCCAAAATGGTCTCACGTTTAAAAGAGGCATTAAAGCCGGAACTTTTACAGCACACAATAAAGTGACTAATATGAACCATTGCTTACAGGAGTGTTGCAGCATGTCCTCGTGTAATGCTGCTTTTATGATTGGAAAGAAATGCTACTCCGTCTCATGCACCACCAAGGAAGATTGCAAAACCACGCCAGCGAGGAAGACGAACCTTATTACATCCATCGCTTTTGTAAATCGGACACATATTAAAAGTACAAACCCCACTACTGGTCACGAAAAGCTGGGTCAAATAAATAATTTTACAAGGAGCATCCTGGGAGGGCACTGTGATATTACTGATGAGCAGCAGAACGTTAATTTAACAGGGGGATGGCGGTCTGGAAAGTTTCTTCGACTTCCTGACATTACAGACATGACAAAATGCATCGAGGCGTGCTGTGATTATCATGGATGCGGTGCTGCGATGTTCATCGACCGGTATTGCTACAATCTGATATGTTTTAAGAAAAATGGTTGCCACTTTATAGGAACGAAAAAGGCTTTTATGATAAACAAATTTGTTGCTGTAAGAAAGAACTTAGGACATGTTATGCCTCCGTTTAAGAAAGCCCAAATAACTTTGTTGACTGCGTCCAAAGAGCACGTAAATCGCTCTATTTTCATGAAAGATGTTCGGGACGCTAAAATTATCCGAAATAAAACATTGAATGTGGAACCCTCATTAAGTACCACAAGGAACATTGAGACGTCTGATCTGTCCCTTCACTTCACTGGTTCTCAATCCATCCAGCCTACACAAGCACGGTATCAAAAAAGTAATGAAGGTCTTCATAGAAGTATTTCAAATTCTAACGCCAAGAAACATGAAATTCCATCAGTTACATTACTGGAGCAAAGCAGACTTATTTACAGTGCCTCCTCGCCCAACAAGTGGTCAAGTGTCAATTTGTATCCAAGCTCAACTGATGGGGCCCGTCAAACGTCTTCAAGCATCGCCAAAATTAGAGTAAATGGCTCAGACGGTAGAAATTCCCTCAGCGGTACGAGCTCTGTAACGCCAACATTGGCGTCGTTGCCGTATAGTGTCATAATAAAACCTTCGTCATCCGACGCAAGAAAAGTCGATAGCTCATTAACACAATCACCCAGTTATGTGAGGTCATTGAATGAAACACGAACTAAGCTTGACACTGCTCTGATCTCGAATCCCGTGAACAACAAGAATGGAAATGACGTATTAACGGGAAAAAGTGAATCATATTCCTTTAAAAGTGACTACAGTCTTCTAAAGGATTTAAGCAACTCAAACAGAAAACGATCCTACGCCTGTACCCACACGTTTGTTTTTAATAACTCCACTTTGCGTGGCGGTCTGACGGCTGGAGACGTCAAAAACGAAGGCCTAGTTGAAGGGATGGAACAGTGCGTCGACTTGTGCTGCAAGACACTGGAATGTAATGTCGCGCTTCTAATTAACGAGGAGTGTTATATCGTGGCATGTACTAACAAGATACGTTGCGAGGCAATTCCTGTTAAAGAAAGGGGTGGCAACACAAAGGTTGCCTATGTGGCGCGCAATACGGACGAAGCAGAACTTATAAAACAGCTTATTAGTCACACTGAGACATCGAAGTTGAAAGGTTTCAATGTGAGTAAAACTAAAACAGATAAAGTGATTGAAAACATAGTACCACGGATGGCAGATCTGGGCGTCCGCACAGGCTCGTGCATTCGAAGTCCCGTGCTGCGTGACGCACGTCTTAAGTTTGGAAAACAAGCCGGAGATTTCAAATCAGTTGGTAGAGTAACCAGTGTTGACGAATGCGTTACGTTATGCTGCAATGCCAGTGCCTGTAACGCAATCTTTATGTTAGGATCCAGATGTCACCTGGTGTCATGTTCCAATGAATTTGACTGCCAAACTGTCGAAGCAAAGTCAGAGTTCTATAAACCGACTGTGGTTTATGTGGCCAGGAGTAAGAGTGAAGTAGCTTATTTCTTCAAAATGATTCCAAAAGAGCTCTTGAAAAAATATGCTGGTGATGGTATGGTCGATGTGAATGCTACAACTGAAGACGATGTACCAACTATTCGAAGATCTCACTTGGAGCACATAAACAGTAGTAGAAGCATTGAAAGTTCATTGGTAAGAGGGCATAGTTCAAGGCTCAAATCAACAGTCAAAATGGAATCGCAAAGTTCCATTCCCATTCCTCTTTTGCAAGCCAGTTCTGGGTTACCTAGAAGCATTCCTGCAACGATAGCTCCTACACTAAAATTGCCGAACTTCCCAGCTATTCACAACAGAAATGATGCAGATCTCAGTACTGTAAATGTGGAAACGACTCTGTCCCAAGTAATAGCCTCTTCGCAAATCCTCGTCTCCGATTTGCAGAGTGCATCAAATTATGAACAAAATTTATCTGTGGTCTCCTCATCGCAACACAAACTTATGCCTTCAGCAGGGGTTGTTGTATCAACGTCAAAACCGGCATTGGATTCTTCAAATGTCTTCGACGCTCGGATTCTACCCACAAAAGTTCTTGGAAGTGTAAGCTTTAAAGAAAGTCGAAAGAAGGATGAAATATCGTTATCAAATCCCGTGCAAAGTCCAACAGAACTGGCAAAATCGTTGAGTGGTTTAAATGTTTCTACAGTGTTTACCTCTCTAACACCGAGCTCGCCGAACGTATTTTCTACTCCAGTAATATTGCGCCTTAATGCGTCCCCCATTACCGCAATCGTAAGGAGGCAATACATAACTGGCAAGGCAGACAGACTTATAAATTACCGTAGGCTACCGTCGTCTTCTATACAAACAATAGCTGGAGTGGCATCGACCAGTGTACAAAAATCATGGGAAATTGCAAGTCAGGTTGAAGGACCTTCAAATCAACCCCGTACGGTAGTCCCTAAATCGCCGTTAATCAAGCGAAGCGTGTTCCCGTCAGTAACGGGACTGACTGTAATAAACTCAATAAACACGTCCACTATTGTTAATTACACTTTATCGAAAACAGTTAAACCAATTAGTGCTGTCCATAAAGAAGACAAAAGCACACCCTCGACTAACAGCGACAGACTTTCTTCCGTCGACTCGAATCTTAAAGTTGCTTTAAACAGAAAGGACCTCCTACGTATGATGAACATCACAGTTTATGCTTCTCGGTCACAGCCATCAAAAGCTAAAGTAAAGCCATCGCCATTTCAAGGAAAATCATACACCGGAGCATTCCGTTCCACCTTTCCACTTCATTCTTCAGTAAGTGCGCTCAAAACAAAAAGTATGGAACTTCCCAGCTCCAAAAACGGTCCTTCCATTCCAAGTAGCTCTGTTGTCGCTCATAGTAATACACTTGGTCATATTACCTCTACTTCATTGGGGAAGACTAGCACACAGCTTAAAGGTAGTTTTAACGAGTATAAAAGGCAGGAGATCGCTGAATTAAACGCTACTTTCACTACTCAATCTTTTTCATCATACTATAAAGATACAAAGACAAGAAAGGCAGTTGAATTAAGCAGCGATAAAGAAACTGAAAGTAGTAAAAAGTCAATCGGGACAACCGACGTATCAATGAAACCGTTAGCCTCCACAATGAAAGTCAACAGTAGTCACAGCGTTTCGTTTTTGAGCCATACTTCCCCGCGAACAAATGGACTTCTAGACATTTTGTCCTCACCTTCTTCATCCTTGTCATCTAAGAAGATCATACACACCGTGATGTCTATTCATGAAAATACGCGGATGAAGCTACAACGTTTGACAAGTAACGCCTTCGGGGTACAGACATTCAGGGCGCGTCATACAGTGAGCAGGGGTGGCGCGATTTCAAGCTCTAGTCTACCCTCTACGTCCCAGACAAGAAGAGCTACTCCAATTTTAGCGTCATCTAGTTATTTAGTGGTAACCAGTACCGTTTATCCATTTTTTAAGTTTTTCGAGACACCTCTTTTCAGTGGTGAAAATACACTGCCTGTCGTAGCCACAAAAGCTTTTATTTTACAAACGAGCACAGACAGTGTCAATGACCAGTTTGTATCGTTGAAACGTTTCAAAACCGCATTGAATACGATCAAGACTCCTACAGTTAACAAGATCAGTAGCAGGACATCTATACAAAATACAAGGACCAGATCACAGGCTACTTCTTTATTACAGACGAAGTCTTCCTTAGTTAATAAAAACGTACTTATCACCCAGCTGTCTTCAGAAGCTCTTTCTTCCGGGTCAGAGAAATCTTCATTTGCCTTGCCGTTGTCCCCTAGTGCAAGTATACGCGTCCGAAGTTTGCCCGTGTCCAGCACCGCCTTTTATGAGAGACTTAATTTCTCCATTGATGGTTCAAAGGCAACGCCGAGGAAAGTCGGTAGCCATTTATTGGAGGCTTCTTTACATCTTAATGTTCCTTCCTCAAACCATTCATCATCAAGAATAACTATTGGAGACGTTGGCTACCATATATGGAATTATGAAAAAGGAACGAATCAGTCATCATCTACTATAACCAAGAAGAAGCGCGTAGAAATACCACATCTTGCGGGTGGTTTATTGGAAAAAATAAAAGTGCTGCATCCTTTAATTTCGATACACCAGCATTCGTCCAGCGGCTTTACTTCAGACTCCACACTAATATCAGGAGCGTTACTTGAACAAATTAGTCTTCTTCGAGCCATATCACCTCGAGAACCTTCGGTTACCATGCCTCCTCGGTTGCCTCTCACTTCAACTGCCCCTGTGGTAACAAAAGTATTGACAAGTGGGAGAAGACCGATTGCAAAATTGGATAAAGCAGACTCTATTGGGATTGTTACGTCCGTAACATACTTGGCGATGCTAGGGAACACAAGGAGTCGGTCCTCACATAACCAAAAAGAAAACTACTTCACGGCTGCATTAAAAACAATATATAGTGAGTCCAAGGGTTTGTCTATCGCTGAAGACGGTCGTAAAGCCACGCCGTCAAAGACATTTTTCACCCACCATGTTCGGACTTTTTCAAGTTGGGAAAATACTGGACATCCCTTACTTCCATCACGTTCCGAATCCGTGAAGGTCAGGAGACCGATTTCGTCTTTCCTGGCTCAGACGTCAATACTTATACCCAGTAAGATATCGACGTCTTTTCCTACAAGCACTCCTGCACCTCTGATATCACAAAAACGACCTGCACCACACTTTGTGAAAGAGGAGCGTTTGGAAAGTTCCAAGGAGACAAGTCAAGTAGTAAAAGCAATGTTTCGCCTCAGGAACAAAAAACTGCATTCAGCTGAAAAAACTAGTGACGGAGACAAAGCTGGAATGTTTGGGTATTTTGCACAATTACTTAAAAGCATCAAAGACATTCTCACCAAAAAGAGAACCAAACACCATAATAATATCATGTCGAATAGCACTGACGTAAATGGACTTCACACAAGTTACACGTCTATGAAGCTTGCAGCATCTCCTGTTTTCTCAGGGTTAGATTCTGGTACTAAACAGCGTTTCGACTTAAGCACCGCTCCTCTGAAGACAATCGTTTCGGGTGCAATATTCAAGAAATCCGCTAATACGCAAGTGTCCACGTCTCAATTGAGAAGCATGTCTCCAACCTCCATGAAACAAAAAGCATCAAAGGATCTGGACATTTCAATAGCAATGCAACCGTTGGGTGATGTGGCTTTGAATATAACTGGAATACACAAAGCAACTTTATGTAAGCATTCGAAAGTGAATCGAAACTCAACATTAAGAGGGGGCATACACGCCGGCCTGATGAGAGAAATAGGAAAAGTGAACAGCGACAGTGAATGCATTAGCCAATGTTGCTTTTCAAAAACTTGCGATGTGGCATTTTTGCTTTTAAATCGCTGTTTTCTGATCAGTTGTAAGAACAGATCTCTTTGCGAGAGCGTCCCTGCTAAGACTCTTAAGTTCTCACCTAGACTAATTTACGTACAGAAGAAGGAAATGCTTCCCAAAGAAAGCAGTGGTCAGACATCATTCGAATCATCTAACTATGGCTTTCAAAGCGAAATAACGCTAACAAGTCATCGATCTAAGATATCCACCTACGGCATCTCAGCTAGCATCTCAGCAAAAGCAGGTTCGAGTACATCAATTCCTGTTCTTACGGATGGAAAGCAAGTGCGCTTTTGCGAGACTTCAGTCATTGAGAAAAATGTAACTCTTCGTGGTGGAATTAAGAGTGGACAATTTACAGATCAAGGAACTGTTGAAAATATGCAAAGATGTATTGAACTCTGCTGCAGCAGAGGCAATTGCAGCGTCGCGTTTATGCTGTTAAACCGCTGTTTCTCAGTGTCGTGTTACAATAATACTCTGTGCACAAGCATTCCTGCACGTAGTTTAGTTTTTCAGCCTCAGTTGGCCTTTATTAGAAGAGATTCATATTCGGAGGTTTTGCCTTCTCTACAATTAAAGAAGATCTCGAAATTACAGGTTAGTAGCACTACATTATTTTCTACGAGTGAACTCAGAAGAAAAGAAAACACAAGCAGAGTGGTTCATTCCCAAGAAAACTGTCGATATAGAAACGCAGAAAAACAGATGACTTTACGTGGAGGATTGAACGCAGGCTCATTCTTGGAAACTGGCGTTGTTGCTAATATCGAGCAATGCGTCAATCACTGCTGTCACGCAACTACATGTGACGTGGCCTTTATGATCATGACGAGATGCTTTCTAGTCAAGTGCTATAGCTCCCGCCTTTGTGAAAGTATTCCTGTGCAAAACGTTGGCTACCTGACTCAAATAGTGCATATGTCAAGAGATGAAACCGCAGTGGTACGAGATCTTCTCGCGAGGTTGGTAAAACCATCTTCGCCGAGCTTTAACACCAGAAACGACCTTAAAAGTTCGTCGACATCCTCAGGGAAAGCCTATGAAAATGGTGCCTCTTCAAAGGTAATTGCCCAATTGGCTGGCATCCCAGGAAATGAGACAAGTCACGAACGTTCAAAGCCCAGCAGTATCGTCTCTGGCCTCCATATGGGATCTGTGTCTCCAACTATGCCACCCGCTGTACCTGTTGAAGGGGCGTTAATCGAATCAGCGATTGAGCCAGTCAATGGAAACAAACTTGACATTGCTGAATTGATTCAAACGAAAGGTATGTCAAGAAGGCGAAACAACACTCGTCATACACTTCATAAAACAATTACGCCATCGGGACTGAAAGAAAATCCACCGTTATCGAGCTCTAGATGGCTTGAAAACGGAGGAAATGTGAGTCTAAAAGGACAGAAATTGGTACCTGCGGGAGCATTAACGGAAAATGAAATATGTCAAAGTGCAGTTGTTTATTACAATGCAACCATGCGTGGAGGAATTAATGCTGGGATTTTTAAGGACCAGGGACCCGTTCAAAATATGCGGAAATGCATTGAACAGTGTTGTCGTTGGCAGTTTTGTACTGTAGCGTTTATGCTCTTGACTCGATGTTATACCATTGCATGCTACAACGATCATTTGTGCGATCCTGTTCCAGCAAGAAATGTGACTTTCACACCTAGGATTGCTTTCATTTCTCGAGTCAGACGGGATCAAGGTGACTTCACCAATATTTTGAAAAACATCGCGACACCTTCGCCAGCTCTGCTTAGCAGCACTATGGAACGCTCGAGTGCTTTATTCACAGAGTCAAGGTTGCCTTTGAAAAGGGACCAACTTACTAACAGTATATCTCAGTCTACAATGACTTCATCAGCAAAATCTCTCCTACAGTCTTCAGAGATTTATCCTTCACCGACGCAGTTGCTATTTTCCAAGTCGTATACACCTAAAGTAGAATCGCGTCATAGTTGCTGGAACAGCGAACAGAAACTCAATGTAACACTCCGTGGGGGGTTAAACGCGGGACGCTTTAAGGACAACGGGAAGGTTGAGAATGTGGAACAGTGTGTGGACTTTTGCTGTAGAAATGATCAGTGCGATCTTGCCCTGATGTTATTGGAAAACTGTTTCACTGTCGCATGTCACAACAAATACCTCTGTGACAGTGTACCTGCAAAAACGGGCAAATACAAATCAAGAATAGTCTATGTTGAAAAGATTCGTTTTTCTACGCGTTTGTCGACTCATCACTCGACAAAATCCTTATCTCTACTTGACGCTGCTCTCCCAGCTATGGGAGGAAAAAGCGAGATTCTGACAAATTTTATTTCATCGAGTGGATTAAATTCAGAGCAACTTGAGCTTTTGTTGCGTCCTTCACCGTCAACTGCAGGTGACAATGTCGCAATACGAAGTACGATTTATTTAGAAAAGAAAACGTCCAGCACACTTTCTACTGGTAAAAACATTACTATTAGCCTAAAACACAATGTTAAACCAACAATGGACTCGTCGGTGTCGCACAACCAACAACAAATTACACCGAGCCTGTCATCGAAATATATAACATCAACTTCTAAAGTAAGCTTGTTGTCGTTACCAGTAATCGGTATTGGCACAACTACTCCAAGTCATCACGAGCCATTTAAATCAATGAAAGAGGAGGGAGTAAATTCGGGGCAAATACCTGGGCTAGCAAAGACTTCAAAGAACTCTTCACTACTCTCTTTCACTCATCCCTCCTCGTGTCTCAATAGCCCGATCTCTTACAATGTTACGCTACGCAACGGTATCCGATCGGGCTATTTCCGAGACCAGGGGAGGGTTGAGAACATGGACGAGTGTTTACACAAGTGCTGCAACTCCGTCGACTGCGATGTGTCTTTCATGCTCAAGCAGCGGTGCTACCTCGTCACGTGCTACACCAAAAAAGGATGTGAGACTGTTCCTGCCAGACACAGCCTGTTTAACCCAAGAGTTGCACACGTGCAACGAACCAATGTTTCCCAGCTGATGTCATTCATGGACGAGCAACAGACAGTGAGGCGCCCTCGCACCGGCACTTCAAGTTATCGTATTACACCGTCTTCGACCCTCCCCGTGCCAGTTGAATCCCTTAGTCACGAGAGTAAACACAGCTTAAAAACCAGGAGAGTATCAGGTAAAAAGGAAACCACGCGGGTGACGCACCACCGTAAAGGCAAAAAGCGCAAAGTTAAAACAAACAAACTTGAAGAAATGTTTGGTAACTTAGCAACACACCGCAAAGTGGAGCACGTGACGGTAGCACCACGGTTAAACGAATCGAAAGCAAAAAGTCCCAGAAAAAATCGTCCGAATTCCAAGCAAGAAAATGGGCCTTCTAAAGTCACCAGAGTTCAACGCTTCAAAAACAAGCTGGAAAAGAAAAAGAGTGAGAAATTGTCAAACAAGGACTTGGAGCAGCTTTTCCGGCTCATGAAGCGCAAGAGCAAAAAGAGTAATCGTGAGATATCAGACTTGGCTTCGTTTAATAATACGGAAACTTTCGCAATGAGCTCGATGAATCAGCGAATAAAACCTACCTTTCCTGTGAAAGAGAAAAATGTAACCTCACAAAAGTCGCACAAAATTGCCGACAGTGAAAGTAGTTCTGCATCTCAAGTTAAAGATCTTTTGCAAGAGGAGGGAGAGGCTAAAAAGTCAAGTCCTACGAGTCGTGTTAAAACTAAAAGCAATGGCAGTAAATTGCCCGATAACATTTACAAACCAACTACAGCTGCTTCCGGACAGATTGTTACGCAGAAACTAAAATCAAAGAAACAGAAGAGAATGTTCCATCATAAACACGAATATCTGACCACAAAATCCACAGTTCCTTCGCTACCTACACCGACGTCTAATCTTCAACAATTTGGTTGCACAGCTTTTAAAGTGGAGTATAACAAAACACTGCGGGGAGGTCTCTCTTCAGGCTTGTTTCATGAGGTTGGAAAAGTGAATGATATAAAAACATGCGCCCGTCACTGCTGCAAAAGCGCCATATGTGATTTAGCCTTTATGGTATTAAAACACTGCTTCTTGGTCACGTGTTCAAGTTCAAACACTCGCCTGTGCGAAAGTACACCAGCCTTGGCTACGAATTTCAACCCGATCATATCTCGTATATCACGTGGTGGGAAGGACCATGTGTTGGCACCGATGAAAAACAGCAAACCAGCTCCAACGGTTAAACCTACGTTCCTTCCACCGACACTATCAGCAAAACGGCCAGTCACGTCAGTGTCAAAAGTCACCGGTACCATGACCTCTATGAGTGAACCTCGTCCGACTGTTAAGCGATTTTCAACGACGGCAAGAGCTACAGGTGTTGGATATAATAGTTCATTGCACTTTATTGCAAGGCTGCATTCCTCGTTAGGCTGCACTGCGTCCTCAACTGAGCAAAATGTTACTCTTAGGGGTGGTCTACATGCGGGAAAGTTCTTAGACGCGGGTAAAGTGAAGGAGTCATCAGCATGCACTGAGTTGTGCTGTAACGCCAGCAGCTGCGACGTGGCGTTTTATGCTTTCAGTCGATGTTTCCTGGTGACCTGCTTTGACGAGTTTCTCTGTTCATCAACGCCATCTTTGTTGCCAAATTTCAATCCAACAGTTACTCATGTTTATCGCCGTCATTTCAAACCTACGCGTAAACCTGTAACAACTGTACCTGCTATAAATGATGTGTTCCAGGCGATTGAAAATAACACCAAACCCAAGTTAAAACCTGACGGTAACAAAAAGAAGACCTGCAAACATTCTGAAGTCTTTGACGATGTAACCCTTAGAATGGGCTACAACGCTGGGAATTTCACCTCGCGTGGAAAAGTCAACCGTACAAGCCAGTGCGTGGAGTTTTGTTGTAAACAGAGCCCTTGTGACTTGATTTTTATGTTTCTTGATAACTGTTTCACAGTTTCGTGTGCAAGTGGTTATGCATGCGGAATTGTGCCAGCACGACCGTCTCATTTTAAGCCTAAGATCGTTTATTTCCAGACAAATAACTCCCGAACGACCGTAAAACCATCTATTTTTAACTCCACTATTTCTGGTATTAATGGTATAGAAAAACAACCCGCGAATGTTGTTCATTACAAGGAGGTTCCATCCAGCAAGAAAAATCGGAACTCATACAAGAAAGATTTTAGCCTGATGAACAAAACGATTCAAACAATCGACGAAGAATTCGTGATTGATCCCGACGATAAAATCACAACTCGCAATCTAATAAAATCAACTGGAAACGGAGTTATTCATGTGACAAGTCACAACGCTAGTGATCATTCATCTGATAAAATTAGCCTGCACAATAAAACTAAGTATCGAAAAGAGAGCCTTGGGGTCAGCAGGATTGAAAATACTAATGAAAGCACAACGGAAAAAAGGATGGATATGATGATAAAGAAAATAGCCGAGGTCAGAGAGGAGAATAAACACCTTGAAGGAGAAATTCGCATTCTTCTGGGAAATCAGAACAGGACGGAGCAGAAGAAGACGGTTCCATCTTTGGGATCGTCAGTTAGTGAGAGTATAGAAGGAAACTCCACGCCGTCTTTGGCGAAGAAAAAGCCAAAAAACATCATTCCAAACAAAAAGAAGAGTGAATTACGTCATAATGATAGCTGGTCCGAGATTACCTCCAACGCCACAAAGAGAGTTGTTCTTGTGGATACAGACAGACCACTTGTATATCCTCCCACAGATGAACACAATATCGAAGAGCACAAGATTCAAACACTCCATGGAAAAGTAAATTCAAAAATGTACCATTTGAATACGCTATCAGCAGAAAGAGGAATCAAGAAGCAACACGGCTTTCCTAAGAACGATTCGAAACAGCTCAATTCTACCAATGAACATTTTATCGAGGAACGAGTTATTTATGATACAAATGGAACAGCCTTAGGTCTAAACACAACGAGAAAGCACCCGGATGTTGGAGTTGAAGAAGGATTGGAAAGCAAGTATGGGCAGCCCGGCCCAGACAAAGATGAAGATGAGTTGGACGACACAACAGACCTGAATACAGACATCCAAGCAAAGCCGGAGGAAGAAGTTGCATTGGATAGCTTCGGAAGCAAAGCTAGCGATGACATGAAAAGCAAGGGCGATGATGACTTTCAGATTGAAAATCAGACGGACTCATTGAAACATGAGAAAAAAGTATCAGTTAAGTCGCGGAATAAAGATAGAGAACGCATGGGGGACTTGAACGACCAAGGCAGCGAAAAGGAACCAAATGGGCCAGAGGAAATCAAAATTGAAGTAGAAAAGGAATCCATGAAATCCAGTGAGCAATTAAAAATCAATTCGCCACATAGACTCGAAAATCGCACCGAAAGCTTCAAGCAGGAAGTAGATCAATCAAAACAATCCGACTTTCATCTAGATGAAAACAGCAAAAGGGAGAAGGAAAAAGATGATAGCTTCCGCAATGAGAGTCAGGAACAGCTAAATAAACCAGAGAGACCTTCTTGGATTGGCTCGAAGCAAAAGAGTAAAGAGAAAATCGACGACTTTAACCAGCGAACAGTATCAAAGCATCGGTCAAATTTCAAAGTTAATCAACCGAAAGATAACAAAGCTGAGCAAGAAAAAGAATTCAACATTCAAAGTTCATTACCTGAACAATCAGAACAGTCGCCCAACTTTAATCTACAACAAAACAATAAAAAGGAGAAAGAAAACAATGATGGCTTTGTCGTTGAAAATGAAAACCAACTAAAGAAACCAGAAAGACTTGCTTGGATGGTTTCAAAGCAACAAAGTAAGGAAAAAATTGGCGATTTGAACCAACAAACAGTGTCAAAGCATCGATCAAATTTTCAACTTGATCAACCGGAAAATAACAGACATGAACAAGAATTCAACATTGAAGGGATATCACGTCGTCAACATTCAAACCAGTCCGACTTGCACCTTGATGAAAACAGACAAAAGGAGAAAGAAAAAGATGATAGCTTCAGCGTTAAAAATGAAAACAGGCCTAAGAAACCCGAGAGACCTACTTGGATTGGCTCGAAGCCAAAAAGTAAAGAAAAAGTTAACGACTTTAACCAACAAGTCGTATCAAATCATCGAACAAATTTCGACGTAGATCAACCGGATGAAAACAAAAATGAAGAAGAATTCAACCTTCAGAATGTATCACGTGAACGGATGAGACCAGAAGATAAAGTTTGGATTAACTCGAGCAATGAAACCAAAGATGGTTTGAAAAGTTTTCATGAACAGGTAGTTCCAAAACATGGGCCGGATTTCAGATTCGATGCTGAAAGGAGGAAAAGCGATGATTACGTTAGCAAACAAGAAGGGAACTTTGGGGTGACCTCAAGACACACAAATAAAGATCACCTGACAAGTTTTAACGAGCAAATAGCTCCTACGGATAAGTTGCATTTTGAATTTAGCAAGCCAAAAGATAACGAGGATACCAGTCAAAATGAAGTCCATTTTGAAATCCAAGATATGGATAACAAACAAGAAGGCAAAGTTTGGGACACCACTAGGAATAATAATAAAGATCGTCTGGTGAGTTTCCCCGTGGAGCAGAAAACTCCTGCAAGCAGGGTTCATTTCCTATTTGGTAAACACGGAGAGGGGACGAGTAAAAGTGAATTTCGACCTGAAAAGCAACACGAAGTAGCAGGTAGTGAATCTGAAGAAACAAATAGCAAAAACGCCGAGAAAATATCCCTGCAAAGTAAGGCGAAAAGTGCCTCTGAGCCTCAATTTACCACGTTTGACTCCGAACCAGCGTTATCCAATTTTTCTCAGCAAGACGTATCATCGAGTGAACATAACATCAAACAACCAGTTTCTTTGAAGAACGACTTTGGGCACAGCATTAACAAAGCAATAAACGTCAACGCGAATTCATCTTTCCCTAAGTATGTCAGACAAGAAGAGCCAGAAAGGTCACGACAAAGAAAGCCCGAGTTAAACGCAATTTTCGACAAAATAAATGATATCTACAGTCGCTTACAAGATCTTATTGAGGGGAGTTCTCAAAGGACAAAAAATGCAACCAATAGGAAGAAGGTAGTAGTGGTGAACTCCAGGAGACGTGAAGAACTTATACCCACGGTACCCTCGGTATTTTCTAGCACGCCTACCACCCAAAGCCTAAAAAGTAGAAGTAAGGGAGGGAAAACAGTCAAGGTTAACTCCAGAAGGAGAGAAGAACTTATACCAACGCCTCCAAGACCTACTCAGAAGACTGCTTTGTCTCACGCGAAAGAAGCAACTCCGTTTCCCACCAAGAAAATAGGATTTGTCAAAGACTATGCCACAAACAGTGACAAAGGCTCTGGGATGTCCTCGAATCACCATAAAGAAACACTCATGAATTATATTAAAACCATTTACAGTCGAGTGCAGGAATTATACAACAGAAAAAAGAAGAATGCTCGCTGGCGAAAGAAAGATCACCTCTCTGTTTCTTCGGAGAAAGGAAGGAAAGAAAGAAAATCTGATAAAAAGAGAAATCGCTCTAGGATAGCGAGAAAGCACCTGCGAATACCTGTTGAGGAGGCGATGATATTTAAAGAGATGAAGACAATATATAACAACATGAAGAAAATATACCATCAGCAAAGGAAAGTTCAGAAGAATTCTGAAGCGATTGCAAGAGAAACCAAAAAACAGAGTCAGAGATCATTTATCCCCACAAGTTCAAGACTTCAGAAACCTGCGACGAAGACAAGCAGGCCATTGAGTGCTCTGGATCCTAATAATAAGCCAGCTCGCCCGCTGAACAAAAGCATCGCGGAAGCGTCAGAAAAACCACATGCTCAAACGACTGGTATGTACCCGCCATGCATTGTCTGATTTTATAGATAACCATAAGCGCAAAAGAAATGAGAAAGTACTGAAAACAGGTGAACGTAGTCATAAATCTGCAAGTGTGGCTTACACATCTTAAAGTTTAATTGCTTACTGGCTAAAAAGAGATAAGTTGAACTGGAACTTGAATGCGTTAAAACGGAAGAACCGAGGATATTTTGGGGTAATTAGACAGAGCTTTTGATCTAATATTTTGACTGAAGAAGCATTTGTCAGGACAGATAAGTTAGTTTTTATCTTAACCTGTTTAATTTTTTAGCTAGTGAATGACGCGGTGCTCCTCAGATTTTTCCAGCGTTTTCTTTTTTTCAATATTGCCCTTCTGTCTCGAAGTTATTGTAACCCAGTAATGTTGTCTCAAATTGCTTCACCATGTCGTTGACATTGTGATTTGATTATATAGCGATATTATGACATTTCCTTGAGACAGATTTTCCTTTGTTTTTCGTTTAAGTTAACCTTTGGTTGATTCTGTTTTTGTTTAGATAATGGAGATTTCAAACTCTACGATACCGTTACTGAAAGAGGTACAGAACGCAAGGACACAGGATCTCATAGAGTGTTTACCAGCGTGATCAAAGAAGGCGCCATTTCTTCCAGTAACCATGCTTCTTTTCATCCCACCGTCAACCAGTCGTTCATTAATAAAATTGTAGCAGAGATCGAAGCTAAACAACCAGTTATTGGCTCAATCAGGGACAATAAGAAGACAACAACGAGCTCTACCAATTCTGCAAAGGCGAATACTAATAAGTCCGATGCTTTAGAACAGCTCATTGATAATGTGGCCGACAGCGTGGTCAAAGAAGTTACAAAGGAGTTTACAAGTGAAAGTAACAAGCCAAGTAGACGTGTCACGGTTCCTAAACCCCCACGTCGCAAGAAAAAACTTGAAATACGTATGCCCCTTCTCAACGATCGCCGGAGTAAAAAGGACCACAAAAAAACGCCTCAGGTCTGGAGAGACATCGCCAAGACTTTAATCTCCAGTGGCGAACATGACCTCTCTCCGGAGATGGACCGCAGCGACGAAATAATTGACCACGCGTCGATTGGTTCTGCTACTGAGAGCCCCCCATCATTCACAGCCCCTACACAACAATCCATTGCACATCCACCAAAATCTTCCTTTGTAAGATACAAATCCCGGGGGCAAGATGCCGAGCAGCCGGGTCGAGATGATATACAGCAGCTTATTAACTCCAAAGGCCATTTGAAGTCTAAACCCCGTTTAAGAAAAAAGAAGCCAATGACACAAAGAGGGAAGAAAAAGCTTACCATTCCGGCGTCTAGTGAAGGTACGAATATGTTGAATGTATTGTTAGATTCACAAAGAAATGTGTTGCTATGATCGGTCAGAGCGACTAATCTAAATCTCCTTAATGTTTGCACCCTATGTTACGTCCTTACTTTATTGAGTTATAATGCCCATGGTGGAAATAGCAGTAAGAACGCGTCGACACTTTTGGACATTTTATCTCTTAAAAATACCGCGTGCCTTTAATAACGTGACATTACACGAGAACACGTTCCCTCGTCCCTTACCGTACATAGTTACGTACATTTTCATTGTAAGCTATATTCAGTTTCCTTTGTGAAATTTAAATATAAGCAGTTCCAGACTAGGTTACATGATGAAATTAATTTAAACGTTATGGCGGCTTTACCATCGAAGACAGTGTAATTTACAACGTGTCTACTTAATAAATTAATTAATCTTCTTGTGTGTTCACAAGTAAGCAATTTTACGCAGATAAGTTTTAGAGTGTGTGCTATATAACCTCTTGCCGTCCAAAAACTTTTACACTAAAGTTGGCCTGAAAAAACTTGTTTTAAGGCCTTGACTTTTTTCCTGCTCTCTTTGCACGCCGTCTTTTATTGCGATGGTGTTTGTATTTACGACAATGACAGAATGAATTGCTGGCGAGAATTATTTATATAGCCAAGAACATAAAACGATTTTGAATTCAATTCTAGAACTTTTCAATAGAGCATCTCCCTAGAATCTCCTTATGACATTCGACTAAAGAGCTTGACCGGTTAGCATAACATTGTAAGAGATCTTTAAGACCTCTTGCATTGTTATGCTGCCCGGGAAAGCTTCATGTACGTTGGAGAATCGCTTATCAACTTAACATTGTAAGTTAACTACTCCTTTTTTACATGTTCCCTACCAGTGTGTATGGTAACGCAATATGCTAAAAAGTAACTTATGTGCTAAAATTAGCTGTAAGGTATCTTACTATCAATAAATTGTTCCTGCCCTCCATACCTGCAGTAAGACATCATGAAATTCCTAGCGCATTTATAGTATTGCGAGTACACCTTTCTCTGGGCGTATCTACTGGCGGCACTAAGATTTCTGGATACCACTAAGTAACTCTAAAGTGTTTCTATCTAACGATTTAACAGATCTCACTTTATCATCATGTTTTGTCGTTTTGTATTATACTTAGATTCTTAACGAGAAACGTTTTGCACAACACTTTGATGTCGCCATAACATAATTTTCAAATGACAAAATAAACCAAAAATGACTTAATACAAACAGTTTGTATTGATCAAATGAAAAAACAAATTTACACTTGTAAAGGGATTAAAATTAGTTTTGAATGAAGTTTGGCGACATCGGAAAGTTATGCAAAAGTCAGTGCAAGCTGGTAATAAAATTAACTTAAATTCCTGCGTGAAGAAAAGGCATGTAAGGCCTCAAATAATCGCCTGACGTGATTTTAAATTGTTGAGTTTCTTTGTTTTGAACGATCACCCGCAAACAGCGTTTTTTCACAAGGCATTTTTGATTGTTTTTTATCCCAAAGGTAACGTTGCTTATCTGGTGCTTCACATTGGATTTGAAAGCGTTAAAAATCGTACAGCCCTTGACAACTCCGGCAATAAGAACAACGCCATCCTTAGCCCGGAAGTAGGGCTATCTGTTACTGAATCGAAATGTGGTTCCGCCGTGACCTTGCGGGGTGGACGCCTCCTTTTCCCGCGTTTCAACAGCCGACCGCGCGAGGCCATCACGATTGCGTTATGGTTAAAGCTCGATTCAGTATCCGGAACTGCCACTTTGTTTAAAACGACGGGATCTGGAGCCAAGTATAATTTACACGTAGCTGATGGGATCGTTCGTTGGTCTCACGTTGATGACTTGGGCCACGTCACTTTTAGCATGGAAACGAGGCGGATGGTAGATCCCCTTGACTGGTTACACGTAGCTGCGACGTATGACGCCCATATCAATAAAAGCAAGATCATCCTGAATGGAGAGGTTTTCGATGAGAGAGAGGGGCACGGATTACTGTCACAGAACTGGGATGGCGAAGTAGGAATTGGAATTCCAGGGGGTATCCAAGGGCTTATGGATGAGTTCTACATGTATAACCACGCCCTTGCAGCGTCAGATCTGGGAGATTTATCGGAAGAATGTAACCCTGGAGCAGGTAACATACTTTTTAAGCAACTCTTGACCATTCTATTGTATCTTGACTCACCGTAAGCTCATCTTTGACAAGATTAGGCAATCCTTTAAGAAGATTAAATGAAAACGTTACCATCCAATCTATAACCACAAAAGATAATATATAGCCGTCCGCATAAATCTCAAACTCACCGTATGAGCTAAGTTAATATTTATATAACTCTTTGGAGTTTAATGGCTCAGCATAAGCGAGCATATTAAAGGGAACCTCCACATCAACAAAAAGATAACTTTAAATCACAGGAAATAACTGTTACAGTCAAGTCAATCTAAAATATTTTTAAAGAAAGCGTTTGTATCCGAAAGAAATAACTTTTAGATTCGCCTATTTTTGTTTTCAAATTTTGCGGGCGTCGCCATCTTGAATAATTGTGAAGTGTTACGGTTGCCCTATTGTTATTAAACAAAAGCTCTTTGTGTCAGAACAATAGAGCAACCATAACACGTCACAATTATTCAAGATGGCGAAGCCCGCGAAATTTGAAAGTGAAAATAAGCGATTTTAAAATTCACTTTTCCTGATATAAACACTTTTTTTAAGGACAAATTTCGAACAAATTTGTCTATCAACATAATTTTATTCGATTTAAACTTATTCTGTAGTAAGAGTGGAGGTTCCCTTTAAGGAGAAAGCAATTATGGTGTTAATTATGCACGTGTCTCACGTTAACAAGTATTTTTTGCGGTGCATTCTTTCGTAAAGATTACGATCTACATACAATAAACAAACAAAAGACAGCAGCTATCGTCAACTCAGATATTGAGTTAAAATGAAACTTACTTTCGCGTTATTCTTTATTGCCTGTAAAGATGTTACAAGCCCTTGTCCTAACATGCCTTAGCGTTATCTCGTACTCAGACCCCGCTGTTTAGTACGCTTAGGTGATCTGATTGGGAGAATCGAATAGCCGTAGAGAGATAAGAACAGCTGGCAAGTAGCTCTATAACTCGAGAACGTTTTTGGCAATAGACATTAAGCAGGACCTTTTAAGGTGCTTTCCTTTGGCATTATTCGGATAAGGATTCATGATCCAAGATCCAAAAATACCGATGAATCCGCGTCCAGGTGAAATTAAGTGCTTTCTCTGACGCACCAAGATCTGAGTGATCTCGGATCATAAATCCCGATCCTATGATCATCCCAATTCAATTCAATTCAATTCGACGTCGAACTTACAATAAGATTGATCTGTTTAAAGGTGGAGCCATTCCTGTACAAGAAGGAAGTTATGATGGCCTCATTCCGGAAAAGATGATTCAAGATGCGATGTTGTTCCTTCATCCTAACGTTACAATGTCCACAAAGCAAAAGAAGCCTACTTCCACTACTCTTGCAGAAACTCCTACCACGGCGAGGCCACTGACAAGCTCCACAAGGCAAACTACCCCAACGACCACACCGTCTACCACAACAGCGACAACAACTTCTAAGTCAACCAATGTAACTCCAACGGCAAGAACGACTCTGTTGTCTACTACGTTACGGAAACCTACGTTAAATGTACCATCTACAACACTCATTGATAAGAAGCCTGGGATAAACAGTGTTTCACCCACGATTACCTTACATGAAGAACCAAACTGTCAACAAGGGATGGTTTACTTTAACAGCGAGTTAAGGGGTAGAATGAACGCGGGTCTATTCATAGATTTGGGCAAAGTAAGAGGCTCTGCTAGCTGCCTGAAGCTCTGCTGCGAGATAGCTTCATGTGATCTTGTTTTCATGACTCGTGATAGGTGCTATGCTGTAGACTGTTTCAACAATGAGCAGTGTGAGCCTGTACCAGCGGTGCCCTACAGAAATGACATACCCAGTGTTTACTACGTCACGAGGAGTGGTATTTCTATCTTAGACCAAGGTAAGTATTTTGTTAGATTGCTAAAATGTTGCAGACCTAAGGTGTGAACAGTAGTAGTGACAACTATAGAGGTAGCTGTTTTACTTACTTTCTCATATGTAAACCCAAGGGCTTTTCCTGTAAAGTAAGCGCAAGCTTTTACCAAGCCAGGAACCCCTTGGGACCCATATAAGAGGTACAAGCGGGATGGGACATGAAAGTAAAAGAACTTTTGTGTACCTCCCTGCGAGGACCCTCTTTCCATACATGCACTTAATTTTTAAAGAGACATCTCCTGCAAACAGCAGTATCCAATGACAAAGGAACTCTTTTTAATGTACCAGACAAAACTGACGATTTTCCGCTAGTTATAATTTATTTCGTTACATAAAATATGAATTGAAATTAGCAATGTTCAACACGAGCGGGAAACTGGTACTACTGATTACCGTAAAGGCTCTAGGGATCGTCTAGAGGGACAGCAAAGGCATGGCGGATAGTGGCAAGCCACCTGTTAAAGACGCCTTTAAGGTTACTGTGACTGAAGAAGAACAATTATTGCAGTTTGGAACACAGCACTTGTAGCGCGACATGTTTCTTGATCTTTATGCTGTCCATCCAAACGATCCCAAGAAGCATTGAGGTCGCATATCGTATCCAGTTTTAACACGTTTTAAATCATGTTATGGCCGAGACAATTATAATCTACCTTGTGTTCCTCACAGAAATGCGAAAATTGGAGAATCCGACCACCCCAAAACCCACCGCACCACCTCCGACAAGAAGAATAACAGCGAGTGACATGTTCCTTCCATATCAGCCAATTTCCCCCCGACCCACGCACAGTTCGTCGGCCACAAGGCAATTCTGCGCCCAGGGGATGTTCTTCTACAGTGTAAAGCTTCGTGATGGCTGGAATGCAGGTATGCGACTTCAGGTGGTTCCTGTGAGAAGCATGGCAGAATGCATCGAATTGTGTTGTGATGAGCCCGCCTGCGATTTTGTCATGTTAAAGAAGAGGAAATGTCATACGGTGCGGTGCAGAGTTGGCGATGCTTGTACGGTCGAGGAAGGAGGGGATTACCAGATCTCGTTTGTCAGCAGACAAGGTAAGAAAATGCAGAACAAGAAAATACAATGCTTTGCGCACTGTTTTGTCGCGTAGATACACGCTTAGAACACTTAGCATTGTGTTGAAAATAAGTTGAAAATAGTTTTCCGAGAACTTTTCTTTTTGTAAACTTGAGAATCATATCCCGGCGGCTAGTTAAAAAACTTTTTGAATGTTGGAGGGTTGAGTTTTTCTGTTTTGTTTTAGATTTGTTTGTGTTTGTGTTTGTGTTTGTGTGAGTGCATCCGTGAGATAACCATTCCCCTACAGTGGGGCTCTGATAAAGTAAGAGGGCAGAATATGATCTTGTCAACTTTAGGTGTTTGCTCTTTAATTGTTTCTAAGAATTATATCACTGTCTTGTACGACCAGTGTCTTGCCTTCCCTTACGGTAAGTTGCTCTTAGTATAGTGCCTTATAATCATGCAATGAATTTTTGTAGCTATGGTCGAAGACGAAGATGTGTCCCCACCAACACCCACTCCTCTACCCCTTAGTCCTCTTGGTGGAAATATGGACGTTCTGCCTGGTGATCACATGCATTATCTTTCCCTGTACCTTGGATTTGATCACGTGATCGGCTCCGTGGCAGTCGATGGATCTGGCCTTAATAACGATGCAAGGTTGACTCAAGGTAATTACTTCAAGAACTTTGTTCTTTTCATAAGAGGCCAAGCTATCATTACATCAAACGATTCCCCTCTTTCTTTTGCCAATAAGTTGAATTAACTTTTCGAAAAGATAGATAAAAACCGGGTCGTAATTCGTTTGCTTTTTAGAACGGCGCCGTCATCTTCGTCAGTTATATCGGCGATCTCTTGGAAAAAAAATAATACCTAATACTCTAGGTGCCTCGGTTGTGAAGAAACGAACGAAAGAACTAACCTGTTTGCTGTGAATATTTTGTTGAATGGAAGGCACTGAGCTTTGCACTAAGCGCAAAGAACTGAGCACCTTCTCATAACGCTGATTTCTCATGTAAGCGTTATTTTCGTTTTTTTTTTTGCAGGTGCTGAGGTAACAACCCCAGGGAAGCGTGGTGCTGATATTAAGCTGAATGGCGGCGAAATTCTCCTCGATGGTCAGCACTTCCGCGAGAAGCCACAGGAGGCGGTCACCATTGCATTATGGGTAAACCTCTGGAGGACCGGTGGAGTACATTCCATGTTTGACACCATCGGTGGTCATTCAATCCACAACAAAGGACAGTACCACTTTGAAGTGTTCGACGGAAGGGTGAGATGGTTCCATCGGAACGAGTACGCTCAGGAGATCTTCCATATAAGAACTCCCCCAATACTGCAGCCCAACCTGTGGTATCACATCGTTGCCACGTACGACTCTCGCACTCATCTCGCCACGGTATTTGTCAACGGTGATTTAGTAGGGGATGGCCACGGCAGCGGCTTGCTTTCCCTAGACTGGGAGGCTAAGGCAGGCTTTGGTTCTCATTCTGGTCGCAGGATTTTACTTGGTTATGTGGACGAGATATACATCTTTAGACGAGCCCTCCAGGAAAAGGAGATAGACCGATATTTAGAAAACCCGAAAGGCTATTCGCAACCACAGTCGAATTCTGGTCTTATAAACAGTGAGAGTTACTCTGACAGTTTCTCTGATATGAATACCGACTCGGTTTGGTTTTCACAGCCTTACAGTCATTTGACCGATGCTCCTTTTGCAAAGCCTAACAGTGCCTTACATTACGAGGATCAAATGGAAGGGCCTACAAACGCTAGAACTACAGGTTCGGCTATTGTTAGTGCTGTACGACCACCGTCACTCCCCTCCAAGGAATCCCAAACTACACCTATGACAACAACTAAAGAACCTGAAACAACCACGGCTACGAAAGCTACAGAGAAGCACAACAATCAATTCTCTAAGGTGATAACGACAACTATGCCTCCAACGACCACACCATCGACGACCAAACCAACGTTACCTAAAATTAAACCTACCAAATCAACGAATTCAAGCGTCCACTCCATGTGTAAAAAAGGAAACGTGTACAGAGACAGAGATCTTGTCGGTGGGTTGGGAGCTGGGAATTTTTCTGACAAAGGACCAGTTCGTTCTATTGATGAGTGCATGGATATCTGTTGTGGTTTGGAAGAATGCTCTGTTGCATATATGGTCGAGAACAACTGTTTTGCAATTAGTTGCAAGGAAGAAAAACAGTGCAAGGCCTTTGTGAAGAGTCCTATGGAGAATACCCCTGTAATTGGATTCATTGAGCGATACAAACTTGGGGGTAAGTTTTGTCTTTTTTCGCGAGAATTGCTGAAGGCACAGGGAAAACCTCGATATAATAGGGGGCCAAAGGACTGGCCTAATATGTTCCCTTAACGAGGTTTCTTTATATCGTGGTTCTCTTCCATATATTTTACTATTAATGGGGCAAAGAATATCATTCGTTATACCGACATCTTCGTTATGTAGACGTTCGTTATATCGAGGTTCCACTGTAGTTTGTTTGAGTTGATGTCTTACGAATTTACGGTTCTCTAAACAATTGACAGTCTTGTCTCTCAACTTTAGCCTTATGCTCATCTGTGGTATTAGCCCGCAATTCCCAACGCAATCCTTTATTCAAATGTTCCCTTTTATCATTTGACTGGCAGAAAAGTCTTTATTTTGTCGTTAAAAAGAAGTTTACCAAATTTTAAGCTCTGATCGTCATTCGTTTTAACCTCCAGAATCGACCTTATCTCATGCTGAAGCGGAGGAAGCAACAGAAATGCATACTCCCTCGGTCAACGACCTTCTCACAGAGCCAGATTCCAATCTTAAGACTTCTTATACAGAAGAAGACCAAGGCTCAGCATCGAACTTGATGAACTTGCTGATAACAACGAAACCCACCCCAAGCACAACGTTCCAACCCACAATGTCCAGTTGTACCCACAGTAAACTATATCGTCACGTGACTCTGGTGGGCGGACTTCGCGCGGGTAACTTCACACGGATGGCAGAATTTACGAATATGAATGAATGTGTCCGAAGATGTTGTTCAGAGAGATCATGTGATGTTGCCATTCTTTTGAGAGACACGTGCTTTGCGCTTCAATGCTCAAGCCCTGAACTTTGTAGCGCCAGACCCTCTAGGCTGAGGAACTTCTCTCTCAAAATGATATACATGTACAAGAAGAATGGAAAAGGTTGGTACTTATGTAAGTTAAAGTAACCACCACCAGGGAAGAGATCAACCTTATTGTGATGACCCTCCTAATATTTTAAGCAATGGTGAATACCATGTGCTTCTCTTGTAAGTGACCACCCCCAAGTTCAAACAAGGTTGAAACGTCCTCTTCTTGTAGTTATGTTCACAGTTGTTATCGTTCCTTTTTGTTGACGTTGTCGTCGCCAAATAGTAAACTACTTACGCAGTGAGAGGTGGTTCTTGGAGAAATTTTCTTTGTTGATGCTAATACAAAAAAATAAGATTGACTTTACGTAAAGCGAGGTTATTTGGCAATTAAGTTCCAGCAGCCTTTTGTTCTTTTTGTTTGTTGTTGTTTTTGATTGTTTGTTTATTTCTTCGTCAAAAGTTAACCATAAGTTACCAACTCTTTGGCGAAAGTATGCCGATCGTCTATTTTTTTCATCTTCTTTTCAGCTTGGGTCAAGACTACGCAAACCCCGAAAACAACAGAGCCATCCTTGCAGGACCTTCTTGGTGAGGTTAAGCCCACACAGTCTCCAACAACTCCACCGTCCCTAAACAACATGCTGGGAATCCCTCGCGTGGAGGACAATCACGTGACCACCCCCAGACCTTCAACAGAGTGCTCTCAAGGACTGACCATTACGAATGTCATACTGAACGGCGGTATGGGAGCAGGCGAGGTTGCTCAGTTCCCCCAAATAGGCGACATACAGCTATGTATTGAGAAATGCTGTTTGTCCGCGACATGTCATCTGGCTTACGTTATTCAAAATGTCTGTTATACCGTGACCTGTTTTAGTCGTGATCTTTGCCGAACGCGCCCGATTGAAAACACGGCAATAAATTCAGCGATTTCGTACATTAAGAGAGGTGAGGTGGCCATGTTTAGCAGCGCAGCGGAAGCCAGCGTCGCAAACCTTGGTAACACGACTATCGAGCCGGTGGAAAAACCTCGAGTTTCGCCGACTGCAAGCGTGAATTTAATCTGTCAGAAAGACAAGACGTTCTACAATGTACAGCTCAAGGGAGGCCAAAACTCCGGTCGGTTCACAGAAAGGGGACTTGTACCAGATATCAGCCAGTGCGTTGGATTATGCTGTGAGGATCAGTCATGTGACTTGGCGTACACTGAGGGACAGCGGTGCTACACAGTAAAATGCTACAACCCAGACACGTGTCAGCTGACAGAGGCCAGTCACCTTACAGTGGGGACTGCTATGGCGTACGTTGTTAGACTGAGAAACAAGGATGTTATGCAAGGTATGCAGGCTCTGATGTTCTGTTGCCTGAGGGCGTTGACGTCTAGTAGAACCTGCCAATTCGATGCTCAACGAGAATTAAAAGTAGTTCCGGTAAACTGGGCTTTAAGCTTCCGTCAAAAACTTATTAATATTTTATTACTTCCTGTAGGTTAACAAAGTCAAGCCCTTTTTAAATGCTGTGAGGGATTTACCTTAGTTTTTTCAAACTGAATTTTGTCATACATGCATTGTTGGTGTCAACTTTGACAATAAAGGCATGCTGTAAAGAGATTCCAGGGTAAAGCTGCTACAAAAACGTTTGAATGCCGGCACCCACACAACCCAGAGTTAACATCATCCGATACGTCTTACTGTAAAGTGTAAATAAATTTTTTACTAGGCTGTTTCCTAGTCCTCTACAAGCCTCTTTTCGTAAACGAGGGCAAGTGCGAAATCATTGATATCAAAATAATGCAAATGAAACTAAGTTTTGTAGGGTACGTAGGGTTTTTTCTTGGTCTCGTTTTAAAAGTGAGGGCAATGGCTCATTGCAAGGCTCTTAGATTACGTGTGGTCTCCTATAAACATCTGAGATGTGCATGCGAAAGTTTATCTGCTTTTTTGGCACTTTGAGGTTTTTCTTGCCAATATTTCAAACTTAGGTCAATTTCAAGCAAGTTTCATGCTATGTGTCTTTAAAACATCGATAAAACCGATACTTAAAAGTAGGTGGTAACTAGTCCGATGAGAAAACAAATTAATGTATTGCATATTTTGCAGTTTTCTCACAACCAACCGAGCCGACGACAAAGAAACCAGAAACTACAAAAATGATGACAACAGAGGCGATCCTAACGACAGAAGGTGAGCTTAATTACTTGAAGTTAAAGACCAGTCCTTGGTCATAGTTTAAAAAAAACGATTTATCAACGAGGACACTGATCTTTCAAATCAAGATTTAGCAACTTTTTACTTTTTGGTGCCATAAAAATGATAAGGTAATTTTCTTTGTCTTTTTTTCAGCTGTTTTGCTTGCTGAAAACAAACACAGGAATCAAAATGAAGAAGATGCGAAGCGTCCATTACACCTTCATAAGAACAAATTACACAAGCATTACCACCATCATAAAGGTAATATAGGCAACGCGGTCGTTTTTAATTACTCTTTTCCACCATCGGGGGAAACCTTGCGTGACAGCCAACAAAGTTTCGCTTTTTCAAAAAATGGCCTAATTTGCATAATAAGAACAATAACGATATCTTCGAAAGGTGCATAATGTATATGTTGAAGAACACAGTTTTGATGGTCACTTGGTAGAATTTAGGTAGAAAATTGTAACTTAAAGGTTACAATTTCCTCTCCTTTTTTTCATTTGTTTGACAATGACTAAGCTAAATAAGGCTGAGATGAAAGTTTTTGCCTCACAATCAACGTTTACCCTTCTCAGCTGCATGAAAATGGCGTCTCCATTACTTTAATTTTAATCGTTTGCAAGTATCAACAGTGAAAATCACATTGTCTTTTTTTCTTTCCAACTTAGTTGAAGGTAAAGAGAAATGCCTTGCAAAAAGATATGGCTGCCAACACTACTGTGTTAATCTCTCGGATGGGGGACACCGCTGTATGTGTCACCATGGTTATGTGTTAGCATCAAACGGAAGACTCTGTGAAGGTAATTACAATTAGCAAAGAAAGAACTGCGTACAAAGTGCTCAATTTATAGATAGGCCATCGTGAGGTTACATTTGATACTGGGTCGGTTTTATGTGAAATTGCACTATGGAACATTACTGGGGAATGAATAGAGCGTTTTCACTCACGTGGCCAGTAACTATGCAAATTTCAAAAGAAAGCGATTGCATATGAAAAGAGTTCAAATCCCACAGGATTGGTATGGGACACCACCATCGCTGCCGTTTCATTGTTTGGGACACCATTATGGCCGCCGTGATTTCATGTGAAAACACTCTATAGGCCATTCGCATGATAGCGTCATTTTACTACTAGTACAAGAATCCATTTTGCTTTTTCTTTCATATTTCAATTTGACTATCCCAGCGAGGTTTAAATAACAGTAGCCCTAATTTGCATAAGAGAGAAAAACCCTGAAGGATTGTGGTGGTAGTAGTCAATCCAATGGACGTCATCATGCAAATTGCCTATTCTGACCCAGTTTTGAGCGCAACTTCGTGATAGTAGCCAATGAAAGAAGCGATAGCGTTTCCAAAACAATCCCATAGTACACACTGTCCCAGCCTCGACTTCAATATGACCGGATCGTTCAAAAGCTTGGAAATGCTATAGAAACCTTTTAACAAATCTAAGAGTACAGTTCCACATTTTAGAACAAGAGAAATCATAACTAAGGCAAAAGTTAATTAGTCCACTTTTTGACATACATTTGTAATAATTAAGTCGACAAGTTTATTAGTATTGCAAATCAATTTTTCACTGACGATTTTATTTTTATTATTTATTTGTTTTTTTTTCATTTTTGCAGACGTCAATGAGTGTAGAGATAATACTCATGGCTGTGAGCATCAATGTGTCAATGACGATGGAAGTTTTCGGTGCGAGTGCCGCAGTGGGTTTATGCTCAGCAGAGACCAAAGACATTGTGACGGTAAATTCTGCTAATATTGTTTTCACTGTTATCTATTCATCTTACAAAACATTGAACTATGTACAAGTGTTTTTGCTGAGGTCAATCATTAATCAATCGATTTTCCTTTTTGCAAATGGGTCAATGGATTAAATAGAAACATCAGTGCGCGAAAACTTTCAAAAAGGGTTTAAAACAATTAGAATATAGTACAGTTGTAGCGAAGTAAGTCTGTCCAACGCGATCGAAGGTGAACGAAAAAATTGTACAGCGCAACCTCACTTTAAAAGAAACATACCTTTTCTGTTATCTACCCAGTAAATGTGTCTTCTTTCCTTTTTTTATGAAGTATTTATATATCTATTTATTCATTGGTTTATTTAATTATTTATTTATTTCAGACTTGAATGAGTGTTTATTGGGTGTTCATAGTTGTTCTCACTCGTGTCATAACACCCCTGGAAGTTACGAGTGTTCGTGCGATGACGGTTATCAGTTATCAACCGACAAACGACACTGTTTAGGTATGTTTCTTGCACTGCTTCTTTCTTAGTTCAAGGTCAATTTTAAGATTTTATGACTGTTTGCAAAAAAAAGTAACTACCAGCTCGACGATTTGTGCGTAGACTCAAATACACTGGGTGTTGTTATTGGAGTAAAGAGTAAATGGATTGTTTATTTTCAGATATCACAGAGGTGGGATCTAAAAAGGACCAAGATCACCCGCCAGTAGCCGGACTGGAAAGTAAGCAGCAATTCCTTTGCCTCCAGCCTAGTCTAACCTCCATTTGCATCCAGCTCTCCTAAGACACAATTTCTCATAGACAAGCATCTATCCAAATTGCCAAAACTTTCTAGGAAAAGCCCTGTTGTTGGAACCTCTCAAAGGCGAACAACTCTCGTTACCGACCACGACCACTTTGTGGGGTGGCAGTATTATTTTTGTATCTTTCCATTGCTTTTAATCTCTTGTAAGTGAATACCTGACTCCAGCTCTGGTCTCCATATTCGCTGTGAATACTTTAATACTCAGAGAATGCGAAGAACTGTTAGCGACAATACATGGGGCCACCGTTTGTCTGGATCTCTTCTCAGAAGAGAGACCTGGTGTTGAAATCTACTATTTTGTGGTAATGGCTTGCAGCAGGCTCGAATGTATGGCAAAAACCACAGATGCTGAGTCCAATAACTACTTCAAACAGCCAACGGCTTACTTTGCGGGCAAAATCGTGGGGATGATCCGTCTTACGCTCAAAACGGTCTCTACTAAACGAATTAGGGAATATTCACGCACTTCTTTTCCAACCTTTATTTATTGTCGACAATATTTAACTTTAATTGACAACTTTCTTTCATTTTTTTGTAGTTCCAACAACAATAACACAAGGCCCTAAAGATCTTACTGTGACCCAGGGAAAATCTGGGATATTTCACTGCAGGGCCCGTGGTCACCCACCTCCTCACATTGCGTGGGCGTCAG
The DNA here is from genome assembly GCA_964035525.1 of Porites cylindrica. NCBI lineage: Eukaryota > Metazoa > Cnidaria > Anthozoa > Scleractinia > Poritidae > Porites > Porites cylindrica. Next base: position 21,026,716 of record OZ037781.1, on the reverse strand, counting down.
GACCAAACGGAGACCGACCCATCCCCACTGAGGATAGGTTTAGAATATTACCGACCGGGTCCCTGGTTATTGGTCGCGTGAATTTCACAGATCAAGGGATGTACCGCTGTGTTGCGTCAAATCCCGCCGGCAGCGCTACTGCGGGAGCGACTCTTACAGTAACAGGTATATACCATCATCCTTTTTAGCAGTGATACCTCTTATGTTATATTCCCTACATTGAACGAGGGTCATAAGAAGTTAACATATCCCTCTATTCACTTTTAGATTTCAATGAGTGCAGCGCCCGCAGTAATGATTGTCAGCAGGTGTGTGTTAACACACATGGCAGCTTCCGGTGTGAATGTCATTCCGGATTTATACTAGAGAAAGACCGGAAGGCTTGCCAAGGTACTTTTCTTATATAGTTATTTAGTTTAATTATCTCAATGTTCTTTGATATGGTTATGTTTTCCTTAATAACTATTTTGTATGATTCTGACCTCATTTGGAAATGAAAGCCTTCAACATAACACAAACAGAGCGAATTTCATTGAGAGAGTTAAATCAAACTCCTATTAAGATGAAACTTGATTTGGAACTAGACGGTCCTTGCTTTCTTTATAAAGTGATCACGTTGACTTACATTTTAATTTTTTCTGACATCTTCAGATGTGGACGAGTGCACTTTAGGCAGCCATTTTTGTGATCACACTTGTCACAACACAGCAGGCAGCTTTACCTGCAGTTGCAAATCAGGATACAGGCTTTTAGCGGACCTCAGAACATGTACAGGTACGGAAATCCTGTTTTTTGGAGGCTGAAGACCCTGTTATCTGTGACTTATTCACAGATGCTTGCGAATTGCCCCGATAAATAACATAACTAAGCTAGCCTGTGCCAGGCTGTCGATAGTAGGGACGTCGTGAAAATAAAACAAGCCAAGAGAAGTAAGACGTGGGCGATCTCGGGAAGAGGGGCAGTGGCGGGAAAAAAATGGGAGGAACCCCCGCGCGTTTTTTGCATCGCTTTCTCACTGCACGACTGCCCTACTATCTTGGAGCCTGGAACAAGCTACACTCACCTCGTTAGGGGATTAAAACGTTCAACAGTGAATGACATATTTTATTCGCAAAAGCTTTGAGGTTCTTTTAAGCAAGACGTGTGTTGTAGGCATGTGAAAATCTTGAATGCAGTGAACCACCTAACGCCAAATAAAACTTCACCGGTACTTATTGTTTTCGGACCTCGATTTATTGAGACGCTTTTACCAGACGTCACGTCGAGGCGTAAATAAACCAATTGCAGGACTGGCCATACGACAGAAGGGCACTTTAAAAATTTGGTCGTTGTGCCAGTCTTAATACAAGCCGTCCAACTTTAAAGAAAGCAGATGCTGGGCCCTTCATCCGACCATCCGAAAGCTACGCAGCATAATAGTACTTTTTTCCTCTGTTTATAGTTGACTTATTTTATTCACTTTGTGTGTTTAGACATAGATGAGTGCTCAGAGACTCCACACGGCTGCTCACAATTGTGCAACAACACCAAAGGAAGTTATAATTGCTTTTGTCTGAAAGGATACTGGCTGACTAAAGACAACAAAACATGTGTTGGTAAGTTCAAATATATTCTTATGCAATTCTTGAAGAATCTTGTTATTAACGTCCATCATTAAATACTTCTCTCCTTCCCCACTTCGCCCTAGTAAAATATAGAATGCAACAAATCGCTCGATAAAAGGTAACGCGAATTCCAGAATCTGGGAAAATTTTAATTGTGAAATCCAGAATTCTTGGCCTTGGAATCCGGAAATCAGTTCAAGGGATCCGGAATCTAATTTCCGCTGACAAGGAATCCGGAAATCAGTATGTAGAATCCAGAATCCATAGCGTACAATCCAGCATCCAAAACTGACTTGGATTACCTAATGTGGAGCGTTAGAAAAGAAGATAACCCAAACTATTCACAATTGGTCATCGTCAACGTTTCTTTGTGTTCACTAATCATTACTACTTGCCAATCCAATTGACCCCGCCGTCGAGTCAAGACAGCCACTATTAAGCCTAATCTAAGTCTCGAACGAAACCCACAAAACCTAGATGGTTTCTTTGTTACTACTTCGACTAAAGGATAAATTCTTTGTTCTTTTTAGATCACCACACCATGCTAGATAGCTCCAAACCAGCGACACTTTCAGCCGGCATGGGAGCATTTGTAGCGGTGGCTACCGCGAGTTTGCTTATTCTTATCGGAACTGTGTTGTGTGTGATACGCCATAGAAGAAAAGCCCGACTGGCAGGTCTTGATATGGCCGAGGTAAATCAGCGTTCTGTTTTTAAGTCTATATTTGTACACGTAGTTCGCTTGAGACTAGGTAGGAGTTTTTTCACTTTGCATTATGGGATTTTTTGGTGGAGGAAACTAGATGCAGTTTTCTGCGCAAACTGGCATTAACCAATGAAAGAGGAGATCACTTCCTTGCGGCTATGTTCAGAGTATAGCAGGTAGCTTTTGAGTCGGCACTAAAATCATACCAGAAAGGGCTTCTGTTCGCACATAAGAACGGTGATTTTGGTGGCATTTTTTTGACGGAGCGAAGCTGCGCTGCGCTGATCTCGAAAGTGGAGTGTCACATATCGGAGAGGTTGTGTGCCTCAGTGTGGTGTAGTGTGAACAGGTATTCGGACCATAGCGGAAGTCAATAAGTAGCAAAGAAGACTGGACCCACTGCCGAACCGAAGTAACTATTCAGGAGTGAGGACTGGGATTTAGTTCACCAAACGTTATTCGGCCAACCGCTCCGGCACGATGATCGATGTGTGTGAACGACTTGCTCCAGTTCTGTGCCGTTGCTGTTCATACTATAACGGAGTAGCTTTTGTGTTGGCACGAAAAGCTATCTGGAATAGTGTGAACATAGCCTCAAACAGCGCTACAGTGTGATTCGATTCAATACCAATGATCAGTACACAATAAGCCCTTGTTTGGGCTGATTTGTCTGCAGATTACTTTTACAATTACCGTTTACACCATATCTAATTAACCGCTTGTCTCTTTTCTGTTCCTTCTAGGAGGGGAAAAAATCTCTGTTTTCCTGGACGGAATAAGAGTGTTTTGTGCCGTTTTAGCTGGACCGGCGTGGAGTGGTCTTAACCTTATATAGTTTAGCCAACGTCTTATAAAGAGTAGAAAGAACCATATATTTTTATAATGACACCCTTTTTGTATCTTTTTTAATGAAATGTAAAACATGTTTTTAAAAATAATAAAGTTCCTTTTTTTCTTTTTAGATTTGGTTAATTTTGTGTCCTTTCCAGTCTTTTATTGAGTAAAATTTGATTTTGAAGGGGAAGTCGTGAATGAATGAACGGGAAACAAATTAACGTGCTCCATTCAGCGAAATATGCTTTTGTCTATGATGTGCTGGTCTTTGCATTGGGATAATTGTCACAGGGCCTGAGCAACGGCTGTGATTGATCGAAGGGTGTACGTTTGTTTAAAACTTATCTAAATTTTCTATCACTACCCTGTTGTGTCGCAATAATACATGAATTTTGACTGTTACCCCCATCCATTGTTGAAAATCTTAGCGCATCTTTAATGACTGTTTGACTGCAGATGTTGAGTCACTGTTGTTTCTAAAACATGTACAGGAAGGATACGAAAGGGAAGGGTAAGAAAGGCCTCGAGTTGATCAATTCGACACTTCAGCATCCTTCCGGGCATTTGTTCCTTGTCCTTACCAAGAAAGTTGACTCCAAATGTGGAATTTGACCTTTTCCGCTAGGAAGAACGGGGGATTTTGAACCAAAAGTGTAAATATCTTAAGTGAGGCATGCGAACTGACTTGCCAGGGAGGCGAAGGGGCTGGGATCTAAATGAAACAAGCTTCAAAAGTTTAAAAGATTCGGGCGGTTATTCGGGGTAGTGACTGTTGAGGTATTGTTAACAACATGCGTTTAAGGCAGAATTCGTTTACGATCCTTGGGTTTTAAACTATTACTATAAGCTCGAATGTTAAAGCACGCGCTTTGCACAGAATACTTAATAGAAGCTAATCAACTTCAGTACACTGTAAACGTTTGCGCCATAAAGCGTGGAAACATTTTAAAACCACTTCTTTTTAACTTAAGCCAGGATTTATGCAAGTTTGGGGGAACAAAAAAAATTGTTTACATAAGAAAAGAGATCAACTCCCACAGGATTTGTTTGGAACACAAACATCAGTAGCCGCCGTTTCATTGTATTGGGACACCTATATGGCCGCCGTGACGTCATGTTAGTGTCCCAAACCAATCCCGTGGGAGTTGAACCTTTTTGCTATGTAAAATCTTTTTTCTGTTTGAATAAATTTGCCTAGATGCAGGTCACGTAATTGAAAAGGTTATATATCGCACATCATTTTGTGCCCGTGTATAGAGATTTGCAGAAGAAGAGTTAAGAAGTGACTATAAATTGTGTTTTCACATGACATCATGGCGGCCATATTTGTGTCCCAAAACAATGAAACGGCGGCTATGTTTGTGTCCCAAACCAGTCCTGTGGGAGTTGAACTCTTTTCTTACGTAAACGCTTTCTTTTGTTCCAGTGAATTTGCATAGATGCTGGAAACGTGAGTGAAAACACAGAATTAGTCCAAGAGTCCAATGTTGAATTTTGAATCAGCACATTCTTCAATATCTTTCAGGAGAGGTTTTCCATCGACTTTCCTAAAACCAAAACCAAAGTAATTTTTTTCTACCAACTAAAAGCGCAGATAATTCCAACAAGTGAACTGAATCAAGCAGAGCTTGAAGCAACAGTATGTTGCCGGCGCCTTTGGCGAGACGAGACGGGTTCCAAAATAGATCTTTTTCACCCACGTGGTTAGCAGCTATGTAAATTTCTTGGAACAAAAGAAAGTTTTTTTTTACATTAGAAAAGAGTTAAATACTCACAGGATTTTTTCTATACACCAACATGGCAGCCGTTTCATTGTTTCGTGCACCAATGGCCGCCGTGACGTCATGTGAAAACGATGCATTGATTGGGCAAAAAAATAGGGCGACTTTTCTCCACCAATCATCTTCACTTGATGATTGCTTTTTATGTCGAGAGCGAAATGCAGTTGCGTGCGTACGAATGACGCCAGAGTGACTAATTTGCCATTGTTGTCTGAGTTTTGTTATTTTTGCCATTTTAATGATAAAAGGCAGACAAACATGACATTTTAATGACAAAAGACAGACAAAAGTGAGGAATTCGCTAATGTTAAAGGGACAGTGTCCCGATTATGCGCACGCGCGAGCGTCATCTGTTTTTTCTTCAAAAGACAATAGAACTGTCAAATTGACTCGACAAGATTTCCTTCCGGACCGCACCGCCGACAGAGATTTGTTGTTTATATTCTCAAGTAATATTTTAGACTTTCGAAGAAGTCTTTCGTCTTATATAAAAATTTGGCTCGCGGTTCGAAGACTCATCGCGATTTTATCGCTAGCTGGGCCGCCTCGCGACCCGAAAATCTCGTTCCGCTCGCTTTAAAAACATATTTTCTAATTTGAAACTCGTGTCAGAGGTCAATCGCTCCAAGTCCAGTAATATCTGCCTGATTTGCTCGCGTTCTAGCCTCAAACGTTTGAAAGACGTAAATAAAAATGCAATCTCAACGCTATGAATCATCACAAAGGTTAGTCAAGAATGATATTATGATTCATGTCACTAGTTTTTCAAAATTTGTAGCGCCTGTTTGTTCGATTTTGTCGGCCGTAAGGAGATTCATTTAAAAGTTTACTAACGCGTCGTTGCAAAACATTCTGCTTCACGAAGCTCCCCTCCACAAGATCTCCTCAGTCACATCAATGTCTTAACGGTTTCTTTCTTACAGTCTTTATTGTTGCGCTTCATTTCTGCGTGTTCCTTTCACAATTATCAGAGCTTGTAGGGAAGCTAGCAGAAGAAATAAGCCTTCAATTGGCATCAAAGTGCTTCCAATCTTTTGGTCCTCCGGCCAACGGCAATAAAAGAAACGCCAAAAAATCCAGATTTTGCCCAAATAAAAACTTAACAGGAACAATATATCATTGATCTATAATCCTGAGAAGTTTCAGTGTCGTATTGAACCCGGACAAGCGCGATGCAAACGGATTTTTCAAGATTCTCTTACTCTCCTCGCATCTTTTGATTTCGCGACATCCTGTCCAAAAATCAAAGTTTGGTGCATGCGCAGTAACGGGATACTGTTCCTTTAATTTGAGTTTGTTTGTCTGAGTTTCGGGTCTATAAATAATAACTGCGCACAGCGCTATTAGACCATATAGTCGATTGGCAGGGTTGGTTGAGTCGGTAGTGCTGGACCGTAAACTGTTTCAGGCTCCAAGATAGTAATGCGCGTGCGCAGATTTCGAAACAACTGATGCGAAAACTGACAGGGAGGAGATGAGGCAGCTCTTTCTTTTTCCGCCACCAATCTCTTCGCCAGACCACGCGTGTCTCTTTTTTTCTTGACCTGTTTTGGTGACGTCCCTACTGGCCTGGCATAGACTAGCTGAAGCGGGGATCGGGAGTTCGCTCTCCGGAGCCGAACCAATACTGAAAGCCGTGTGGACAATGCACTAATACACTAGCGTACAACAATTATCAAGATCAAAAACCGGCGAATAACCAAAGAAAGAATTAAAATCATCGTCATCATCATCGTTGTCTTAATCAGTACTGCAGAAAGGCACTGCTATGCCTTGGATCACGTGATCAATGCTCTTCAAGAGATCAAGCTTCCTTGCCAACAACAACAATCATAAATACTATTTTGGTCCGAGAGGAAAAGAGAAATCCAAAAGAAAACTGCAGGTTGATAAAACTAAGTCATGTTTAAAAAACGAACCGCAAGTTTAAAATTAAAAAATTCGAGTTAGTTGCACGTGAATCTTTACACTTGACAAAACACGTGCTCTGAGTGCCTTGAACAGCTTCACAAACGTCCCCAGAGCATTTTATTCTCCAATTATTGGTTCAATGTATTGCTCTTTAAATGCGTGTTTTATTCCGAATAACAGAGGTTGATAAACCGTAGCTATGCGAATATTAAATTGTGAAACTCTGATGATGTTTCCTATTCAAGCTTGTATTCTGAATGCCTTCATTTTAAAGAAAGCTTTCACACTAGTTAACAACCTTACGAGAAGACAAAATTGTTCGAGAAAAGGGTCAGGGCTCAATCTAACCACAAAATGACATGAGGAGCGCTGAAATATAGCTTCAAACTGGTAAGACTCGTATATGACATGCTGCGCAAGGTAAGCAGTGGTCAACAGATTACAATGGTTTGTTTCTTCTTTTTCTCTCTTAAGAAACTCGTTTTCAGTTTTCGAGTTTTTTGTTCGCCGGCGGTGTTGTGTTTGTTTTCATAAACCAAATGCGTCTACTTGGTTTCTCGAGAAGTTTACATAAAACCCCATGTTCACGTTAAAAAACGTTCATCCTAATTATTATTCCATGTTTTCAGTCATTCAAAATCCTTTTCTGACTTTTCAGTTAGAAGTGGGCTTCGACTGTATTTAAATGGTCACACCATGCTGCTAATAAGTCATTTTACTATTTGATCGAATCAACAAACCATCTTTATACTTTGCTAGTTAAATAGTTTTTAGTCCCGGCGAAAAGCAGGCTGACGCTAAGAAATAAATCAATCCTTTGACTCAAAACTTGTCTTGTGCGTACTTTTAACTCTGTGTTGTATAAAGGTGAGGTTATGATCTTAACCGACAAAGCGCGCGTTCTGATTGGCTTTCAGCGTTGTTAAGTGACAGGTTGCGTTTTTTCGGTGTTAGGTCATCAAACAATCAATCTACATCCTTGTTACTACTGGCCTTTTTTGCCAAAACAATTGTTTTAATATTTAGTTTATAAGTGCTACGTATAGGATTCTTAATTCTAACCTTTTCATAGTGGCGTTCTATGCAATTGAATGGAAATGTTTGATATTATTTGCTGTTCGCGAAGATCACGAAGCGATAAGTGGCTCTTCGTTTCCGCCATCTTTCTGTCTTACTTAACAGGTAAGTGAAATGTCTATGCTTATTCAATCGTTTTACTTTCTGCCTCTTGAGGCCCTTCTTATAATTTTTAGCCTTAAAATTATGAACTATTCCTGCTTCATATTCCTCAGTAAAACTCGAATTTCATAGTGAAGTTTAAAGAAACACATAAAGTTCTAATGTATCGTAATACAATTATTCCAGCCACCCGTTTCACGCAATGTCATCTGATTTCTCATGCTTGACCATAAAAAAAAGCATAACGCTTTACAGGCGCCTCGTGCCAAAAACGAACTGAGAAACGGATGTAACGGAGTGATCGGAGACAGGGAATTGTTCTTTGATAACAAGGGTACGTTATATTGGGGTCCGGTGTAAAACTCTCACTTTCAAAACGAGACTAAGTGCCAAACCTTTCCTGTGAAAATGAGTTTTGTTTGCTTGAAAACTAAAAACCATTCTCATATCAATGGCTTTGCAATTAGCCTCCGTTTGAAACAGAGGCTTAGGGGAAAGCGGAGATGGCCTATTTTGCTAGTGGGGGCGAAGGACGTTATCCGTTATTCCGAGGTACTCAAATCAAAGATCACAAAATTCTTAGAGCGACTGCAGAAGCTTCCTTTCTTAGGAATTGTTTGAATATACTGAAATCAATACTCTGAAGAAGTTGGTTAGAGAAAGGTCTCGGCCCTTCTTCTTTTCTGCGAGGAAGACCTTAGTCCTCTTCTTAGTAGGGTATTAACTGAATAACTGGCACTGGTCTTGTTCCGTTATTTTACCAATTTGAGTTGATTATGACTTATATAAAACTGCTCGATCAAACTCAGTTCAAAAGAGCTACATTTTCTACCCATAACCCTACAACATTGCCCCTCCAAGAGAGAGACTTAATTAACCCAGGTTTAGAAATAATTACTATCAACCAATTTAATAGTTCTTTTCATTGTCGTGATTGCCAAAAGATAAACCATATACTTTTTTAGATTTACAAGTTAAAGCTACGTTATAGAGAGAACGCAACGCTAAAGATAATGAACTGACAGAAGAGTTGGTCGTATTTCAAGAAGTAAAATCTAAGGAAAATATAAACTTAAGGAAGCGTTAAACGATGTTAGGTAAAAGTGAGTACATGTCACGCTTTTGACTCAAAACATCCTTTTCGCCACTCAAAATAGCGCTGACATTTTGACAGTAAGTTTCTTGTCAGTATTTCTTTTTACCTTTAGCAGCCGCTACAAATACAACTCTACGGTAATATGAAAGACAAAAATCTTAGAAAACATGCACCTTGTTATTATTTGCTGAATATTCTTTAATGCGAAACAAAAGCGATTGGTTTCTTGCTTAAGCAAAATTTTCGTAATGAAAATAGTCTTCTGTGTTGGCTACACGAGTTACCGAATGCCACCCCCTTCCCCTCCTCCCGAGTAGATTTGCAGTCTAACATTCATTTCCGCCCATCCTGTTATTTTTCAGTAATTTCAGGACATACGATTCTAGAGGAGTACAGCTGTGGACAAGAGGACATTGAGTACAACGTGACTTTAAGAGGTGGTCAATATGCAGGCATATTTAAAGATCAGGGGCAGGTGAAAAACATGCAGGAATGTATGCACTTGTGCTGCAACTCCAAAAAATGTGACGTGGCCATGATGCATGGGCCAAAGTGTTTTAGCGTGCAGTGTCTGAACGATTCTTCCTGCGAGACAATTCCAGCTGACGACGAAGACATTGATATGCAGATTGCTCATATGACAACTAAAGGAACAGAACAGCTAAGTATGTGTTTACATAGCCCCCTTGAGACATCGTAAAATGGATTAGGATGGCTCTTCTTTGAAAACACCTCCTAATCTCTCTCTAGCCTAATCTTTCAACTCTTAAAAGGTTAAATGCTGGAGCTGGGGTAGTTTATGTGATTTTATGAAGTAATGTGAAGTGGAATTAACTTAACGATACCAAATGCAGCCACTTTTATGCCATCTTGGATCGGAAGTATTAGCATAGTTTTAAAACTGCCAAAATGGGGACAAAATCTATCAAAATCAATAGAACAATGTCAAAATGATCGACGAAGTCAACAAGGGCACTTTAATTTCCGCCTCAGCTCCTCTGTATGATGTACAATGAGCCTTCAGGATGCGAAAAAGAATGTTTCAACTTGATATTGGAACTCGTCAAAGCAAACTGGAAAAAAGGGAGGCGTTTCGGAATTTTTTTAAAAAAGAGCCTTGTATTATTTGGCTGACTCACCGATTACTTTTTCTTGATTTGGCATAGTCTGTAAAGTTTGCCAATTTTGCTGTAATTTGACTTTTTTTGCAGAAAATACCGTACGATCCTTTTGGCGTGCGTGGCTTATGACTATAAGGCCAGCTCTCCACTGCGTGTTCTTTAACATAACTCTTTTCCATTTAATACTCTAACGTCATTGCCTGAGCATCGTCGTGAATAGGTTGATGCTTATATGCTATAACTTCGAGTCCAGGATCTTTCGTAACTTAACTTGGCACAAAAAAAATAGCGACTGAATAAACCTTTTCCTCTACTCTTTGCAGCCGAGGCTCCAGTAAACGACAATTTGGATAGCTACGATTCCGAAGCAAAGTGTCCGCACAACGAGATCATGTACAATGTGAAGCTAATGGGTGGATTGAAAGCTGGGAAATTCACTGACATTGGCAAAGTTAAAAGTATTAAAACATGTATCAGGTAATCTACTGACTTGTACCTAGACATTAATATACTGTCAGCCTTTCATACAATCAAATGGCTCTACAGTCGACACTCTCTTTACGAACACCTCTATGGGGGACGAACTCCAAAAAAAATGCACTTTAATTTGAGTGTCAATGTATTTAGCACGAAAGTACTAATTGGGTATACTATATTTTACGTCTCCAACTGGAGACGGGACCGCCATTTTACGTGCTCATCCGAGCCACGCGAAGGTCTAGCCTGTTGCAGTGCAAGGGGAGTACCTTCATTTCTCGGTTATTTTAAGACCCTGAGTATTGGTCCGGCCCCAGGAATGGAACCCGCGACCTTCCGCTCTGTAGTCAAACACGCTCTACCGACTGAGCTAACACTGCCGCGGTTTCCTTGGTAAAACGAACACGCAGCGTTGGTCCCCGTCTTTCTTTACTTCCTTTTTATGACCCTCTATAAGACGGACAACGCTCTGAGACGGACACTTGGTGGCGGTCCCAAGTCGTCCGTCTTAGAGAGCGTTTACTGTATATTTGACAAATGAGAAGGTTGCGACAGATATTTCAATGACAAAACACATTACTAAAACAGATAAAAACATTACGGCTTTACTAACAGACAACTCAATGAACCGAAACCTAACTGCCTAATAAAGGAACTGAAGTCAAATACCGTCACAACTTGTGAACTATCGTATTCAACCTACTAATGACATGAATCCCAGGTTTAAACCTCTTCAATTTTACTTTGAAAACTGAGCACCGCAGGAGAATAACAAATAAAAGTATTAAGTAAAAAGATTAAAACGCATTTGTCTTCATTTCCTCATGATTCACAGAAATTCACAATTGTTGGCGTGTTTATAAAACGTTTCATTTCTCTCCTTGATAAGGTATTGCTGTGAGTCCAAAGTGCAGCCATGCGACCTGGCCTTTATGATATCTGATCGCTGTTACCTGGTGAAATGCTTTTCGGAGGAGAGATGTCAGGCGCTTCCCGCCAGGCCTGTAGACCACGCTTTTAAACAGAAAATGGCGTTTGTAGCACCATGGCTTTATAAAAAGGGCAAAAAAGTCGGTAAGTAAATGTTGCCAATTTCGCTCATGCGCAGACTCACCCAAAGTGCCTGAGTAGAACTTAACCAACCCAGCGTTTTGGTAGAGAGCTTTGCGTCAAGTTCTACCGACGTAAGGTAAAAGTGCTTAACCACATGAAAAAAGGAAAATTTCCAAGTGGCTTAAGGTCTGTATCAAAAGTTCTCTTTCTAATCCTAAGGCTAAGCTTCAATTTTCCTCGCGACAAGACCAATCAGAACTATTAGCCAGATCTGGTTTCTTCCCCTCACAATGTATATACCAATTTTAACCAATCAGAAGCGGTGCCCAGATCTGGAAAGTGACACGTCATCCGTGTGAATTTTCACCACTCGTTCCTCAGACGTCAGTTCGCGGGGAAACCAGTGGTGGCGTCGCGAAATGTTGGCTGTTTTCTCAGGTCAAGACCATCTTAACCAAGAATGTTATCACTCTAAGATTGATGCAAGCCGTTTGCTGACTCAGCCTCATTCCTTTTCAGTAAAAATCCCCTCCGGTCAGTCCCCGCATCATTTGCAGTGCATTCAGAGCAAGCTCTACACTAAATCTGTTCTATTGGATGGTCCAAACGCCGGACGCTTTACAGACGTGGGCCGAGTCTCTAACTCCCATATTTGTTCCCGCCTTTGCTGCGAGGATCCTACCTGTGACTTGGCCTACATGTTTAGCCGCACGTGCTTCCTTGTCAGATGCAATAGTGAGAAAAGCTGTCGTACTGTCCCGGATGTAGAGGCGATACGCTCAAACAGTTCATTTGATAGATCTATTCAGTACATCGTTAAGCGACACTATGGCATCAGGCTCAGAGATGGTAAGACCAACAATAGTCAACTTTTTATTGATTTTCAAAGCAAAATTTCAAGTACAATATAATAAATGAGATTGAAACAATCCTTTTTTTTGGCATAGGCCATTTTCTTGTTGACCCCTGCCTATTTCAAAGCAAGGCTAAGTGCAAAGCCATATTTATGAAAATAATGTTTATTCTCGTGCAAATAACTCATTAACACGAAAAAGATTTGCACTTAGCCTTGTTTTGAAAGTGAGGGATTTAGGAACTAGGAAATAGCCTATTCATTATGTTTAAAAATCATGACCTCATGCTGTCTACAGAATATGTTGTTTCCCCCTGTCTTATATGAAAATTTCTTTCTTATTCACATTTTCCTCTTTTCATTCCATGCATGTTTATAACTTCTCACAATTTATATTATAAGAGACTGAGAGCCATTAGCCTGCGAGCAAACTCCCTTGTGCGAGTTCGAGGAAATATTTGGAGCCGCCACCGCGCGAGGAAAATCCTCGCCAAGATTTTCCTTGAACTCGCACAGGTGAGTCTACTCACACAAGAGGCCCATTAAAAACCCAAATCATCAAAAAATGTCCATATTTTTGCATCCATTCCCTTCTTAATTCTTTCCATTATTCAGATGGTACCCCTGTAATAAGAACAGACGAGAATAAGGAGCAAATCTGCAAATTAGACGGTGAGATAAGAAACAAGACGGTTCTCAAAGCAGGCATGCTTTCCGGCAAGCTGACTCACCACAAAGGCGTCAAGGACATTACGTCATGCATTGAACGCTGCTGTGGTCACAAGAAATGTCACGTGGCCATGATGATGGCGGGAAAATGTTATTCAGTGTTTTGTACAGACCCGCAGTACTGTGAACCTAAGCCAGCTCCTTTGGAGACTCATCATACGAACCCTACAGTGGCGTATGTTAAGAGAGGAGATATCAGCTTTGGTAAGACGTGTATCTGCTTGTTATTCAGCTTTGATCTGGGCCCCTGTAAATACCAGCCTAGCCAATGAACTAGCCACCAACCTCTAACTATACCCGCTCATTCAATCTTTTATTCATCTTCTTCTTATTTAAAAGAGGAAATGGTTGGTACTCAGCAGTGCATACCAGGTTCTAATACGCATGTGTACACAGCCCTTCCTCCTTACCCAGGCAGTTCATATCTCCTACGTTTCCTTTCTCCAAACAATGAGAATGACACTGTAATAATGATAATGTTCACAGTGTCTTTTGTTTATCCTCGGCAGTATTTATAACACTGATGCTAGTGATGCATTTACGGAAAACAGAGTTAAACATCCCAACTGACCGGAGGCAAACCAGTTGGTTATTTACAAGCGGGACTATCGAGCACAAATCTAGCCTGTGTACAGACCCCCCCCCCCCCCCCACCCTCCCTCCCTCCCCTCATGAGTTTTCCGATTTTTCCTGAGGGTTAGGTGGGAGGGGGGGGTCTGTATACAGGCTAGAAAAAATCCAACCAGCCGTCAGGGCAGGACTTGAACTCGGGGCTTCCGAATTCAAGCGCACAAACCTCTCGGCAACGGTGCTTCCCTCGCTGTTGTTTAAAGCAAGCGCTTCTGCGTCTGTTCATAGCTAACATTTGCAGTTTTTCTAGGCCCTACCATTATGCCCTGTGTAAATATCAGTAACTATCCACGCGAACCTTAAGGCGTTATTTCGCTTCCAAACCTCACGCCTTCGTCAAGTAAACACTTCCTTTCCAACAGAGTACATCGCAAAGCCCTAGGGGGACTGGGTAAGAGGGCTAAAAAGATAACTGCCACCCTCCCTCTTCACACTCTGAAAAGAAACTAATTGAAAAGAGCTTTTTTGATAACACTTTTTTAATTACAGCTCCAAAACCCAAGCCAGAAGGTGTAATGCCTTTAATTGGAAGATTCCATCCAAATCTTGAAGAAAACGTAGAAGAGGAGTATGTCGAGACAGAAGACAAAGAGGCTGCAGAAAGCGGCAGCGGAGAAATGAGCAATGGTGACCAAACAATAAAGAACGATACAATACAATATGAAAAAGAAGAAACAGAAGAAAGTATGTGCTCATTTATACCAAATTCAACCATGATTGCTTAGGCACGATATTTGGGCTTACGGAAATCACTGCAATGATTTGTTTGAGTGATCCGCGCCAAACAATAGCTTCCCAGTTTGCAATTGCCCAATGCCAACAGCAACTTTTACTGAATGAGGCATATGTATGACATTGACCGTTAGACACATATTTGAGAGTACTTTCCCCCGCGAATATAGAAGCTCCGGCGACCAGCGACTCTGTGCACGTGTCTGTGCCCATCCGAAGTATAAATCGCAGAATACGATAGCGGCTCCCTTCGTAAAAACGTGCCTGCCTCGTTCCTGTGGTCTCAAGTGTGTTTTGAAAACGGAAAACGAGACTGCGGGCGATAGATCGCGCAATGGACCATAGGAACGTTTAGCGTTGGAGCAAAGGACGCTGGAAAGGACACCTTTCCCATGATACCTAGCGCGGAACCTATAATAGCTCCAGTCGCCTTCGAATCGCTCTACAATCCGCTAGAAATCGCCTGGGTACGAGGCAGAAAACGTGTTGAGAATTATCTGAATGCAGATCATAACTTTTCTGAATAACAAGTTGAAATCACTAACTCAATGAACTACTCAATGATGTTTACCTAGTCAGTTGTTCATTAGTTATATCCCTATATAAAATCTCAGTGACTTCAACCTGATTACAAACCTCCTTTAACTTAACTCGTTGCTAAACAAAACTGAAAATGAATTGAAATGTTTTTTAGGTAGTAGTGATGAGTTGCAAGATGAAAGCGGAAGTGGGGAGGACGCTGATAGTGGGTCTGGGGAGAGCGGAAGTGGTAACCTTGAAGGAGAGCAATCTGGGAACGACACTAGTGGAGAAAGCAGAGAAGAAGAGGATAGTGGAGATAGTGGAAGCGGAGAAAGTGGCGAAGAAAAAGGAGACCAGACGTTCTGAAAGAAGAAAAACAAAAAGAACCTCAATTTCTGAGACCTCTTAGCTTTTAAAATGGCTCATATTAGTGATAAGTTGTAATGATCATTCCAGACAAACAAGAGGTATCATCCAGGGATGGAAGTGTAGCCAATAGCTCAAGCGAGGCCAGTAAGGGGGTAGACGTGCAACGTTGGGAGCCCCCGTGTAGTTTTTTAAATTAGCAGTTGACAAAAACTCAAGAGCGAGCAGAAGTTGGAATCGTAATGACGGAAGTGGCTACGAACAATTGATATTCTAACGACACTGACAAGAAATCGAGATATTGGCGGTTGTAAAATGACCCAGTTTTGCTTTAAAAAGCTCACTTGTTTTGTTGCATGACAAGACTTCACATATACTTACTTGGTACAGAAACTTCAAGTGTTTAATCCTTTCTGCTTTGGTTTCGTGGCGAAACATTTTTCATTTTTATTTTTTATCTTTCTTAGTTAAAACTTAAAATACAACTCTTGTCGGGCACACCTACTTTAACTCCATTTTCGAAGCTGTTATTACGGAGCTAGATATCTAGTTTGAATTGAAAGCGAACAACAGCAACTTTCGATAGCCGGAGTGTAATCATTCTACTTAACAAACGTACTTGTGATTACTTGTGATTTTGTACAAAATGAATATTGTGCGACAATCTAGTGACGGGACATCAAGAAAAATGCCATACGTTTTTGTCAATGAACGACCCATAACACCCACTGTTATGCAAACCATGTAAGAATGCCGTAATTTTGAGCTCAACAGAGAGGGGACGTGTATGACGTTACGTCACCATCGTAGCAAAATGTCTGGATCTTTCTTGATAGAGGCAGCCATTGCATTGTCTAATGTTTAAAAATAAGTATGGGCTACCGTTTAGTGCCTCAATTCCCGGATGCAACCATGCACAGGAAAGTAATGCATGTCAATCTTTTGATAATATTTGCAGGACCACGCTTTGTTGAGACCCAGAAATTTTGCTACCATGGCAACGTGACGTAAAGACTTCTCATACCTATACTACACTCTTTCGGGAGGTTTCTGTAGGATAGGAACTGTGTGAAGTAAAATGGGCGGCGTCAGAATCTAGAGTCAATTTATCCTAGGTCTATTAATTTTAAACGGCTATGAGGCTTTATTTTTAATACAATAGAAATTGTGAATAAAATGAACGATTTTGTAAATATTGGAAATTAATCTTTTACACAACTTGATGTCATTTATTTCTAAATGATCTGCAACACGAACGGCCAAAAAGCGCGTACATCAGTAAAATTTTACTCGGAGCAAATATAATCCACATGGTCTAATCTTTCTTCGTCCACTTCTAGTACTGTTCTCAATGGCGCTGCGATGCTTAAAACTTTGTCTAAAACCAGCGCTCAGTGTTCATTGTTATTTTGAGCCCGCCGAGAGATAAATGTCGATTGAGAAAAAGCATCTTTGTTATTTCTCCATTTAAGCATGTAGTTCTATATATTAATATCAGTTCTATAAAATGGCATATCTCTGTAGTGAATTTCACCTTTGTATGATATTTAGCCTATCTTTTTACAGATTCGCTACAACCATAGTCTGCTACACAGCCGTTTTTAGTGTCGTCACGCAACGCTCCTTCAGTCACTGGGGAGAAGCGTTGCGTGACGACACTAAAAACGGCTGTGTAGCAGACTACTACAACCAGGGACAAAAGGAGTTTATCTACTGACCTAAAACGCGCGCTTTTATCAACAATTTCTTTTAATTATATTCAACTCTGTTTAAAGGCCGTAAATCCCCCTTCTCAATGAATCAATGTTGTTTGTAGTTGAAGAAAAACTTAAGGGTTTAAAATACAACATCGATTTTGGGGGAAGAGGGGAGGTACAAAGGCGGCCGGGAGGGATAGAGATGTCTACTATGCAAAACGGGTGCTATTTTAGGGAAGTGCCTCAACATCTTTGTCTCTCATTGTAGTTACCCTCATCGACATTATCTGTATTCCTGCCAAAATATTCACAATATTGCCGTCAATATTACTGCGATGTTGTTGTAGTTCAGTTTTATTCTTGACTATAATCTGCATCACTGTGTCCAAATTGGCGAGGAATGTCGTTAACCTAAATTCTCAACTTTTAATCAGTGGAACACAAAAATGAATACCACCAAAATAAAAAATTTTAAGAAAAATACGAGTTTAGCTCTTCCAATATTTTTGTCCACTAACCGCTATTGGCTCTATTGCAAGTATATTTCAACCTAATTTTAACCTCAAGCAAATGTAGATGATTGCTTTCCTCATTGCGTTGCTTTTAAGGCACAATTTCGAAGAAGAACTTCATGAATGGGATAAATTCTTAGAGCGACAAGTTCTTTCCCTCATTCGCGCAGGATCAGTATTAAAATACTTCGATTCCTCGATATAACAAAGTCTCTTTATGATTTTGTTGCCATTTAGAGAATCGCGAGCGCTAAAGTCTGTTTCACTTTTTGTTTGTGTGATTCGTGTCTTTTCTTCCGCAAGGAAAGTTTTTGATTGTTTGTTTTGTTGCTTGTTTTGTTTTTATTTGCTTGTTTTTTTTTTTCGTTGTTTCCGCAGAGAAGCGAGATGGGTATTTGAAGTTTCGCTGTTTCCGCAGGGAACTCTTTGCAGACAGCTGAATCATTCTGCGGATTATAAACCAACCATTCAACGTCACCTGACGCTAGACACGTGATTTTGAGAAAACTGTTATTTTATAGTTATGTCTTAGACAATTAGTGTAAACTCGATTTGAAGCTTGCTAAGCTCTAACCTTTCGTCCTGATAGAATCAAAAAGCCTGAAATTTAAGACTTGAGGTTTTTACAGCGATTCAAAGTAGAGTTATACTTTCCTTAACCTATCGAAGAGAACTCAAAACAGTAATTTTTGTTGATAATTACGTTTAATTTCACGCAATGATGAAGTGCTTATCGCGTTCTTAACATGGAGAAATACCGTTTTGCTTTATTTGTTCCGTCTTTCTTTCAAACAAGCAAACACACAAAAAAAACTAGATTTTATTTATAAAAAGGCGTTTATCTTTGTCCGTGTCATCTAAAACACAGGTGTCTTGAGGTACCAGTTCATGACTGAATCCCTGCTGTAGCTTCCCTGAAATTCCTCTTATATGACGGTATGCTTGTGTTTCTAGTCACATCAAAAATATCCCAGCAAATTTTGCACTTTCTAGTCACGTGACTCCAACTCGGGTCACGATTGGCCAACCATTAAATCAATGATGTAATTTCACTCTATTGTTCTGAGAAATGGAGTCGGGTTCCTTAACCCTCAAAACAAAGGAATATATTTTATCATGGCAAAAAGTTGAAAAAATGACGGATTTGTTTTTATAAACCCCTTTTTCTGAAATTCTTAGTTTTTAGAATATTTGAAACGATGGTACGCTGTGGCTGACGAAAGGCGCGATGAGGAATCGACTGCATCTCTACTATCGCGCTGTGTTGTTATGCATCTACGCGCTTTGTAAAGGTAGGCTAACTTTATATGTTGCATTTCAGTTTTACGCAGTCATCCAGTTGTGTGTGCTTGAAATGACGTTTGACTAATACTTCGTGTGTATCATGTCTACAATAGTCGTGGGATCAAACTACCTAGAAAGTTGTAAGAAAACACTTGTTGAGGAGAATGTGACGCTAAAGGGAGGTATCGGAGCGGGCACATTCAGGATATTGGGAAAAGTAACAAGCATGGATTCGTGTATTGAACTTTGTTGCAAAACGTCGACTTGTGATGTGGCGTTCCTATCTGCGGCTAAATGTTACGGAGTCGAGTGCGTTAGCGATGAAGAATGCAAGTCCACAGCGACTGATACATCGGATATTAGGGTCCTTATTGCACATGTGAGAACGGGCCATAAAAAAGGTTAGTGACCGAACAGGCCGTAGAAATACGAGCTAGCTTTGAAGTTTTTGCATTCTCCTGTTGGCTTAAGTTGCGGTCAACTTGGACTATTGAGAAAACAGAGTCGTTTGCAGGAAAATTAAACATTATATCGCTTCTAAAAGGAATTTAGTTGGTAATTCTTGACGTGGCAATACGATGGATTTTAATACGCAGAGATATCTTATCCTAACCAGTCATGTTAACGGCTCGTTTCTTAGGTGAACTTTTCATTGGTAGGTCTGCGTTAGATTAAGATGCGTTTGAGGAATGATTAGTTGGATGGGCTAAATTTCAGTGGAGCGAGAGATGATTTCCACGGCGATTAAGTTCATTAATCTTTGATCGCTTTCGGATTTGAAAGCCTGGAGGGACTGAGCCAGCCACCCGGTGTGGGAGAATTGAAAGAGCAGGTTGTTAAACAATTATAACGCGAAAAAGTTTGTAAATCTTTGCTGAAAAGGAAATTACTTGACATTTTGACAATTGCATCTTTTACTGTTCACTTATTTGCTTTACAATAGTTTGACATTTTCATTCCAGAACCGTTATCGTCTAAATTTTGCAGTTTCAATGCCAATAATGGTTTTTTTTGAAGGTCCTCCTACTATAGCATTAGACAATATCAATTCATTTGTATTCACTCTTCGTCTAGTATGGCGGATATTAGCAGAAAACGATTTTAAATCCACAGATATCATGTTTTTTTATTTATAACGTACAAGCCTTAGTTCCAATTCCCTCCGCAAATCAGTAGATGAATTGTACGACGTGATCTCTGCTTATTGGCCTTTCCGCCATAACTTCATAACTTAAATCGCTTTGAATTGACTGAGAACGAACAAGGTTAAGCAGATTAGTTAGTTTTAACGCATTCAGGCACACACAACAGAATTTTAAAGAGTAAAAAATCGCTGCTAATAGTTTTAAAAGGCCTTAGATCTCAAGAGAGTGGTTCGTTTGCTGACTTATTTAGACCCTCCAAAACTCTGCCACGCCAGCTTTTACTTATAAAAAAAAAATGGTTTGGGAGTATGCTAAAAACAAACAGAAAACTAAAGATGGGTATTTGATTTCCAAACAGATAATACATCACTAGCATTTATAACTCCAAATTTTACATCAAACGTGAAGCCACATCCCAATGGATTTTTGGGCCCAAATCAAGCAGGGCTCTCGTCAACTAACACGCCGAAGGGCCTTATAGCCCAAGGACAAAAATCATTAGACAGTGTGAACCCCAATATGGCTGGACAATGTAGGGCCGGGAAACTATTCAAAGAAGTGACTTTAAAAGGAGGAATTAACGCTGGAACATACAAAGATGTTGGAGCAGTGCAAAACATGGATGAATGTTCGAGCAAATGTTGCGAGTTTGCGGCGTGTGACTTAGCATTTATGCTCTCAAATCGATGTTATCTTGTTGGTTGTTCTGAAGGAAAGAACTGTCAAATACAGAAAGCGAAACCCTCACCGTATCATCCATCGGTGACGTACATTGAGCGGTGGAATAAGGAAGGTGTTAAACACACAGGTAAGCTGAGATGGATAGACCCTCAGATTCAAGAGAAACCAGAATAAAAGTTAATTCTTTTTTTAAGTACCATGTTAAAAAGATCGCGATGGGTGAAAACCGGAGAGGATTTAGAGCCATTGTTAGCGTCTTTTTCCTCCTCTCTCCTCCACCCCTGCCCAGGCCCTATGCTCCCGAAACGAAACCTAGCTTTCAGAAAGACACGAGGTCATATAGTTAACAAACCAAGAGGATGAAAAGAAAATGTCCCTAATGAATTGCAGCAAATGACCCTCCAGATCTTGGTTAGGCACTCCATGCCTAAAAAGCACTGTTGCCACTGTTGAGGTTATTCACTCGCTATAGGTTTATGGCTGGCAATAGTAAGTCAATACTAAGTAAGTAAGCTATTTTTATGCCGAGAGCAGCTCAGTTATACCAAATATATAGACAATAGACTGAAATATTTATAATTGCGTTCGTGCACGCGGCCAGGATTCACTGAATCAAGGAGACACATATTTGGAATAATTTGGCCACTCAAGTGGCGTTTATCACAAACCAATAACAAGTGCTAAAGTGTCATGTTAATCGAGAATCATCGCTTAGTGTAACATGATAGTTATTTGATTTAGTGAATTAAGTTGGGGCGAAAATTAGCTCATGTGAAAAAGCACCAAGAGCAGAGGAGGAGTCAAGGGGATGGAGCAGGGTCGGAGAAAGAAATAAATTCACTATTGAAAAGCTAAACAGCTCACGATCGGCGTTGGCAGAAAAAAGGGACGAGCGATAGCGAAGCTCACGAATTTATAGCCCGCTCTGTGTGTGGTGTCTAGCCAACTATCGTTATCTTGACTATCAACCACTGCAGCTTGCACTGTAAGATAAGATAATGCCCCGCCTCACCATAAAAACCATTATCGCGCCAAGTCAATAATGGGTCATTTACGCCAGATACACGTAACGTATGGGTATCAGGTGGGGTACGAGAACCCGGGGGGTACTCCTTATGATGACCTATACAGGAAGGCTCCGCCCGAAAGGGCTATCTTTTTCAGAGTTCAGGTATAGGAAAGGGTAGGGATTTCACTAGATGAAGTATCTAAAAGGGTAGGGAAATCTGTCATTTGTGTCTGTGAAAGGGCCCAAAAGAGCTAACAGGTGAATTTTATGGCTTTATAAAGTCGAGAAAACGTTTTATTTTTGTGATTGATTCCTGTATAAAAGACAGTGCATTTACAGCAGTTAAAAGGGATGCAAAGTTCTAAACAAGGTATGTGAAAGGGGTAACATTTATCAATAAGGGGTACTTTTTGCGTGAAAAATGGTATATAAAAGGTAAGGGGTTGGACCTTGGGGCGGAGCCTCCCCGTATAAACATTTGTTGAGTATCCCCTCGGGTACGAGAATAGACAAATGGTTGATTATATGGATGATTGAGGATAATAAAAACAGCTGAATGAGGGAATATGAATGGATGGACGGACGGATGGATAGATTAAATGATGGATACATAGATGGATGGATTGAGTAAATGCTCGTGCCAAAGGACTCTAGAACTTACAAACACACACACACCTATCATCTTTTATATTATATTTTTAACTATGTTTGGTTTTGCAGTTTTTCTAAGTGACTCTGCAGACACTAAATACAGCTGTCCAGTAGTGAAGCCAATGACAAAGGTGACGCTCAAGGGAGGGCTCAAAGCAGGCGATTTTACAGACACAGGAAAAGTAGGCAGCATAAAAGAATGCTATGCGACATGCTGCCAGCAGGCCTCCTGTAACCTGGCCTTCATGCTGGGTCAGAACTGTTTCTCAGTCAAATGTTATAACAAGGACTTGTGCAGTACCATTCCAGCGCAACCGTCGATATTCAATCCACAAATTGCGTATGTCTGGAGTAGAAAGGAAATAAGTGGAGGTAAGAGTTATGCACTGTATCACACGACAGCCATATTCAATAAAAAAAACCTCGAGGTTTATTGCATACCATGATACTTATAGTACTTTCACGATAGTAGACATGACATACATGACAGTCGGATAATAGTGAAAAGAGATCTTAAGATTTTTAGAACAGGACCTGGGGTCAATTTAATAAACCTTTTACACGTGTAATTTACAAGTGTAGCCATTGCTTTAGAGACTGACAACAATAGCTACACTTGTAAATTACACGTGTAAACGTTTTATTAAACTGACCCCAGATTTTTTCAATACTTAGTAGTGCACGCGCCTGAACCAGCGTCATTTTGGCGCGAAAACGTGAACTCGTCGTCATTCTTTTATGAGTTTTAACAAGAAGGTCGCACGGCAGAAAAAATGTTACCAATTGTTATTGGAAGTTTCATCATTTTGCGAGCGGAGGGGGGCTTAACGTCCTTTAGTAAGAAAAACTGTGTAAAATTTTCTGGTGAAAAATAAAACACAATGAAGCTTTGCGGGGTAGATATTTTGTTTGAGAATACGGGAAAAGTTTTTTAGTTAAATCGCGTCGTTATAGTTGCCCTCGACCTTGAATCCAAGGATCTCTATTTAATCCTGCGAACCAGCTGAAATGAATTTATTCTAAGGCATTTTTGCAAGCACTTTTAAGAAGGCCCACTCCGAATGACTGTTGCGATACAGTTTTGACGCACAACCGAAGCTGAGCCATTGAATTTATATTGAGGAACTCCTAATCTATGACCTGTTTTATCGCTCGTGTTATATGCTCTCTTTGGGGTGTCGCCATTACAGTGTTCTTTATAGTTTGCTTTGAGGCAGTCGCGTGTGGACTTGATGACGTTCCAAACAATCGATCAAAATGTGCGAATGTCCAAAAATCAGACTTCCGTTTCATTATAACCTAGCTAAAAATAACTTCAGTAAAATTCACATATCCCGGTCAACGCTCTAAGATTCCATCTCGATGCATTATTCTCTCTTGAAACAGCGCATATTAAATCGCAATCACAATCACCTCAATAACTTCAAGACATTCTTACAAACAATGCTTTATTTTCCTCAGTACTTAAAGCCTTTTTGGCTGTTTAATGGCACTTCAAGAAGGTTTACAAAATGTCAATGTCCTTCGCATTCGATAAATTAATGTTTATCCCTACATTTTTTCTCCAGACACAGCAAAAAGTCAAATTCTCAAACCGCAAGTTGTATGTCCAGCAAATAAAGTGCTTGACAGTGTCACACTTGTGGGTGGAATTAAATCCGGGTACTTCCGCGATCATGGCAAAGTCAAAGACATACAGAAATGTCGACGAATCTGTTGTGAGATGCCGCATTGTAACCTGGCCTTTATGCTGTCCTCAAACTGTTTCTCAGTGGCTTGTAAGAGCGCGGACGCTTGTAAAACACAACCAGCCAATCCGTCACGGTATAATCCCAAGATATCATATGTTAGAGAATATGGATCCACCGAGTTAATAGGTAAGGTTATTGTTATCCTTACTCAAACAGGGACTTTGAAAACTGACCGCTAAGGCTTCTTAATACAGAAGAACTCAATATACTCCATGGGCGTGATGTTTACAGCGTATCAAATAACATAACGCAATTCAAGCAAACAATGAGACCTTTTATGGTCATCTGTAAGTACATTCCGCGTCCTAGCTTTTAGCTGTGTAAGGATGCAATAAACGTAAGGTCACGCAATGAAAGTGCAGAGATCTTTTTTTTATTATTATTATTTCTGCGGCTAAGATTTTGGCACAAAAGATCTCATTGTCACTTTAAAGTTCGTATGGTCAACATGCAGTTGAATTACTCCCAGCAGTGACTGACATGTAAATTCTCCTGATAATTAATACATTATTTAACACGTAAGGGAGGATAATAGACAAATGAATCAGCCGTGAGATTTTATCTTTATATAACCCCTGTATATCTTATCTAATGTGCAAGAAAATGTGCAGAGCCAGAAGAGTGAACTAGTTAATTAAAAGCTTAATTAAGGGAAGGTGACCGCCATGAAATGGGTGTTGTACACACTTATCACTGTACTTTGGTGTTTTTTTTTTGTTATGTGACTCAAGGTGCACCAAAGCCTTCAGATCAGCAAACCAATGCAACGATCCCGGGATTACCACAGACACCTCTGTCACCGCCATCGGCACCAGCATTGACACCACAAGCTCAACTACCCGGTTTAACAGCTCCAGCGATGGAAGCGGCAAAAACAACACAGTTCTCACAAACCCAGGGACAAGGGCAGACACCTTTGCTACCAGGGCTGGAACAGCAGATGACCCTGCCTTCCCCACCCTCTCCTCCCGTGTCCCCTTTTGCCTCTAACCCGGAGACGGGACAGAAGCCGCTTATGCCGATGGGTGGAAGCCAAATAGATAACGGCGCTGGTTCGTATGAACTAAATCATTTCTCAAGTTATGCATGTTGTAAGAATAGCCTGTTTTTACCGTAAAAGGCAATAGATAACGAAAAAGCGATAATATTCATCCTTCTTTTGTATAAGCTGTGTTCTTTATCCTCCTTTTACTTATGTTTCTCGCAATTTGTTGGCAATTTCCTCTATTTGAATTTCGATAAATTTCGTAGCACAGCTAGTTTAAAAATTCCTTCTATTTTATTTAGCAATGCAGTTTCCAATCCCTCCTGCACAACCTGCACAACCAGCACAACCAGCTCCACCAGCAGCACCAGCTTCGCCTGTTTCACAAACCCTTGATCAGCTAGCTGGTGCCCAAACGGAAACCAAGAAAACAGAGATACCACATGCAGATAGTCAACAGAGTTTTAAGAATCAAATAAAGTCGGCCGCAGCCGGCCAAGCCATGCAAATGAACATCGTGGACGGAAAGATCAAGCTGATGCCCGTCGGGGAATCGGAAAATTCCGAAGCTTCCGAATCTAAGGCGAAGACTGACGACTCGGCCAAAAAGGTTGACTCGGCTAAAAAGCAATGCAATAAAGCAAAAGTACTTGACAATGTAACACTTAAAGGTGGAAAGAAATCCGGAAAATTCAGTAACCATGGTGATGTGAAAGGAATGGACGAATGTCAAGATATTTGTTGCAAAGATAAGAAATGCAATGTAGCTTTTATGCTCGGCAAGACATGTTACTCTGTTGCTTGCAATAGTAAGGATCTCTGTGAACATACCAAAGCTCCTCCGTCCGATTACAATCCTCAGCTTGCTTACGTGCGGCAGTTGGAAAATTCTAACACAAAGGGTGAGTCTATTTTGAGTACTAGATTTCCAGTGGTGTAGAGTGATCAAGCCTTCAAACCTGGCCTTTTGGTGCTGATAAAACTATTGGAATCAATGATATTAGTTTCTAAGGTCTTTATTACAAGGAAAATTGTTCTTTAATTAGTACAGCAAGGAAAATGGTCAAGTAAAGCTTTCAACTCTCGGAACCCTCTCTTTCCCTTATCCAATCTAAAGTATTCTACCTCAGTGAGACGTATTTCCGTTTATTGCTTCTCGGGTGGAGAGAAGCGACGACCGGAAATACGTCTGCGTTTGCAGGCTAGGGTTCTAAAGACCTGCTGAAACCTGCTAACGAAAACAAAAATTTTTTTTTCTCTGAATTGAGAGTTTCATTTCATTTTTTCATCCCCTGTGCGAAATTTCCAATATTGTATTCAAAATGGAACACAACTATACTGATCATCACCCTTGCAATATTGTTTGGAACTTGGAACACAGCTGCACTGATCATCACCTTTAAACACCTTCGATGGTTGACTTATGCTTGTATGAGCATAGAGAGGTTTAGAATCGCGTTTACGGTAAACGGCAAAGGTCAATTTGTACCACGTGACCAATTTTCCCCTTTACTTGTCGTTTACCGTTCATTATACTGATCTACACAGAAATGAGTAGTTTCATGGCAGTTTCATCCTTAACAATTGTTTTGAGCTGTTTTTATCTGCTAATTTTCTAAACTGAGAAATTGTCACCTCGAATCTTCGACTGACGTTTGACGTTATCCGCGAACCAGATTCTAAATCTATCTCATGCTTCACTTTAAAAATTGGGTGTATTCATCTGTGACTGTGCGACGACAGAACAGACAATTCAAGACTTGTGTGACTTTCCTTTTTCATTTAAATTGCAGAAACTAGCAAGGTCCCAGCCATCCCACCAGAACCAAAAGATCTCAAATGCAAACACAGCAACATAACTAACAATAAAGACCTGCCAGGCGGTATACATAAAGGCAACTTTACTCTGGTCAAAGAAGCAGACAGCATGGCAAAGTGCATGGAAAAATGCTGCGACAGCAAAGAGTGTGATGTGGCCTACATGGTAGAAAAGAAATGTTATTCTGTGTCTTGCTCTTCAAGAGACGATTGCAAACCTGTCACGGTTAAAGCTTCCAAGAAAACTCCGCTTATTTCAGCCATGATCATGAAGGCGGAGCCGAAGGAAGAAACAGGTAGAGTTTACTTAAACGCTTAGTCTAGGGTTATCGATGTATCTAATGTTTTTCTTTTGATTACTGAAAATATAATCGTATAGAAGGCTCAAATGAACGCTATCGAGTAGCACTATGTTCCGGTGCAGTCTTTTATTCGACACGGTTCATTGTGGCCATTCTAATGCAACCTATAAGCTAGTACTTTTCTTTGGAGTTTTTCAGTTGAGCCCCGTAGAGTGTAACAACTGAATAACTTTTGAGTCAGTGTTAAGGAAATCCTCAATTGGGACCATTCAAGCTACAAGGCACTTTCAGCTTTTGTTATTATTAGCTATGCTGTGCAAGACGGTTCCAACTCTTACAGTGTGACCGGGAAAACCGTGAACGCTTGAAATATCTCAGGAATGTTATTGTCTTGCAATAGAAAAGCCAATCAGGGCCGGGTTGTTCGAAGCTGGGTTAAGATAACCCTGGTTTAGTGCGAAATTTGAACTCGAATATGAGAGATTAAAAAGCAAATTCTGTTTAATTCTCTTTGCCTACAATTTTATAATTGGATACTCTAAAAAGAAAAGAGAAAATTATCCGAGAAAGTGCTTTTGATAAAAGGATAAAGAAACCCGAGTTAAAATTTAACCCCGGGTTAGCGCTAACCCGCGTTCGAACAACTGGGCCCAGTGTGAGAAAACTTAACCGCAAGCAAGAACGTTAATTAGGGTGCGTTCCTTTTAGTTGATCGGGATCAGGATCACTCGGATCATGGTAGATCAAATGAACCGATAAATTCACTCTGGACAAGGATTCATCGGTTCATTTGTTCTACCATGATCCGAGTGATCTCGGATCACTGATCCTGATCCAGATTATCCCAAAGGGTTAGTTTGTGGATTTGCGGCCAGTTCGCGTGCCTTGGTCTTCGCTGTGATTGGTCATAACACTATAAACATTCCTGAGATATTTCAAGTGTTCAAAGTTTTCCCGGTCGCACTTACCCTGGGTGCCAGAGACTTTTCTAGCTTGGTGTCCGGTTTCTGTCAAGTCTTTATAGTGACCCGCGCGTTTTTCTTGCGGCTTCGTCCCTCGTGGCTGTGGCCTACGGCCAATGATGTGTCGGCCTTCGGCCAACACCTAAAATTCCCGCCATACGCGAGAAGAACCTCTGGTACCCAGGGTAGGTCGCACTGTAAATTGTGACAGCTTTCTGAGACCCTTTTCACATGACTTCACGTCCGCCATATTGGTTTTCCAAAACAATAAAACGGTGGCCATGTTGGTGCTCCAAACCAGTCCGGTGGATCTCTTTTCTTATCTAAACGCTTTCTTTTGTTGTAATATATTTTCATAGCGGTGGTCACTTGAGTAAAAACACTCTATACGCTGCACAGAGTTCACGGCATCTTTAACCTCCGGGTTTTAGCGGTTACACTTAATGATTAGTAGCAGAGTAATACTTCAAACCGTTCATAAAGACCAAAAGAAGCACTATCTAACTCTGTATCCTCTCTCTCTCCCAAGACCTCTCCGCTATTGCCACTCCTCCCGAGGACACTTCCTCCACTGAGTTTGCATCTAAAACCGGAAGTTGCAAAGACAGCAGAATTTCCACTGACATTAAACTTCAACCCGGAAGTTCGGCGACCAACTTTACAGATTTGGGAAAAACAGATGATATTCATCGATGTATCAGCCGGTGTTGTGTTCGTCCCACGTGTGACATCGCTTATCTGCTGAACAATAAGTGTTTTGCAGTGCAGTGTCTTGATGGAGTCATGTGTCAGACAAATGCTGAACCTGCAGTTACTGGGGCTAATGTCCAGCTGGCGTACATGAACAGAGGAAAGAGCGCGCAAAAGGAAAAAGGTGTGTATCATTAGTTATAATTTTTTTTCGTCGAAACACACTGTTTACTCTATCTAAGGATTTAATGAACGTTATTTTATTTCCGCTTTTAAGAACCATGTTACATTTCTTTTCAAAAAGCAATTTGATTGCGGCTGTAATGTTCCTTCAGATTAGGAAAATACTTGATCGTTTTTGTAGCCGAAGTCTGGCTCCTTTTTGTTTAGCCAGTAATTTCAAACTGAATGGTGACTGATGCTTTTGCCCAGAGCATTCGATATTATGCTAGATGGCTTAGAAGTTAACACCACAGGCTGTCCTACCCCGAGATATTTTCTTTTTCATCTTTCCAAAACTCCCAACATTGCTGTAGTCCATTTGTTAGTATCTATAAGTTCGTGGAGTAGTGACTAAGGAGATATTCAACTATCCATTTCTGATTTGTTTTCAGATTGGATGCTTGTATATATTATCGTAGCCTCACTGGCTTTTGTAGCAGGAATCGGTGGAGTGATATGGGCTGTGTGCATCTGTACAAAGAGGTAGGGCAGTCACGTGACAAGTGACGAGTAACAAGTGCAATCTACAAATCCTCCTCGAAGACCAGAATGGATATGTAATTAACAGCCCACCTTCGATATATCAAAATTCTATCATGATCCCGAGGCTTTATAGGTTCAAAATTGCAAATTTTGACGAGTTCCATTATCTCGCAATTCCCAGAAGCGACTTGAGAGCAAAGAAAACCGAACCAAATATAGAAAAATGACCAGAAAGCCCTGGAGTCATGTTAGAATTTTAATATATCGAACGTGGGCTATTGAGACAGCTTAGTATACGTTTCTGGGAAACTGAGCACCTACTCCTCCCCTACGCCAACATTGACATTTACTTCTCACTTAAGGCAAAATGTTGGGGTAGGTGGGCAGTCTCCCGGAAACGTATAATGATCTAATCCAGGAAAATTTAACTTGTGGAATCCGGAATCCTACGAATGAAGTCCGGAATCCAAGCAGTGGAATCAAAAAGCCAAGACTGTCTTGGATTCCCTTATATGGGGTGAAAAGTTGCATACTAAATTGTCGCAGACCCCCTCTCATCGAATCATTCCCTGAAAACACTTCAATTCTTTTCTTCTGAAAATTGTTTGATTTCCAGAGTCTTTTCGTTCTTCTTATGAGGTCTTATAAACTTTCGTCTTTGCTTGCAATCAGTTTCCCTCGCCAGTTATTCTGTCCTTATATGTTGTTGTTAAATTGTTTTCAGGCAAAAAATTCGAAAGCAAAGACGAATGCTTGATGATGATGAAGATGATGAAATGTTACCAAAAAGTAAGTTGTCAAGATTTAATGATGTTTCAGTTCTGTTTAGCGTAATAACCAGCAGTATTTTATCATAGGCATGCGTGCATATTGTACTAGATCTTGAAGAACCATAGAGGTTTGTTAATTAAACTTTGTTAATCTTGCTCCGTCGTGGTCTCCGTGAAGTTTTTTACATTCATTTCATATATTTATTTTGCCAAAGTAATAAACAAATATTGGAATGAATATAATAAACTGGCAAGGGTGGCCCAGAGGAAACCAAGAGGTTTATAAGGCCTGAGCTCCACCTTCAAAGAAAATTAAATGAGAGGAAGTAATTAATTGCAAAACTGACACGCAATGGATAGTTACAGATGACGTCAAACACAAACTGCCTTTTTTGATGCATTTTGTAGGAATCTCCAATGATAAAAGTGTGATTTCGGCAATTTACCTAGATATTTTGAGTTCGCGCAAACTTGTCCCTGTAGTCCTCTTGTTTTCCAATATGCCGCTGCCATATGGGACCCTGGCAAAGATATTAGAGGTCATGCGTCAGGTTGGATCGGTGTTGTGTCGAATTGCACGGGGACTATTTCGGAGACGCTATCTCTTCTTTTCTGGCATATTTAGGGGTTACACAGAAAACTGGGTTTAAATTTGTGCCCAAAAATAATCCCATAGTACAATGCCACTCAACACCAACCCAGTCCCACACGTAACTAAAACTAA
This sequence comes from Porites cylindrica, assembly GCA_964035525.1. Lineage (NCBI taxonomy): Eukaryota > Metazoa > Cnidaria > Anthozoa > Scleractinia > Poritidae > Porites > Porites cylindrica. Next base: position 20,995,436 of record OZ037781.1, on the reverse strand, counting down.
AGATGGCCAATTGCTGGTTGGTACGTGACGTCATGGCGGACATGCTGGTGGTGAAGAACCAAAGTATATCTCTCCTCTGGGAACTAAACTCCATTTTCATACAAATGTTTTGAGAAAAATTCTATTTTATTGACCACCAACATGGCCGCCTTGTCACATGGTTGCAAACAAAGACTGCGGAAAGATTGAAAATAGTGTCCTCAAAACCCGCAATTAAACTAGAAAGAATCAGAATTTGTCTTCTTAAGATCATGAAACAATTCACAAAATCCGACTGAGAAGTATTTGCAGGTTGTAAAATCATTTATTGTTGCCATTTTTGTCTTCTATCAGCTACTCAAACAAGATATCGAACACCGATGCCAAGATACTGAGAAGACGATGACTGCAAAGAGAACCCAGTTACTGGAAAGGTGTGACTTCGAGGCATGCGCACCTATGGAAGGAAATTACACGTTTTAGTGAATTGCTCAGAAGTTAAAAAGGGACTACAAAGTGACTATAAGGATCATATTTGAGCTTCAAAGCTGCTAAACTTTCATGTCTTTGCAGCTTAGATGAAGAGACGTCTGAAGGCAACTCTTGTCATTCTAGCCGATATGAACAAAGTTGATCGAAAGTTCAACATCTGTTTGTACCTCTCAGTATATATCTAAAGCCTGTTTCAGTGTCTTGTAACATCGCTGGTATTGAAGGCGTAGAGCTTGAAAGGAACAATCTCTAAACACGAGATCCCCACATGCACCAATTTTTTGCGCATGTCTTAAGTGCGGTGCAACTGCTGATAAAGAAGCTAGGTTTTTAAGGCTTAGTTGCTATCAGTAGCCCTTAATCCTAAGGTTTTCATTCCAGAGGTAGTTCTTTTATTATTTCCAGACATTATATATTGTTCTCCTCTAATTGATTTTTTAAGTTCGGTTTTTATCAGATCAGTAAAACGGACAGTACTTTAAAAGGTCTTGCTTTTTTAGAATTACGCACATTGTAAGCCTTTCTTACTTGCAAGACTCTTTCTCTCTATATGGGGTAGCGCTAATGACATTTGACAACAGGTGATCTCGCTCTCTAATCACGACAACACCAAACTCTTCGGTAAAGAAGAGATCCTGAGAGGTTAGAAAGAAAGTTAAGACACATAAACTTTTAGAGGCAAGAAGCACGAAGAAAAAACCCTACCACGATCCTTCACAATTCATTTTCTCCTCTAGCTCGAGGCACCGACTACAGTTACCAGAGAAATAACATATTTTGCAAAATTATAAGATGTTGTATTGTACTCAGTATCAATCGAATACGAAGTTAGGTGATGCGGAAATAATTTCTTCCGTACAGATTGGCTTCACCGACAAACACAAGTTTCTTGATAGCTGGAAGATGTGCGTCAGTATAGAGTCAACAGGGGCACTTTCTTGTGTCTGCACTGTGTCTTAAATACCTAAGAGAACTATGCATTTAAAATATGTTATTTCCTAATACTGCCTCTGTCGGAAAAAATTCTCTTCAGGCTTCACCCGGTGTTGATTTTAAAGCAAATCTCATTGTGACCAAGGCTTTTCCCCTATTACCAGTAATATTTTATAATAATTATTATTTTTTGAGTTAGTTAGTTCTTCGTTTGTCCACTTGTTGACGTTAATAGGAGGTTGGTTCGACGAAGACCAATCCCGGCCCTGTACATGTACTCATTGTTAGATTGTAGTATAACGATTTAATAAAAATTTTTTGGCATACATTCTTGTCGAAGTGGTTCCTGTTCTCAGGTGTTCACACTAAAGTCTATGTAGCCGGCCGTTTTAGAGATCAGTACCAGTATTTGAGCCCATAAAATGTCCATAAATCGGCGCGGTGTGATCATGATCACACAGGAAACTAAGATCGACACAACTTAAGTGAGGTTAGCCGATTTTTATTAATACCTTTTTACATTCGTAGGTTGACACATTCGTTTTTTCCCCTTCAAAATCCATATATTTCCAAGGTTACGCAACATTTTCGAGCTTTCATAGGTTACCTGTGCTGTGGTGCCCTGCAGTCTTTTCCGTGATGTTGCTTTATGAAGCATACATGAAGTCACGGATAATACACGGAGTCTTACATAACATTCAATCATGACGTATTGTTAACGAGGACTTCCCAAATGTCTTTAGCCTGGCGCCGAGGTTCCGTCATGGGTACGGGCTGAATTGAAAGACAAAATGGAAAACTACATGTTATGATAATCCTTGGTTATAAGACTGTGATGATTTTGAAAATGCGACAGACAACAGGCGACAACATTTCCACTGGCATTATTACTGATCTCTGCTACCTTTTGCCTTCCATGGCCTAAATCCTTCCTCGGGAACCCAGCGGGCTGATTACCTGGCGTTAAACCAAGGTACGACCTTAAATGTGTGGTAGCAATATAGAAAAAGGTTTGCATCAGTCTCAGCAAGAGACAATCATTATTTTTTGACAGTTTCAACATAATGCCAACTCTCCCGGATTATCCCGGGAGTCCCCCGAATACGACACCAATCTCCCGGTCTGCCGTACGGGTCACCACATCTCCCGGATAAAATCATCTTTTGAGCTTTCCTGTGTCTTAGTTTGAGATTTAGCCTATTTTTAGCTCAAAACTTGAATTTTTCTTATTCGTAGTACGGCTTCTGAAGCATTTTTGCACGTATTTAGTCACTGACAAAGATTATTTCTGGCATCAAAAGGATGATCGCGAATTTTGATAGTATGTACTTCATGTAAGACTTCATATAATGTCCAGAGGTTGGCATCTCTGCAGTTACCATACGCCAGGCTTGACGCTGTCATAGTTTGTTGCGAGTACTCAACACTTTGACAATGTTATAACACAATTTTATCATCTTATATTGACTGGCATCAATCTGTTGATGTAATGGGGAATTCTATATGATGAACATGTACACTCTCTGAACAATGTTTGTTTGCAGAGGTGTTTGCTGAAGGGATGTTGAACGAAACAGAGGAGTCCATGCCCATAGTTGCATCATGGGTAATCTTGGCAAGAGGGCAGGAAATTTAAAGACTTGTATTGGAATTCAAAGCCAGCTAATTCTTCCTGAATTCATATATTTGATGCTTTCTCTTTGAAAAGAGTAACTTATGAGTTCAAAGAAACAATACACTAAATCTGCAAAGAAGTCCCTGATTAGTTTTTAGAAAACCTTGATTTTCCCAAACATTTTCTGTAATTCGACAGTATCAAAATATCAAAGTATAAGTATTGAAATTCAGCATGGGAATTTTCAGGGGTTAATTTTTGTCCAGGGATTTTTTTGGGTGTTGATTTTTGCTGCCATTCTATCATCCCTGCCACTTGAAATCTGGAGTACCCTCCCTGGGGGCATATTGCGCCATAACAAAAGAAATTGCTTACCGTCTTACCCGGATCATTACATAGTATGTCACAGAGTCCTGAATTCTTGTCAAAAAATTATTGAAATTTGGAAACCAGTTTTCCAAGCCTGGAAAAAGTCTAGAAAAACGATTAAAATTGTGGAATTTGGTTTTGTTTTTGTTTGTGTTTTTGTCGTTATTTGTTTGTTTAAGGCATTCCTCGCAAGAGAGGAATTACTCCTAATGGCAGAGGGCAATGAGAGGCAGCCCTATTTCAGCCTAACTGAAACTTTTTAAGCCCCAAGATCCACATACAAATTCTCCAGACTGATCTCCATACATTTCTTTTAAGAAAAGTTGAGAGAATTTGGTTTAAGATCAAAGCATTCTTCCTTGGGTAATCAATTTCCTAATTCTCATAACTTTTACTCTTGATGAACTGCTGATGCCGTTAGGAGAAAATTGATATTGGTCACTCTTGGGACAGCAGAAGTAGACACAATTAGTCTAGACGAATTATGCACCTCTAGAATAAAAAGAGTCACTAAAACAGCTTTACTGACAGACGGACTTTTATATAACCTGGGTGCCAGAGACTTTTCATGCATAGTTTCTGGTTTTGGTCAAATTGCTATTGTGACCCACTCGAATTAGATATGGACTCAGAAAGCAACCACCCTTCTTAAGGACCACTTCACTTTGAGTGGTCGCTTTCTAAAGGTTTCAAAATTGTAAAGGAAAGCACTGGCAAACTCGAGGGGCATGTTGGCATGGTTGTTCATGCGTTGGAGATCAGTGTTGTTCATCAGTAAGTTCACCAAGTGAACCGTCTTGAATTGTCATTTCACGCAATAAACGTGAATGAAATCGAAAAACGAAGGTATTGCATCTCTCATTTTACGTCTAAATTACGAATCAAGGGGATTTTTATGGCGCTTTGCAGTTTCTAAATCCAGGTTTTTAATTGGCTGAAGTTTTACTGATTGACGTTGCAGAAAATCTTTCAAAGCCGATAAATACAAGTAGGCGGTACTTTACCATAAAATATGTCACTCATGACTCTGTTCATTTCCTTCTGCTCCTCCCCGCCCAGAGGCTCGCTTGATACAAATAAACCACAAGTCAGATTTACTTACTTACTGGTCACAATGCCCGGTGGAATGAAGGGCAGCAGCGAAGGTCTATTCTGGGCCAGCTTCCGGATGGTACCCCTGCGGGTGTGGTTTATTAGGGTTTTCATCTCTCCTTCTACCGTTCGTCGTCAGGTGTCCTTCGGTCTGCCTCTATTGTGCTTGCCTTGCCTGTTACCAGGTTTTTTCCAAAGCACGTGCTCAATTATTATTATTATTTGAACCTGTTTTAAGGTACACCATTCGATGCTACTTCGTATCTGGTCGATGCGTTTCGACGAGAAAACATTTCAGAGCATCTCAGGTGTCGTTCAACAGAGCACGTGCCATGGTGTCACAGTGCTGAGGAAATCTACTCATTTTAACAGCTGGTTTTGTGTGATCAGATTCTCAATATAAATTGCTCGCTTTACACGATTAGTGTTAGCCCTGCCCACAGGGGATCACCGATGTTGGCACCAAGATAACTGACAACTCACACCAGCAGAGGGTTTTCTTGTGGGTGCGGTTTTCTTGTCTTTTCAGCGTCTGAGTTTGTCGTATTAATAATAATAATAATAATAATAATAATAATAATTCCGTTATTTACCCTTGGCAGTGTTTATAGCACTAATGCTAGTGGGGCCGAGCAAATGCCTGAAACAAATAATTCAAATCAAACTTAACAGGGTTAGGAAACCCAACTGGCCGGAGGCAAACCAGCTGGCTATTTACAAGCGTGGCCGAGGATTTGAACTCGTGACTACCGTGAACGAATCCAGCAAGCGGTCATGGCGGGACTTGAACTCGGGGCCTCCGAATGGCAAGTTCAGCGCTTTAACCACTCAGCCACACTGCTTCCTTAAATCTATTGAAGTAGATTCGGTCGACTGAAGTTCTGAAGCAAAACAACCCGTTGCAAGCTTGGTCGAACAACAATATAACCCCAAGTTAGGTCAGATTAGCAGATGACTCAACGTTATTAATTATTCACAAGCTTGTTGAGCCATAGACCAAGGAAGAAAGCAGAGCGTTTATATCGAGAGTTTTGCTTCGAAAATGGTTGGATTTTTTCTGCAATTCGAGATGGATTAATTGACAAAGGATCGTGAAGGATGCGGAGTGGATGAGGACAGCTTGTTCCTGCAAAAATCTCCCATCATGGTATCATGATTAGGTGGCTTTCATTCAATTCCGCCATTTTGGTTCTTGTAATACTGGTATCACTGGGATTTACGACGAAAGGTAAAGACATTATTATTCGTTTCCACCAGTAATTTTGGATAACTTTTGTTTAAAGTGTAACTTTTTAAAGGAGCAGCACCTATAAAGAATCTTGCGAAGTGCGGTAAAGATCGCTTAGAATGACCACTAAAAAGACAGAGTCTGTTTCCGTGTGCAAGGACACTGTACATCATAATAGCCTTAAGTTGAGTTGTAGCAAACGAAGAATTCTTTCATAATTTTTTGCGGCGCAGATTCAAGGCCTAAAAAGTCTCATAAGTTAAGGGATTGTGTTGCTCAGTTATATGATCACAGTTGTCGGATCTCAGTAATGAAAAAGAAACTGAGACCTTTTAGTATATCATAATTGACATCGTTAGGCCAACGTAAAGTAATTTTAAATATTAGTATTAGTATTTGTAGCTCTATTGTTTTCATTAATAGGGATTTGAGTCCACTCCATGGACTTCAACTTGGAAGTTGCAACATGCAAAGTAAACAATGAAATACTGACCTCAAACACGACATGACTTTTTTGGTAATCTGAATGTACAACTACCACTCGTGAAAAGGTAAAACTCTGAGCCGTCTGCAGGCTCGAACTTGATCTTCTCCAATTGAATAAACGCTCAAATTGGATGTAAAATAATATATTGTCAACTTTTCCATGAACACTAGGGAATTTATGTCGCACTTTTAGTTTTACAAACAATTACGATTAACATTGTAGGAATGTCTACTTTTTTGTTTACTTGTCATTTCCTAATCTCTTAATCTGTAGCTTTGTCAAACGCCACCCAGAAGACCGCTGGACCTATCGAGTCCTGCGCGCAAAGCCCAATACAGCAAAACGTTACATTGAGGGGTGGAATAAACGCTGGTACGTTCAAGAAACTGGCGCAGTTTGTAGCCATGCAGCTCTGCATTCAGCTTTGCTGCGAAGAAAAAAATTGTGATGTAGCCCTAATGTCCGGGAAAAATTGCTATGGAGTTCAGTGCTTTAGTGAGGAGCTGTGCACTGCTGTACCCGCCAAAAAAGCGCCTTCTTCGTTGATGATCTCGCACGTCACTATAACGGGAGAGGAAGGTATGGGAAATGTTCATTTTTGCTAACCACCGTAAAATTCCGAAAACATGCCCCGGGGCTTAAATTTTTCAAAGGCCCTTTTTGAGGGGCTTACTTTTGGAGGGGCTTATCTATAGAGGGAAATTTGCGTTTCAAAATCGATTGGACTAGCCTTATAGCTGGAACGAAATTTACCGTTTTTGCTTTGTTTTACTTTGTATTTGAGGGCAATTTCCAAGTGCAATCCCCCGGGGGCTTATATTTGGAGGGGCTTATTTTCGGAATTTTACGGTATTTGTTTATTTCGACTATCAAATGGATTCTTAAGTTGTTGACTGATATTTTGGGGGAACAAGATTGTATGTGTTACATTACTGCTCTTAAGTATTCGAGCTAGAAAGAGCTTTAATTTATATTATTTGTTTTGGTTTGGTTTTTAGCGCTCTAAAAAACATCTCCGAGAATGTGAAATCAGCGAAGTCATTGGATGACTTCGCTGATTTCACATTCTCTGAGGTTGCGATAAGAGTGTAATCAGTCATAGGATTGACATGATTTTCAATGGGCGTGAAGTTAACGTTATTGTGTGTCAACGGCGAAAAGTGAAATCATATGTTGTCATCACTCTACTGTATTGTTCTGCTGATCGTCAGAGTTTGTTTCTTTGAGATAATATAGCTCAATATCAGTTTATTAATTTCAGATCACCTATTCGAAACGACGAAGGATACAAAATATCCAAAGTTGATTGTTAGCTATATGGAACCGATGGAAATATGCGCGCATTTTTCTCCCACTCCTGCTGTAGCGTGTAGTTTTTTTGGGCTTCGTAACTTCCAAAACGCGCTTTATGAACTTCACTCAGAGTATGGGAATTGTCGGTGGCTCGTAGCGAATTAAACACTCTGCTGCCTCTGTATTGTAGCCTGAGTAGCAGGCACCGGTTAATTTTTTTTAAAGGCCGCGCGAGGGGAACACGCGAAGGCGAGAGGAGGTGCCCTCTCCTTTCCTCCCCTCGCGCGCGCGTCCTCGAATTTTCTCTTTTCGCCCCCAAACCTGCTACGCAGGCTACTGTATTGCCCCACTTAAGGGAATCCAAGGCAGTCTTGGTTTCTGGATTCCCGCCATGGATTCCGGATTATTTGGCACTGGAACTTGGATTCCGGATTCCTTCAGCTGCATTCCGGATTCCACACCAAAAATTTGCTGCATTCCGGATTCCACAAGAAAGAATTTCCCGGATTCCGGGATCCGGATTCCCTCACCTGGGGCGATCTGTAACTATTTCTAAGTGCTAGTGACACTGCCTCATTTTTACTTTTGCTTACAGGGTACAGCCGCCGTTCTCATCCAGTTCCACAGAATCTTAAATGCACAGAGACCGAAGCAGAAGAAGGCGTTACGTTGAAAGGAGGGCTTAAAGCGGGAAATTTCACAGATGTTGGTACAGTAGAAAGTATCGACTCCTGTACTCGGCTCTGTTGTGTGTCTGAGAGATGTAACTTGGCGATGTTAATAAACGGACATTGCTTTCTTGTGAACTGTTTTAGCAAGGAGCTTTGCAAGACGGTCAAAACCGAGACCAAGAATTACCGACCAACGGTTGCATTTGTACGACGATGGGTCACTAATGTGACCGAGGATACAGGTATGTGTGGATCAGCCTTGAAAGTGAATGCTACAACCAGTTGGCAGATAAGGTGGCGGGGGGGGAGGAGGAGGGTGGTCTCCAAAAGATTTTTTTCGGTCATTAGGGCCTCATCATTGGCCCCTCCCGTGGGTCCGCCACTGAGTTGTAGAAATGTTTAGAGACTCCGACAAAGAACTGGCCTTTTTCCAGTTAAAATCGCTGCTAGTCACACATCTAAGAGATAAAGCATTCACCCCTCTCTCCCTTCCATACAAAGTCGTTCCTCAAAGTCGTATTGCCCCCTCGAGTGATCCCCCAAAGAATGCGCGACTCTATTTCAGCAAAAAAAGGCGAGACTCTGGAACCTAAAACATCTTTGTTTTACATATTATTAGCAAACGGTTGATCGTAATTATTATCAGTGCATTATTTAAGACACGCGATTTTGACCAAAAAAAAAAAAACGCCGCCCTCGAGTAAATAGGGAGCTGAAGCAGCGACGTTTTTGAGCGACGCACGTCAACCGGAAGTGAGTTATTTTCCCTCTTAATATGCCTTGATGATATAAAATTTGTATTCCTTAGCTTCTTTACTGTTATAGAGGCGATTTGACTGAAAATTTGCGCGAAACTACCGTCAAAAAATGAAAAAAGGCCACTTCCGGTTAACGTGCGTCGCTCAAAAACGTTGTTGCTTAAGCTCCCTAATGTCGCCCTTGAATAAACGCCGCATCGAAAACGCTAAAAATGTGATAAACGCCCGCGGCGCTTAATAAAATAAATACGGTACTTTTTGCCTTTTGAGTTTTAATTTTTAATAAGTTTCTCAAACATGTTTATTTCTTTGCAGCTATCACTTTAAGCAACCTCCCAGCAACAAACTCAAAGTTGATATGCAAAAACAGTGATATAAAACATAACTCCACGCTGAAAGGAGGAATCAAAGCCGGGAATTTTACGGATTTGGGGAAAATCGCGGAAATGTCAACATGTATTCGCATGTGTTGTGGCAGAAAGGACTGTGATGTAGCATTTATGTTAGAAGCGAACTGCTATGCTGTGAATTGTTATAATGAAGACTTATGTCAGCCTGTGCTTGCCCGAAAGTCGGGTCTGCTGACAAATTTGAGCCCTAAACTATCTTATATAACAGCCAGAGATGAAGAAGGTATGTAGGACTTGAAAATCTCCCGCGAAGGCTTACAGGAAACACAAAGCGTGTTGCCGACCTATATTCTTATTTCCCGTGCAAACAACCTTAAGTCGACCGTCGGATCAATTAAGGTTTCTGGGATACTGCCCACCTACCCCTCCCCTAAGCCAATATCAGCAATTGCTTCTCGCTTGGGGCAAAATGTTGGCTTAGGGGAGGGGTGAGTTGGAAGTTGCCCACAAACCTAAATTGATCGGATCATTATACGTCTCTGGGTAACTGACCACCTACCCATCCCCTAAATCAACATTTTGCCCTAAGTGAGAAGTAAGTGTTAATCTTGGTTTAGGGGAGGGGTAGGTAGTCAACCAGTCCCTCTTGGAGATTATTTCGTAATAATTTCTTACACCTAGATCAATTTTAATTGGAAGCAAAAAGAAAGTGCCGTGTCGAAAACCGGTGTTGTAATATCATCCCACATAGGCAACGTTGTGTTATGATATCACTTTTAAAAAAAACTGTGTCGAACAGACGTTAGATGTAAGAATAAATAACACAAATCTCTATTATCTTCACAGTTCTTCCTCAAGAGATCGCAATAGGAGACGGTATGTCTTGCAGACCAAGTGTCATTTCATATGACGTCACTCTGCGTGGTGGACTCTCCGCTGGCAAGTTTACGCCTATAGGACATGTGGACGGCATGGAAGCGTGCGTGAACTTATGTTGCAAGCGTAACACGTGCGATATCGCACTGATGCTGCGAGATTCGTGCTACTCAATCACGTGCGCAAGTGAGGAGTTGTGTGAAGAGGTGCCGGCACCATCGTCTGATTTTTACCCCAGGCTGTCTTACGTCAGGAGAGACGTTGAAAGCCAGGCTAAAAAAGGTGAGGATGTTACTAAAAGGAGGGAACTGGGAACCGGGAACAGGGATAAGGGATCATGCAACAATTGGATGAAGGGGCTAGCTTGTAACGGAATTGTGGTGTTCCGTCGGTGTCGGAGATTAAGAACCTGACGTTTGGGGCGCTATCGTTTTAGAATAAGATTATTATAAATTTTATTTACTGGACATCTTGTTAGGACCAGCGTTGTATAAATGTTGATAGATATCTCCAGTATGAATAAAGCTTTTATTATTATTTTTATTATCTCTCCGTCAGAGCAAATTAGGAGATTATGGGTTGTGTGTGATTTTATGTAGCGGAAGTTGGCGCTAAACCTTTCAATCAGATGGGTAAACGGAAAGTCTGTGTTAAACTCTTATTTTTTGTTAGCATGTCATGTCTGCCTGGTTTAGTTTGCAGAGACAATAGAGAGATTTTATGTCATTTAGACTCGCTTTTACGTAGACGGACAACTTCAGATTCAAGTTCAGAATTTCTCAAAATAGAAAATAGACAAATAAAAACAGTCCAAGACAATTATTATAGAACAAAACTTACGTAAAGCTACTAATTTTGGGGTAGAAAAGTAAAGGGAAAACTTGAGCACGTGGTACAAATTCACGTTTGCCTTTTGCCGTAAGCGGTACTATAAATCTCTAAAATAGCTCAGGGTTTCGTACCCTGGGTACTAAAGGTTTTTTCTCGCGTCCGACGAGGAGCTTCGTCGACCACAGGCCGGCTCGTCTTTGGCCGAAGGCCGAAGACACGAGCGGCGAAGCCGCGAGAAAAAGCAACGCGCATGAAAAGCTTCTGGCACCCAGGGTAACGGTGAACTAATAATTAACTACGGAAATACCATAAGTGCTAGGGGAACTGAGCAAAGCTATGGTGATAGAAACGAAAAGTTCACTTATCACACATACCCTTGCCACAGCATTTTTAGTGAAGACATACTGAAAGTGAGTTTCTCGGTGAGACTCTGCCACCTCTAAGCTCTTCTTCCAAAATGATCGAAAAGCAAACTCGCATATATCTTCCTCCCAAAGTATTATTGTTGCTGTAGACGTGAAAATAATAATAATAATAATAATAAAATATCAGGGGAATTAAACTTAAGAAATATGTTTTTCATAGTACCTCCCTGATTTTTTAATTAGCAATATATTGCAAGGACAATCTTCATGCCGATCACTATGAAGATTAATCCCTTTCGCTCTAAAGACAAAGCAACATAGGGGTTAAGCCTAAGATCTATGCCCTTGACAAAACTATTTTTCTTTCAGAGCTCCCTCAAACCAAAGCTGAAACACAAGACGAGGTAAATAGCACTACTGAAGAACAACTGGACACCAAAGAAGAGGGCTATTGTACAAACAGTGAAGTAATGACTAACGTCACACTTCGTGGCGGGATCGCTGCGGGACGCTTTCGGGATCGCGGTAAAGTCCCCAGCATCCAGGCATGCGTTGAGGTTTGTTGCATCTCAAAGACTTGTGACGTGGCATTTCTACTTAAAAATAATTGTTTTTCCGTGACGTGTTTAAACGAAAGACAATGCGAGGCTGTGAAAGCGCGATCCTCCGTTTACCGTCCACAGCTTGTATATATCTACGCCAGAACCAAAAGCCAATTTATCGTTGCTCCTGCTGAGACAAGTAAACGCTTGAAAGAGCGAGAAAATCGAGACCAGTTGAGCAAAGGTAGTACCACAAATTTTCCGCCAACGGCTGGAATATACAGATTTGAGCCCCAAATGCACAGAAAGGCAATACGAAGGAACACGATCAATCTTGGTTAAGAACTGTATAATACTTAGACTGCTTATTTAATTTTTTATATGAATTCAAATCATTTAAACCTTTTGGATGTAGTAAAGGGGACGGGGGGGCGGAGGGAGATTCTGGTAAACTTCCCACTCAGCCCTTCCGACCCCTAGACTAACATTGACAGAGGATCACCAAAACATGAATGTCTTCTTTCCTTCATGCGCAATTAACTGGATAGTAACGAAGGCAAAACTTTAACCCGCAACCTCGCGGGTTGGTTATTTAAACGAAAGGGGTGAGCATATCCTCTCTTGAACGATGTCTAACTTATACCGCGGTGGACCATAAGTAGCCTCTCACGCCGACGTTCTTAGGGCCTCGTCACGCGTTCTTTCCCCACGAACGTTGGGGAGGATTGCGTGACGAGCCAAAAGAACCTCCAAGTGGGACGCTAGGCGATCAGTATATTACGAGTAGTTCCTTATATTACTCAGGGAAATCGTCCTCGAAGCTCTAAGGGTAGCTAGGTTATGGCAACGAGATATTTATGAGCGAGTTGGCCGCAAAGTTTAGAACAATAGGAAAGCCTCTGGGGACTTACTTGACTGAACCAGTTCCTGAAGCATTTGAATTACCTACGAGTAGTTCCTTATATTACTCAGGGAAATCGTCCTCGAAGCTCTAAGGGTAGCTAGGTTATGGCAACGAGATATTTATGAGCGAGTTGGCCGCAAAGTTTAGAACAATAGGAAAGCCTCTGGAGACTTACTTGACTGAACCAGTTCCTGAAGCATTTGAATTACCTACTTCGGATTGGACAGAAAATAGCTACTGTCCAATCATAAGCAAAAAATTCAAGTGGTTCTAAAACTGGTTCGCTAGGAATTAGTCCCCGGTTGCTTATCCGTTTTATTGTTGAAAACTTTGTCAGAAAGGATTCTACCCGTGGATATTCCTTCCGGATTAGTTTAAGTCTTCGAGGTATAGTAGGGCGGCGAATGAACATCGCTGACTGCCAAACTAGCAATGAAACAGGGGGACTATTTGTAGTCAAAAAAATCAGTGGCGCTGTGGATCTATTTCAATTTTTTTTTTTAGTTTGTGGGGAGGAGCATTGCGTGACGACACTAAAAACGGCTGTGTAGCAGACTAGACTAGACTATGATATTCATATCATTGTTAGGGACAATAGCCTAGAATCTTTAATTACGTAATTGCTGGTTTCCACGTGACGTCACGACGGCCATGTTGGTGGTCAAGAACAAAAGCATTTCTCTACTCTGGGAACTAAAATCTATTTCCATGTAAATTCTTCTAGAAAAAAATTATATTGTGTTGACTTTGTCACGTGGTTGCAAACCAAGAATAGGCCATTTCCGAGTTCCAAAAAATCTCACTTTCAAAGCGAGGCTAAGTGCGAAGCCATTGATATGAAAATGATTTTTCATTGTGATGCAAATAAAAACTCATTTTCACAACAAAGGTTTCGCACTTAGCCTCGTTTTGAAAGTGAGACTTTTTGGAACTCGGAAATGGCCTATTGAAAGGACACTGAACAATACCCAACACCACAACACAAAAGCGAACAAACAATGGTTTCCTTAACACCCATAGTAAATTTAACGTAGGTAGTAATCTATTCGACAACATTCATATTCATGCACATTTGTAATAAGGTATAGGAAAAAAGATTGATCAGCGGACTAAGCCAAGCTGGGATAGATTGGCTTAGGGGATGTTAGTAATGTGACCCGCGCGATTTTGGGTTTCGAGGGTGGGCCATTCACCCCTGAGTGGCTCAGCTGAAAACTGAGCAAGAATGAATGATTTCCACGACAAATCGGTATTTATCGTCACGGGCTACGTAATCGCAAGTAAAACTATATGACTAGTCATGAAAAAACCTGTTAATTGAGCGTATTCAACTTTTCATATCATTTTGAGTGTTGTGAATAGTTAGGTAGTTCATTTGCCAGAATTGCCGAGTTACAACGGTAATAGGTCAGTTTCGAATTCTGAAAATTCATACTTGGCTCGGAGGCTGAGAAGGGGAATATAATAAAAGAAATTAATTACTCATCCATAGATCTCAATGCAGTTTCTTTTATTTTATACCCCTCAGCCTCGAAGGCAAGTAGCAATATAGGAGAATTTTCAACGTTCGAAACTGGTCTGTTGGGCTTAAGTTGTTTCTAGCTGAGTATTGATGCGAGGAAACTAAACTCGGTGTCTCATCGCATATTGCTTATCTCTCAACGGACCTCTATGCAAGGACTTGATTTACTATCTCTATAGTAAAATTCCTAGTAGAAACAAAGAAAAAAGCAACATTGCTGTTTCTAGGTTAGCATTGTAGTGTTAGAGTGCACTGTAAGAATTGTACGAATGGGAGAGGATATTTTTATAAAAAGAAAAACAACGTTTGATACACTTTTGTATATATGGATATTTAGAACAGATTGTGGTTTTGTACGTAAAAAAAATGTAATAAAATCAATTCAGAGCGTGGGTATACTGTGCATTTACATGTTTCCTTTGTCATCATTCCTTGGAAACAGGAATCGTTCGGTGTTTAGGATTGGATTGGTTTATTGAACAAATTAAACGGCTTTTAGGGACTTGTCAGAAATTAGCAGAGGGGGAGGGGGGGTGGAAACAGAGGGAGGGTCACAACTTTTTAAGACTGCAGAACAGGGAGGGGTCATGAAAAATGGGCCGTTAAAAGGGGGAGGGTCATGCAAATATGTGTCCGTGATCATGTAGAGGTTCACCCACAGAAGAAAAAAAAAGTTCTTTATTTTGTAAAAAAAACCTGGGAGAAATAGGAGAGTCGAGTGATCAGCTGTCAGAATCAGAGTCGGACTCTTAATGCTGTCATCTAAAATGTAAGTATATGGCATTACAAAGAACTGATTAGAAATATATTTTGATCGTTCGTAATACTGACTCACCCTAGTGTATTGTAAGAACTAGATTTTATCATTTATACAAGACGGGGAGGGTCATGATATTTTAGGCCAAGGTCAAGGGGAGGGTTAGCAAATTTCACTCCCATTGAAGGGATGGGTCACCTCATTTCCGGACCCAAATTTAAAATTCCCACCCCCCTCCCCCCCTGCTAATTTCTGACCAGTCCCTTAGAAAGGATGCTTTGGCGTGTTTGGATACACTATCCAACACTCTTCCTTATGCCTGATATGGCTTCCTAATTTATTGATGTTTCGTGAAGAAGTTTAAATCAAGGCTTATGAATATCACAAATTTATGACTGATCCAGGAGTTAGCTTTGCGATCCGGGATTTTAGAGCTAGAGGGACGAGCGAGGTCCAGAAATATAATAATCAACGGGATACGGGATTTATGAAATTTTACGATGCGGGATTCGGGAAAACTTGTTTTAAAGCGAGTCGAGATCCGATTGATTATAAAGTTAGTTGCACGTTCGGCTTAAATGTTAAAAATACTCCCTGTTTTGCTTGACCAAAAATGCCACCAAAAATAGCATGTTTTTCTCCACCTCTTCACCGCTATAAACCCCAATATCCAAATACAGATTCTCCAGACTGATCTCTATACATTTCCTTAAAGAATTAGTTGAGAAAATTTGTTTTCTGATCAAAGCTTTCCCATCAGGGCCCAGTTGTTCAAAGGCCTATTAGCGCTCAACTCGGGGTTAAATTTAACCCATATTTCTTTTTTGTGTGTTCAAAAGCATTTTCTCGGACAATTTTCTGTGCTATTTTTAGAGCTTCCAATCATCAACCTGTAGGCAAAAAGAATTAAAACTGGAATGCTTTTTAAGCTTTCAAATCTTAATTCAAAGCTCGCACTAACCCTGGGTTATCTTAACCCAGTTTTGAACAACTCGGCTCTGGTGATCATTTTATCAATTCCCACAACATTTTCTCTTGATTATGTATTGACATTGCCAAGAGAAATTTGACTTTAATCACTCTTGGGACTTAAAGAGTTAAGAAACGTTGAAATCAGGACCAGCCACCTGATAAAAATCGTCCAAATAACAGGGTGAGGCAAAGCTTTTGTGACAAAATTGGAGAACTCTGCTGGCCGTGATAGCTGTTAGGCTCTCGTTTTACAGGAATTGTGATCACATTTTCATTTTTTTTGCCAGAGTTTGAGAGGCGAGTTTCAGTAAGTCTCAAATAGAGCACACTTCTGAGTGCCTATATAAAAAAACCATCGCTTTTTGACTGGTTTCTACAACAAGTTCAGTGAGCACCAGGACAAGTCGCCGACGCAGTACTTATAGTTTAAGGCAAGAAAGAATAAAAAGTCTTTTACTTCTCTCTTTTGCTGAAGGAGTTTATACTGATAATGATAATGTCTTTATCCGGAGGGCAATGATTGGAAACACTGAAGAGCGAATATATTTAAAAAGCGGTGTTCGTTTTCAAGCAAACAACCGCCCAGTCAATAAAATGTCACACAATGATTACTTTGGATAAACACGCACAAAAAAACCCATATTAGTTTTTGACAAAACAATGTTGTGACGATTTAACATGAAACATTTTAGGCGGAACATTCACAGGGGGATTTCTATTTTCTTTTTTTGGAAGTTTTTGGTAGTTAATCAGAGATTACGCCCTTGAACAGTTCTCATTAAATAGGGCGGTCACCTGTTTGTAACCTGCTGATATTGTTTTCACTCAACGACAGGTCATTCGAAACAACACTGTCTCCCTTTGCTTGTAAACGGCTGTGATCACCATGGTAACAAGCTTTTAATGGCACGTGATAAGGTCACCAGTCTGCGGAAATACAAAGTTGGGCACTACAAAAGAAAATATTGGGTGGATATGGCCTTTTGTTGCATATGAAATGAATCGAACCACGTGCCGGGATCGATCGATGATGCATCGTGGTGAAACCTCTTCCTAAACTCGGCTTTTTTCGCTGAAGTTGTTCTTTAAAGATTGTAAAATCCACAACGTTTAGATATCTATCGAGGTGATGGGCTTTGGAACATCCATTTTGGTTGTCGCTTTGCTGTTTAAGTTTTCTCGAGGTTTGACAGGTAAGTGTTTGGTAAAGTTGGCTTCTCGCGCTGGAAAATATAAAAATTGCAGCAATTCAGTAACACTTCAAGAGTAACAAACCATTGCATTCTACTCACCATTTTCCTGCTGCAACAGGAAATATTTCATTTTCGAAACTTAAAGTATATCCAACCCTACCTAGCGAAATGAAAATGCGCAATTCTGTGCACAGTGGCGAACAAACTCAAGGATCGGATAATTGGAGCACTGAAGTGGAATGGCCAGTCAAAACATAATTTAAGATAATTTAAAGGGCGAAACGCACGGAGAGCGTTTTCAGAAATGTTCAATTGATTATGTTTTCTGTAGTCTTTAAGGCATTTCTCATTAATGCAGTTGTCATCAGATAGGCGAGGCGGATGCCAAGTGACGGCGGCGTAAAATTTGCTTTCAATATTTACAACCTAGTGGCTATTTAATTCTTAGGAGTAAAATTCACACCAACAAAACAAATCGAATCTATACCTAGAGGTTAAAAAAATGAACATCAGCGAGGGAAAACTGAAATACGCGCCAGCATTACATAGGATTCCAGAAGACTTTAACTCATAAGACATCTTATAAATGTGAAGTCAACTAACATTAGTATATAAGCAGCTATTTCAAAGGAAACAATTTACCTAAACAACTCTTAAAAAGTTAAAGCTTTCTCGAGAATTGGCCATAGGAATCTTGGGTTGGCAAAGGATAAGACACTATGTTGAATTCGATGAACAATTATGTCGCTAACTCGTTGGTATTATCGATGCTTCAAGCAAGTGGATATTGTGTTGCGCGAGGCTTCGGGTTGCCGGCCTCTTATTACTATGAGCAAACTGAAGGTAGCCTGCTCTAAGAGGGACGGCTCAAAGCCGGTAATTGAAAGGAAAAAAATGGTAAAATTTAATTCGACAACATAAAACAGCAAGAACAACAACAATAGCTTCTTCTTTATTTGCCCTAATTATTACAAACGATTACAATTTTACCTTTGCAAAAAAAGTAACTACGGGTACTAGCAACCCGAAATAAAAACACTAAGAAGTTCTCGCTGGCCCTTTTTTCAAGGGCCTAAGGCTTTTAATTCACTTGACAACGAGGTCATCAACTCTCAATCTCCTTCCTCTTTTAAGAAAAAACTGAAGATTAAATTATTGAATAAATATGAAAACAGTTCATAAATCTTTCCACCTTCGACTTTTCGCCATCTTTTCTTTAATTGATGTTAAACAGCTGTAACCCGTAGTTCGAGGAAGCCTAACCTCTCATAAGCTCCTATAGTTTCTGTTAGGTCTCCTCGCCACTTCATCTTTTTCTCTCTCTTTCTCTCTCTTTTCCTTTATTTTTTGTAATTATTGTGTGGCAAATAAAATAATAAATAAACACAAGGTTAAAATCCAACATGAGTTTTCTCCTATTGCTTTTCATAGCAATACGTAATCAAGAGAAAAGTTATGAGATTTAGAAAAAAAAAACGGTCATTAAAGGGAACATACTCTGATCTGTTACAAATTTCCTAAACTAATTCTTTGAAGCCAATGTATGGAGATCAGTGGGGAATTTCTATTTGGATATTGCCAGTATAATAGGCCACATGTACGAAGAGGTCACGAGACCAATGCTTCCTTTAAACAATGAGTTGGAATCTTGCTATTGTTAAAAATTGATAGGGCACATAAACATTATCTTACACCCGAAATTTGAGAGGAAACGCATTTAAGGGAGGTATTTTATGGAACTTTGATTTTTTTTAACAAAGTAGTATGAATTGTATTGGCCGCCATGTGGGAGGGCATACATAGCGGCCAAAACTACTTTTCGCTTATATCTTGTTAAACGTTTGATAGTCACACTCGGATGTGCTGTAAACGTTACCACATCATCTTTTCAACATTTTCCTTGAAGTTTAAGTGCAAAATTTGTGTTTGGAAAGAGGTAATTCAAAATTTTAAAAATCACATTTTGGTCACGTGACCAGCTACGAACTTAAAAAAGCAAATCACTATTATTTTGTTTAAGATATGACCCACTAATCGTTTTTCGAAGGCAAAATCATATAACTTTCATTTTCATAAAAACGATGTCACATGACCCCTTACTGCAAATTGCCTATTGATGCAGAGCCAAAGACGAAGTCAAAAACTAGCAGGGTCGAGAAAGAAACAAATGAGTCGATCAAAAAAAAAAATCACTCAATGTCGAACTGGAGATGACACGAAAGCGTGAATTGAAGCAAACTGCAAAAAAATTCCGTTCTTTTGGAAATTTGAGCAGTTTTGCAGTGCTCAGTCAAAGAAATCTATGCTCTTAGCTTCAAACAGCAGTTTAAACAGATAGTTAGCAAATGCTCGATAATGCCTAAATAATACTTTCTTGTTTTCAGAGGAAAGTCTCGAGTCGGAAATCACAAATGTGCGACCGTTGAAATGCCCGCATGGTCCAATATTGACCAATGTCACTCTGACGCACGAGCTTCGTGCGGGAAAATTTTCGCGTCTGGGAATGGCAGAAGATATGGAGACTTGCATTCAGATGTGCTGTGACAAGGATGATTGTGAGATGGCGTTCATGCCTGGGAAACATTGCTATGGTGTGGACTGCTTCAGTCAGGAGCACTGCGAGATTACTACAGTTAAACCCAGTAATTTAACCGTGCAGATTACCAAGGTGCGACCAATAGTTGTAAACCCAGCCAAGGATCAAATAGCAGGTAATCTATAGAACCAAGGAAGGAAAAGGGTAAAAAATACATTACTTGTAATGTAGTCTTTCGTCCAATGTAAGGGAAGCCAAAACAGTCTTGGAGTCTGGATTCCACGCCGTGGATTCCGGATTTCAGTTAACGGATGCCAGTCTCTATTAGTGGAACTTGGATTCTGAAATTCAATTGTAAGAGAGATTCTGGATTCCTTGAGCTCCAAAGCCAAAGATTCCGGTTTCCAAAGCAAAAATTTGCTGGCTTCCGGATTCCACCAGCAAAAATTTCCCGCATTTCGGATTCTTTGTCAATGGAAGATAGATTCTGGATTCCACTTGTTATTGGGATTCAGGATTCTTTGAGCTGTAGTCCGGTTTCCAAAGCCCAGGATTCCGGATTCCAAGCTAGGCAATCCGGATTCTGGGATCCAGGAAATTTTTGCTGGTGCAATCCGGAATCCAGAAAATTTTTGCTGTGCACAGCAAAAATATCCTGGATCCCAGAATCCGGATTCCCTTACATGAGGCGAAAACAAGAAAAGAAAAGAGTAAAAAATGCATTGTTTAAGCTCCTCTTTACAAGGCATGTTGCCACACGGTCAGGTGACGATGAAATATTCTTGAAAGGAATCATACCATATTTTTTTGCCCAAGGTGCTTTGCTCGGAGCTCCTCTTAAACATTCTTCTCATGTCATTTCTTATTAGTGTCTGTTGAGGACCCTTTAACTCAAGAGGAACTTCACTGTACCCAGAGTCCAATACTAAAGAACGTGACACTGAGGGGAGGAATAAAAGCGGGGAACTTCAGTGACCTGGGCGACGAGAAAAACATGCACATGTGCATTGCTCTCTGCTGCGAGCGGAAGACGTGCGACCTGGCTTTCATGATAGGAGGTACATGCATCGCAGTGGACTGTTTTAGCGAGGAGCTCTGTCAGGCGGTGAAAGCGAGGCCCACCATATATGACCCACAGATAGCGTTTATCAGACGTAGGGAGCTGCAAAGACCTAATCCTACTCCTAATCCAAGCCTCTCTAGAAAAGGTCGGTATTATGTTACATTCTCACGGTACAGAAAGAATTTTCGACCGGCTGAAAAATTTGACAGGTTGAATTCAACTTAACTCAGTGGTTTTACCATCTGCCTATGCAGAGTGCGTTTCTTTAGCAAATCCAACGTACGTCTCTCAGCTTAGTTACCACACACCCGTGCCACCCCTCCTTTGCCGTACAAAAATTTAGACGGTCATATTTTGCTTACACCGCGCTGGAAATATTTTCGACCGTAGCCGCCAAAAATGTAACCTTAATAAGGCGTTCAAATGTTTGAACGAACAGGCGTGTAAATTTTCGTACGGTTAGGGTGGTTCCGAGCGAAAGGAAGGGTTAATCGCACGAATTTTCAACAGGTCAAGAACTGCTTTAACGCCGCATGAATATCCTTAGTCAGTATCTCCTTACAATTCGCTCGTATAGTGACGTATCTCTCTGTTTTATCGAAAGTGTGTTTAGAAACTTGATTGTAGTTGCTCGCAAACAGGGACACAAAGTGACCTGTAAGCTTGTACACACGCATGTGTATTTGACAAATTACTAAAGGTGAATTAAGAGAAAAACAAAGCAAAAGAACAAAAGATAAACAAGCGATAGCTTTAAAAAAAAAAAAGGTGGGATTGTATAATGCAACTCATTTTTGACATCTTTCAGATATTTTTTCAAAAGAAAATACGCTGTTTTCCCCCGATTTAGCCACATGCGAGAGCCCTAACCTGCCTGAAGACCACAGCTCTAACATGTTCTAAGACCAAGGGAGATGTTTGCCTCACCACACTCATAACCAGGTCACCCGCGTGAAAACGATTGGGAGACTGGGTCCATCTCCTGAAAATTTCTAGCGACTCCCCTGACAAACTGTATGACTTAGACGTAAAAATGTCAAGTGCCTTGTTTCTTTTAACCACTGAAAAATCGACAACTATGGCACAATGTTTTACTTGACAGCAAACGTCCTACCAACAGCGCCGAGTTCAGAAATTCCTTCCATGAAAATCCACGAGATAATCAGCGACAAACTTCCCCACCCAACCATCCTGAAAACAAGTACCTGCTCTGCCAGCAAAATCTACCCGAACGTGACACTGCTGGGAGGAATTAAATCCGGGAACTTCACATCTCTTGGCAAGACTAAGAATATGCAGGAGTGCATTGGCAGGTCATGCGACCTAGGTCGCGGTGACATGGCCTTTATGCTTGGAAGTTACTGTTATTCTGTGTCTTGTTACAGCGATCGAGTTTGTCAAACTATTCCAGCACAGCCGTCCAAGTTCTACCCAAGGATAGCCTTCCTGAAATGGGCACCCAAAATAACTGAGGAGGGTAAGGAACACGTTGTTTTTAAAAGTAATTTAATATTAAGTAATTTTATTTCATTTTGGCGGAATAAAAGCTGGAGGAGGCAAACAAAGCAAACAGGAAAGTCATGTCTTTTGTTGGTGTCCCCCAGCCCTTACTATTTTAAAAAATCGAAAGCACCCTATTGCGACGTAACAGACTTTACAAGAAATGTATAAAATTGTCACAAATAACTTTTTCTGTCGGTCTGTAGTCAGGCTAACTCTTGCTTATTACCTTCAAAATTCATATTCATAAATTTAATTAAGTACCTGACCAATCTTCAAGGGATACATAGAGCCGTTTGGAGTTTCATTGCAATAGGGGGAGAAAGTAAAAGCGCCTCTATTTGCATGTTTATACACAAACGCGCATGTTAATAATAATAATATTAATAATAATAATAATAATAACAATAATAATAATGGAATTTATATAGTGCTATTTTATCTTTTAAATTTAAAATCAGAACTTCTTGAAGACGAAGCTGAGTATACATCAATTCCCAAATGCACCCGAAGCCACATTCTGTACAACCATACCTTATTAGGAGGTCTAAGGGCGGGAAACTTCACGCAGATCGCGGAGGTAGATAGCATCGAAACATGCGCAGCCTTGTGCTGTGCAGAACAGACATGCGACCTGGCCTTGGTGTTGGGAGATAACTGCTACGCAGGGGACTGTGCGAGTAAGGAGCTATGTATCCCTGTTCCTGTTTACTATACAAGCAAAAGAGGCTCGCAAATTGCTTATATTACGTCTAGGAAGAAAGTGGAGGACCAAGGGACAGGTATGTAAAAAAGACTAACAACAACTAACAATGACAACACTTTACTAAATATACACACCATCCTGATTTGAAATACTTAAGACTACTTACTTCCGTTAAACGCCTGTTAGGCGAGGAGAGCCCAAAATTCAATTTCCCCTCTCTTTCGAACGCCTGCCACGTGGGCTGGTCGACGACAAGAAGATCTAGACGACTCCATAAGGTGTAGGACTTCCTCTTGCAGCTCTCACGGCTGTGGGGCACCCATGTTATCATTACTATAAACATGTCCAGATAGTGCAACTTTTCTATTCCGTATGGCAGTGGTCGCCTATTTCTAACTAACTACAATATAGCTCACTATTTGTAACTTTGATTTGATCTCTGATAAAAGCAGAAATTTTAATGGAATTTAAACTGAATCTTTTGAGACCCAACCCTTTTTTCTGAATTTGTTTCAGACTGGAGTTTATGGTACATCATAGTAGGATCTATCGCTATTGGAATTGGTATAACAGGAATCATGTGGACCGTCTGTACCTGCTGGCATAGGTAACAACAACTTTAGGTAGTCAGTGGTCTTCTTTTTTCCATCAACCGTTCCCGCTTGAGTCACCTATTTAAAAGCCCAAGGCAAGTTACTCTTCTTCATTTAGCCTGCGAACAAGCTGTCCTATAGAGCGTTTTCACTCACGTGGCAAGCAACTATGCTAATTTATTGGAACAAAAGAAAGTTTTTACATAAGAGAAGCGTTCAACTCCCACAAGATTGTCTTGGCACACCAATTTGGCCGCCGTTCCATTGTTTGGGAACACCAATATGGCGGCCGTGACGTCATGTGAAAACGCTCTATTTGGGCGAGGGAAGCAAGCGGCGCGAGACCGCACGAGCGAGCGGTTTCGCGTCGCCTCTCGCGTGCCTCCCTCGCGTCCACTTTTTACGATATCCCCCAAATGAAGAGCTTGCTCGCAGGCTGTTCTTCATTTTTCTACTCTACCATATTTTGTCCTTATATACAGCTGCAGTTTCCCTTGATGCCACTGAGGTTCTTATTGGCTGACTAAGTGATCTGGTGTGGTCTAAATTTTATTAATTACAGACCGCCAACAACAGACAAATCGATCCGGTAAAGATCGTACGCAAAAGACGACAGCAAGAAAAAAACAGGAGACAAAGAATTGTTTCCGATCTTTCTCGGGTTTTCACTTAGGTAATTGAAAGTTATTGAATGAGGCTTAGTATGATGTAAAAATTATGCAAATTGCCAGGCCGGAAATAAGGAAATAAGATGGTTATTTTATATTGGGGCAATAACTCATCGTATCGGTTGAATATTGACTACATCTTCTTCATTTGGAATTTATTGTAGAGGTAGGCGCCTGAAATCCAAGGATGAACCTAGCGATCGTTTCACCATGATAAACGATTGCGGAGATTCACCTAAAGGGTTAGAAATGCTACCGCAAGGGTGGAATTTACAACAGTTTGGACAACAGTTCAACGAGCCAGGTATTTTTAATCAACTAAATCTCAACTGACTTTTTTCATAGTCGACTCTTTAGTATATAAGGTTGCAGAACAGTGTTAAAACGTAAACTAGGGCGTCTTTTATATGGAGTATTGTTCCCGGGAAAGAGGGTTACCCTCCTGGCCGAGTCAACTTTAGCCATGTTTATCGAGCGTTTATATGAAAAAACGCAGACTCTTTGCCTGAGCCAAGAGCTAACAACAGCGCTCGCGCATGCTCCGATTGTCTGGCCTTGACCGAGTTGACCCGGCTGGGCGAGCCAAAGTGCTTTTATCATATGACCCGTAAGGCCCTGCGAACAATTTCGTTGGTAAACCATATGAAAGAGAAAACTCCCGTACGCGTACGGTACTTGCTAGAAAAGCGTGCTGAGTGATGCGGGTTCGCTCCTTCAGACCTCGGGGCAAATATTTGCCCGTGCGACCCTCCCACTCAGTCAATAAGCACATAAAAGGGAGGAAGAGAAAAGTTGACCCGGCTAGGAGGGTGATCTTGCCATCGGAAAAGGGTGACCCGTCACCCTTCTTTTTTGCATCTCAAGTAAACGGTTCGCCAAGTTTTGCTTGGAGATGAAGGAAACGTTGGCTCGCTCACGGTAGCTCGGGTATGTGAGTGACCCTTCTACCCGGACAGGTTTTCTCTATACACAGGGCCTTGGAGTTTCTAGCCCCGAGGTGGATGTGATTTAGAAATAAGGAAAGACGAACTACGCAAGAAACAGTCCATGTACAGCGAATACCACTGTCTAAACTCTTTAATATTCTCTTGGTTTTCCTCTTTCCCTATTTCAGGAAAGTTCTTGAAGAACGGACCAATGTTTTTAAGCGACACAGAGAGTGACTCGGATGATCACGAGGAGACAACGGCCCCGCCTAAAAGTAAAATTCCCATCAGAGCTCCACAGTCCCTCAAAAAGACCCTTAGCTACAGTGGGCCTCCCCCGCCTTATACCGTAGAAAAAAAATGACGGACCAAGCGTTATAAGCTTGAATTCCAAAGCAAGAAGAGCCATGCAGAATTTATGAACCTCCTGATCCATTGTCTTTAACCATTCCTAATATCATGTAATATGCATGGTACTGTCACGAGACATGGAGGAAACCCACCAAAGATCTTTTCCAACCGATGAAACATCACTATGCCAACTGTCCCTCATGTTTTGTTGAGAAGTGCTTACTAGGAAGTGCGATGAAACTATTAACGAAGGTAATAAAAACAAATCCAACTTGAAAAGATTTGGCTAACTTTTTCAAGTTGTGCCTTTGTGTCTTGGAAAAAGTGCTAAAAATAATCTACCTTTTTATCACTTTTTTGTGCTGATGAGGCCGCCCGTGTAAGAGAAAACAAGACTTCGCGTGACAAGGCGTCACGAAGCTCTCAGAACGAGTGGTTTAAGGTATATGATAAAGTAGATAAGCTTTGGTTTATAAATAGTCAAGATATGAAATGTAAGAATATTTCAAACCCGTTATAATGCGCATTACATCATTGTAACATTTTGTTGTAAAAAATAACTTTTCCTAAACAATAAATAAAAATAAAGCGAATTTTCCGTAAATCAGGCTTTCTTGTCTACAGGTATGGGTATGGGAAAAAAACCAAAAACCCGAAGGGCCGAGTTGTTCAAAGCTGGGCTAAGATAACATTATACGGTTAGTGCGAGATTTGAATTCAGATCAGTTTAAAAGCGTAAAAAGCATTTCAGTTTTAATTCCTTTTGTGTACAAGTTGATGATTGGAAGCTCCAAAAACAACAGAGAGAATTATCCCAGAAGATGCTCTTAAACACAAGAAAAAGAAACCAGGGTTAAATTTAACCCCGGGTTAAGCGCTAATCGGCCTTCGAACAACTCGGCCCTGGGCCATTTACTATAGCTCTACTATATGTTTTTTTTTCCACCTTGTTTACTGCCAAACAGAGATCAAATATTAAGACTAGTCTGAAACTGAATTTGAAGACTGGGTTACGCTCTATGTAACGCGGTTGTGTAACGTACTAGCTCAAAAGCTATGCTTCATCTCTGTCTTTTCTTCTCTTATTTCTTACTTTATTCCTTTGTTGCTTTCCGATATTGCATAAATTGTAAAGAAACAATCCTAAACTGAACTGAAACGGGACAATTAAACGAACTTCACGTGTAACAACTATAAGGACTGATGGAGTAATGCTCAAAATCTATTTTTGTTACTCATTTGCGGCATTAAGTTAGTAAACGGGTCTAACGTTCGCTAAAATTATCGGCCCTTAATATTTCAAATAAGGATTTTTCAGGCTTAAAAGCGCCTTAACATAACAGTGGACAGACGCAGCACTTTAATCTTTAATCATGAGATGACGTCAAGCTTTGCAGTTCCTTTTCAACGGCTTCTACGAAAGCAGGGAAGTTACTGTCAGTTAAACACAGTCTTACTAGCAGGCCTAGTCTGTCCTGTGGTACACTCATTTGTCCTGTGGGCTGAGAGACATCGGAAACGGACTCAGAGGACGAGATCTGCAACACAAAATCATACGGTATGTATACTGTTCACATCAAGTATATACATGAAGATTTCACTCCCTTTACATAAGAGAGAGAACTAGAGGAAGAGGAAGAGACCATAGAGGTCTCTTGAGGTTGAGGAGGGTAATTGCCGGTTAAAAACAAGCTGTAAAATTCACTTATTAAACCCCTGGATAAAAGCTATATGGCCATTTTGACTCCTTTTTGTTTCTGTACCCTTTCTTAATCATGTCATGAAATTTTATAGCACTTCCGTACTTTCTCGTAATATTCAACCTCGTTAACCTAGCAAGCCTGTCCCGTTAGGATCAGACTAAACTGGAACATTTTGCTAAGGCGAGAATGATCTGATGTGGGCGGAATTTTCAAACACGTGAAACTGTAATCTCCGGCAGTACATTTTAAAACGACTACAAACCAACTACTCATCCTACCTTTATAAACAGTGGTCAGAACGGGACTCGAACCCGGAACGGCCGGGTTGCGAGTCCGACGCACTGATCACTCGGTCAAACTTCAATTAAACCGCTGATAATCACCCCAGTTAGAGCAAAGAATCGTTTCCTTACTGCCAACAGTGACAATGATAATTTTAGACGTAACCTACCTTGTTGGCTAACTCGGGAAGAGTTAATCCTCTCGCCTCAGCGCCAGCTCCAGCATCTTTATTAACAGGTGCATGCTGTGATTCAGGCGAGATTAACTGAGAGTCCTCCATTTGAACCTGAGAATCAGATTCGACACAGGCCTCCGTGGATATCTCACGCACGGAAATTTGGAAAGAAATCTCTGAAACGAACTGGCGACAATGTTCTATTGCCGAGCGATCACTGCTTTTGCCGAATTTTATTCTGAACCTTCTACTGTCATTCTGTGGAGAGAGAAAGAGAACAATGCTTGAACCAGATAAGTTTTATATTATCACTTAGAAAAACACCGTTAAGACCCGCATGTTGTTGCATGCATGCTGTGGGGCAAAGTTTGAAACCGGTCAAACTTTTGAGCTAACGACTCCTAACACTTCTTTTGTTGCGTGATTCTCGAAGCGTAGCGCAACAAAGGGGAGCTTAAGCAACAATGATGGCGACGGGTACGAAAACGTCAGTTAAAAAGTGAATTCCCGCTGCTTCAAACTTTATCACGCTTATTCCATCTCCTTTCGTTCGTTAAATGTTGGCGATTTTTTTGTGTAAAAGACTATACAGTCAACTCTCTCTACTGAGAGACGGACACCTTGGGGACCGGCACTAAGTGTCCGTTCTAGAGAGACGTCCGTCTTATAGAGAGTCAAATAAGGGGAGTAAAGAAAGGCAGGGACCAACTCTAGGTGTCCGTTTTACGGAGGTGTCCGTCTTATAGAGGTGTCCGTTAGGAGAGAGTCGACTGTATCGAAGTTCATGAAAAGAAAACTAAAGTCGTTCTCTTGTGTTCAATTCAAAGTGGTAGTAATAAAGAAATTACCGTACGGTACTGATCGAGAGCCTCTTATGTACATTGAGCTAAAAGTAAAAGGCGGTGACTGGTTTTGAAAGCAAGCGAAAGTCAAAGGCGAAAACGAATGTACCAAACGATGACGTCAAAGGATCTTTAAGGAGCCATCTTGATAAGTGTGTAATAAAGAAATTACCTTACCGTGAGCTTCTTAAACAATCTGAGTTAGTAGAGACAGTGACTGGATTTGAAAAGTCAAAGGCGAAAAGGAATGAACAAGCGGTTTGTGTCTCTCTCCGAAGGAGTACAATCTCTGTTTAGTTTTTCCATTTCATACAAGGTGGGAATGTTGCCACTGGTTAGTTTGTCCAAAATGGTGCAAGTCAATGAAAGCTGATGCACAGTATACCCGGTCAGGGCCAAAAACCGAATACAAACATACAACAGGGAAACAACTGGGAAAGTTGTTAGTCTTCATTTCCATGCACTTAATCACTTTTTAAACTATACTATATTCCAATTCAAACTTACATTGATTTTGTAAATGATCAGCATACTGT
This sequence comes from Porites cylindrica, assembly GCA_964035525.1. NCBI lineage: Eukaryota > Metazoa > Cnidaria > Anthozoa > Scleractinia > Poritidae > Porites > Porites cylindrica. The sequence continues at coordinate 20,966,326 of OZ037781.1, read as the reverse complement.
CTCCTTTAACCACTGCTTGAAGCCACTTCTTAGCATTAAACAAAGAAAAACTTTCCTATAAACAAGGGAAACATTGCTTGTTAAATTATACCGTACAGCTTCATCGTTTATTATTATTGCTATTATTTGTTATTAGAAAGGAATACAATTTTAACACCAGAACTTAAAAGGGGCTGAGAATTTCATATTTCAGTGACTTCAGTCTCGATTGTCGAGTCCTTACTTGAATATTTCCTAAAATTCTAATGTCATGGTTAATATATTAATCATAACTATAACAAAATTCTCAAATCTGATTGGTTCTCAACTGCCCTGATTTCAGCCTTAATTGGACAGTTTTATTGGACAGTACGCGTCATGCCTAAGTAACTGGACAGTACGCGCCACCACGCGCGCGCTTAAATGGCTTTTTTTTTTCATTGCTAGCGAAAAAATCTTGGAATTTCTTGTGTTTTGATTTAAAAAGAGCCCTATATATCACAAATTTTGTTAAAGTTATGATTAATTGGTAACAGAACTTCGTGTCGTCCAATTCGGTCTGTAATCATACTCGTGATTAATCAAATCGGACTCCCGCTACGCGGTCGTCCGATTTTGTTAATCACTCGTATTATTACAGACCGAATTGGACTCCACTCAGTCCTGTTACCATTACTGATCATACTCGTGATGAAACAAATCAGACTCCCGCTACGCGGTCGTCCGATTTTGTTGATCACTCGTATGATTACTTACAAACATATTACCTATGAATCAGGAGATACGGACACAGTACAAGCGAGGCAAAATTCTCCAAAGAGTGATTATGACAACTACGTTCAGAAGCAGCTGAGGAATGCGTTTGCAGTGGTCTAGAGCAAACTTTTATTTCTTATTATTTTTATTTTTTCTGCTAGTTTGTTGCGTACATGTAATTATCCCTGATACTAAGTAGTTTTATTAGAGGGAATCATAAAGCCAGCAAGGAAAACTAACGTGTATAACTTTCCCATCGCTCACGACCATGTTGTTGGACGAAAACAGCGACACTTGTAGACAGCTAGAACCGTCTGAAGACGGCGAAAATTGCTGCAAAATAGAGAAAGAAAAGGGAAGAGGAAGAGTTAAGTCATTTTCGGTTTGTTTAGGCACTTCAGATCGTTAATAGTAACTTAACAGGCTTTATTTCTGTATCTTTATGTTTCAGCCACATACGCGCCGCCGGCATAGCAAATTCTTACTTTTAAAAATACGGAGCATACAAACCTTCCAGTATCCTTGTTTGTGAGTTGATGATGTTTCCTTCGGCGCTAAGAACTTTGCATATTTTTCTAAAGGCCATGATTTGACGGCTTGTTCACTTAACATGCTCTTTTTTGCATTCAAAATACAACCTAAAGTACTTGTTGTTTTTGTCGTTGTTAGTCGATTTGAGCCGCCGTTTGACACCACAAGCGAGTGTCACCTTCCAAGTTTTGGCGGGCTTCCGATTTCCCGCCAAAACAAGATAGACGTTTCACAAATCAAACCCCTCTCCCCACGGCCCCCGGGATTCGAACCCTTCCAGAGCAGCTTAGCATTTGTAGGGAAATAATGGTACTGGACTTGAAAACGTTTCCGAAAACCGGAATGGGTTAGAGTAGTCCCATTTGCAAAACACCGGGGCCCAGTTGTTCAAAGCTAGGTTAAGATAACCCAGGGTTAGAGCGAGATTTGAATTCAGATTTAAAAGTTTAAAAAGCATTTCAGTTTTAATTCAATCAGGAAGCTTTGCGGCCAATCCGTTTTCTGAATTTCATAAATCAGAACCTAGAAATTAATGGCAGGTATTTTCTGCTTGCCGAAAACAGAAATCAGAAATCGGGACTTAGGAAATCCGAAATCCGAAATCCGAAAACGGAAAACGGAAATCAAAAACCAGAAATCAGAAAACGGAAATCAGAAATCAGAAATCAGAAATAAGAAATCCGAAATCCGAAATCCGAAATCCGAAATCCGAAATCCGAAATCGGAAATCGGAAATCGGAAATCGGAAATCGGAAATCGGAAATCAGAAATCAGAAATCGGAAAACGGAAAACGGAAATCAGAAAGCAGAAATCAGAAATCGGAAAAATCAGAAATCAGAAATCAAAAATCCGTCTGTCCAAAGGCACGTGACGTGACGTCATAACCTTGCAACCTAGTTCCCAGGACCATGATAAAAAACCCATTTTGAGGCTTACTTGTCCCCAGGTTTCTTCGTTGCACACACGCCACAAGGAATTTGTTCCCAGTGCATTGTGGCGGGTTTATTATTCGGTGGGATTACATGTAAAAACATGAGCGTTATTGCTTCATTGGGAGTGAAGGAGGAAATTAAAAATATTCTTGACTCTGGTGGCTTCTTGAGAGACGTTCAACAGCACTTGCAGGCAAAATTTCCGCAAATACGCGGGATTTCGAGGAGAAGCGTTCGTCGATATTGCCAAACCAACGGCCTGCGAGGGTTTTCGGCCAAGAAGTTGAGCAAAACGGAACAGGAAAATGCAGTAAAGAGGGCAAGCAAAGAGGTACATTTCTCGTCACTTTTTTTATCCCCATATTTGTTAGTTACCGTATAGTATATATAGTTAGCGCCCATCCTAAAGGTAGAAAAAGTTAATAAGCACCCAGCCTCAAATAATCGCCCACCCCCGTCACCCCAGCCCGCCTTCCACCACAAGAGGAGTATTGATTGTTATTTCTTCACTGGTTTATAATCTCTAGATTCATTGTTTGACAGTGTATGAGAGTGTTTTCTTCATGTTTTGTTAGTACTATCTATTGTTTGTTGCAAAATAAACTTTCTATTTGCTAAAAATGGTGAAAATTTAATAAGCCCCCAGCCTTGAATAAGCGCCCACCTCAAATAAGCGCCCACTCTCAAGGTCCAAAACTTTAATTAGCGCTTAGGGCGCTTATTCCAATAAATATGGTAGGTTAAGTTAAGCTCAAACTTTCATTTTGGCTATCCCTCCTTTTCTGTCGGGGTGAGGCAGGAGGTGGGGGAGGCATGGGTAGGATGCTCCTTCTTCCACTTACAGTGTTATTGTTCCTTATCAGGTTGGGGATGTATATGGTGAAGGAACACTACAAGGCTATCTTAGAACAAAGAGTGTAAATTATTTCTCTGAAGAACATCAACAAGATATTGAAAGAAAGCAATCCAACTGTTTTCACAGCCAGAAAGAATGACTCCCTTGATAAAACAAATCCCACCCCGTATTTTTCGCCAAGTTTTGGTTATAAAGGGCACATCGATCAAAATGAGAAACTTGTTCGTTATGGTGTGGTGCATGCTGTTTTCAGCGATGGATTTAGTGGTTCTATTGAAAACTGGATTACCTTACCATCAAAAAACCTTATCCAACTGTACAGCCAATAATAATAATTAATATTAACCTAATTCTGTATAATCCCATAAAGATCATTTTACTCATCCAAGTTTGTACAACCTGTGCATGGTGGATTTGACTGTTCTAAAATTCAAATTGGAAATTATAATAAGATCAGTGGTGGATGCAAGTGGAGCCCCCCCCCCCCCCCCCCCCCCCCTATTTTACATGTAATCCCATCGAATAATAAACCCGCCACAATACACTGGGAACAAATTCCTTGTGACGTGTGTGCAACGAAGAAACCTGGGGACAAGTAAGCCTCAAAATGGGTTTTTTATCATGGTCCTGGGAACTAGGTTGCAAGGTTATGACGTCACGTCACGTGCCTTTGGACAGACGGATTTTTTATTTCTGATTTCTGATTCCTGATTTCTGATTTCCGATTTCCGATTTCTGATTTCCGATTTCCGATTTCCGATTTCCGATTTCCGATTTCCGATTTCTGATTTCTGATTTCTGATTCCGGTTTTCCGTTTTCCGATTTCTGATTTCCGATTTCTGATTTCTGATTTCTGATTTCTGATTTCTGATTTCTGATTTCTGATTTCTGATTTCTGATTTCTGATTTCTGATTTCCGTTTTCCGTTTTCCGTTTTCCGTTTTCCGATTTCCGTTTTCCGATTTCCGATTTCCGATTTCCCATTTCCCATTTCCCATTTCCCATTTCCCATTTCGGATTTCCTAAGTCCCGATCTCTGATTTCTGTTTTCGGCAATCAGAAAATACCTGCCATCAATTTCTGGGTTCTGATTCATGAAATTCAGAAAACGGATTGGCCGCAAAGCTTCCTGATTGGGGGGGGGAACTCCGCATATGAAAGGAGTGGGGATGCTCGTCGTCTCGCTTAGGGGCGTAAATTTCGGATTTCGGTCTCACTTGGGTGTTCTTGGCAAAACACTATTACATTTAGCCGTAAAGGTCTCTTTTAGGGTTGCACTCGAAGAAATATTAAACAATTATATATTTTCAATTCGTTTTATGTACTCGATTCATGTAATCAAAGCTTAACATAATCGCTTTTAGGGGTCAAAAAAGGTTAAACCACGCCCAGATTGGTCTCCTTTAGGGGTTTAATTCAAAATCTCCGACAAGCATCCCCACCCCTTTCAAATGCGGAGTCCCTCCCGGGTACAGATAACCTCTTTCTCCGGTTCATTCTCCCTTTTTTCGTTATTACCGCCTCATTCGTCGTTTAACTTTCGTTCGAAAAAAGCGTTGTTTATTTCTTTGTTTAATAATCGACTCCAAGTGTCGACTCTTGAGTCTTCCGTCTCCTCTTTTTATGCCATCCACGTACGGTAGAGTTTATTGGCCCTAAAGGCTCGTTATGGGTTATCTCTTCGAACTGATGTTTCCAAATCGTTGTACAAGAGGGTTTGTATCCTTCCTCGACAAGTTACTTCAAGTTTTTGTAGTACTGAGATGTCTGAGATCGTGATCGTGATGGTCATGATGACGTTAAGCTGGCAGGGCCAGAATGGATCCCTGATAAAAATACAATTGCATGTATTAAAATATCTATTGTATGTTTCCAAAAATTGATACATTTTGTATAAATTTTAAATAACTTTTAGCATTTAGCCACAGTCAGCTGATTTCAATCGAACAAACCAGTCAGCTGCAAGCTAGTCCAAAAGATGCCCGTATGTGCTACGTCACTGCAAATCAATAAACCATAAACTGGTTTCCGATCAAGATGGCGGACGCTTGTAAAAGGAAGTTGATCTACTGGAATTTTAAGCTGTAGAGTTAAATTCTCAAGTTGCAACTATGAGTATCATCTTCAAGGAAGCTACTAATCGGGTTCATGGTCATGCAACCGTTTTCTGGCGGAACTTAGCAACTTCATCGGTGAAAGAAATACAAGTTTAAATTCGAACGAAATCAGCTGACCAAGAAACAACACGGACAAGCAATGGCTTCCGGCGTGTGTGGGCTGTGTTGGGCTGTACGGCGTAGTAGTAGCCTGTCTTTATTATATTTATTTATATTCCTAGGTTAGTATGCATGTGTCTCTACGGAAAACCACTTATGGCTCGTTTTTCGAAGTGCCTCTTACAAATCTGCGTTTGTCTATGTTTGCAGGGGTTGTATATTCGAAATCGAATGTCGACTTTAAAAAATGCGACAAGGATGGTCGAGAGTGGCGTAGAGCTACTCTACGCGGGGGAGCAGAAGCTGGAGATTTCTCTCTCCTTCAAAGGACTGCAAGCATGAAAACCTGTAAACAACTGTGTTGTGCAAGTGATTCATGCGAGTTAGCGTTGCTTGTCAATGGGGGATGCTTCTCTGTTCAGTGCAGAAGCGCCGATGCGTGCATACCAGAGAACGTTAAGCGCTCTGGAGTTGTAGCTCCGAGAATTTTCGTGCGTAACATCGGTAAGTCAAGTTGTTGTCACTCTGGCTTAATGGTTATAGTATGAAAATTTGGATATGCTCCCAACAAATGGGCCTGAAAGTAAACGTTTTGAAGATTGACTTTATAACTTGATGAACTGTGTCACTGTGAGCCTTTGCTTTTGAAGCTGCAGTATTTTCTCATCTAACTCTTCGATAGTTGGGGTGGTCATGTCTCATTCTTATATTTACATTTTCCTCTTGAGCTCGCTCAATTGAGCACGTCGGTTTTTTTTTTAATCCTTTGTTGTTTCTTGAAGAACATTCTTGTTTCGCCATTGTTCCGACCGACGTCGACAATCTTGCATAGACGATTTGAGTCTACAGTTCAACCGATCGCGCGAAAATCGACCTGCCTTTTAAGTTTCTATTTGTATTTAACTTATTGTTTTTTTACCTCAAAACAGCTGGCCAAGTTTAAAGAGCTTTTGTGCTTGTGTAGCTTGAAAGCAAATGCTCGAAAACCTTGACTGAGCAAACCGATGAATTATTTATTTGTTGAAGAGTCTTCTAAGACTGTTTCCCTTATTAATTCGTGGAGAATCTGTCCTTGTTTGAAGCAAATCTTACAGTTGTTCTAAGAATATTTATAGATAAGTGTAGGATTCATTAGTATAAGGTACTTTGTAATTTCAAATACGCCAATTCTTTGTTAACTGATTGTGGTATTCTATTAATAGCTTAAAGGAGGAGCTTGCTTAGCCATCTAGACATAATATATTTAAAAAACCTAGTCGATAAGATTATTATTCATTTTACAATGTACATCCTAAATTTTCCAAACCCTGCACATTGTGTGCTGATAAAATAATTTGGAAGGTGGGATTTTAATAACACATCATTCAATTGATTTCCTTCCAAAATTTATATTTGTTCTAATTTTCTTCAAATCGAATGATGACTAATTGCACCAATTTCCAAATCAAAGTAAATTGTGGTGTTAAGCTACCACTATTAAAATCAATATTTCAAAAATTAAACTACATGATATAATCAAAATTCAACCAGTAATTAACAGTATAAAATTTTAGACGTTTTTATTGTAGTAACCTAACTATGCCCTGAGTTAAAATCGGCCTTGTGTGGCTGGGGGTGGTGGAGGGAGGTATTACTCAAAACATTCCCTGAAATACCTTATTTCTTCGATTAAATGCCGGGGGCTAATTAAATTTTTGGCATTCCCGATGCAGCCTTCATATGAGGGCAGTCTTTATTCAAAGGCGGTGTTTGTTTGGAAATCACTTTTCTTAAATCACGGACAACAGTTATTGTAAATTGTTTTTGAAATCCAGTCAAGTCTCGCCTTTCAGACACCCTGCTCTAACGGACACCCCGATAATACGGACAGCAGTTAAATCCTCAGCAAAAACAAATTACAGACATTTGACAGAAATAAACTCCCACTATTACGGACTTTCACTAATGGGGACACTAACTCAAGGTCCCTGCGGTGTCCGCTATAATGAGAGTTGACTGTATCATGTACTTTAAAGGTTCCAATGTCTTTGTTATTTTGCTGAGCTAGAATTGTAATTGACTGGATGGTGTAGATTACCAGGTTGTACCGAATTTTTTCTCATTATCCTCGATGTAGATGCCGCATTCTTGTAATTCGGTGCGGCGCTTATTTGAGCACGGAATTTATTGATAATTTTACTTCCATCTGCGGCATTTAATCGAGGGTGGCTTTTATTCAAGAGCAGCATTAAATCGAATAAATACGGTAATCATGGCTGCCATGTTGTTATTACAAAACGAAAAATTGCACAATGTATAGAATGATTAGTTCGCCTTTGAATGTCGTACTTTACCTTAACCCTACGGCTTGTATGATAAACTTTTCCAAAAACAATCTTGAGCACTGGTGTATAAAAATTCCGCCATTTTTTAATTATTATCAACTCATTTATTGCTTATTATTCTTGGTTTCTCTGTATATAATTAAATTTGTTATACATATACGTAACTATTTTACTTTACTTGTATATGAAATAACATGCAATGTTCTCTTCCAATCTTCAGCCAAGCTTTTAAAGAAAAGAGAGGAAGAAAGGTTTGTAAACTTACTGTTACTTAGTTGTCTCATGAATGGTTGAGGTGTAAATGACGTGCATCAGACATCTGTGATGACGTGCATCAGACATCTGTCATCTGTCATCTGCCAGACAGGGTTTCTGGTCACATATAAGAATGGTGATTTCGACGCAATTTCTGTCACAGAGCAAAGCTGCAAAGTGGAGAGTCATGTATCAGAATAGTTGTTCACACTATACTGGATACCTTTTGATGTAGACATGAAAACCTGAGCCAACAGTCAACTAAGTGGCCAGCCAAATTAAAATTATTATTCTCTGGGAATTAAAACTGGGCAAGATCTATCATTCCTGAAATATTTCAGGCCTGAATTGTCCAAAAGGTCAATAATGCTATTCACCAGATAAATTTCCATCCAGAGGATAGCGCAACTGGTTTCCCTTATACCATCCACTGGAAGGTGATTTATCAGCTGGATAGCACTATCTACAGTGTCGCTTTTGAACAACCGGGGCCAGGTGTTGACAGTTTTCTGATTCCTTACTCCACAATCTACAGAAAGAAGGCGTACAGACCTGGCCCTGGTTGTTCAAACGATGGATAACCCTATCCAACAGATAGATCACTTTCCAGTGGATAAGTAAACATGTAGTAGGGAAACCAATAATTGTATTATCCACTGAATAGTGATCCATATTTATCCTTTGGATAGCGCTCCTCTGTTAGATAGCACTATCCAATGATTGAACAACTGGAGCCCTTATATTAGTTTTTGGTGCTTATGATTCATAACATGGGATCATGCTGATGAACAAGCATCAGTAGTGATTGATCAGTATTATTGACATGCAACCTTTAATTAGTTACTGCTAACATGCGTGTGTATATTTTTCACTCAAATTATCCAAGGAATCCCTTGCCAAAAGCTTTAATCCATTTCTCTGTAGTTTATTGAGTGGCAAATTGAGTTTTATGATAATTTAGATTAATTATGTTGACTGCTTGAAGTTTACCAACCATTTTCCAAGGCAAGGGGAAACTGGGGAGGACCTCAGGTTCTCTCTCCAGTCCCCTCTAGCTTGTTCACTCTCTCTCCAGTCTCCCAATCAACTCTGATCATCCATTCTACTTTGTTTCCATTCAATTTTGACCTAAATTTTAATGCTAAATGTACTTTCCTTTGTTCAAAAGTCTTTATCATTTATTACAATACCCAAAAGCAAAGAAAAACTATTGAATCTGAGAGTAAAAATTGAACGAGAGCATATATGCACTCATTATCTGCTCACAGCACTGAATAAGAGGTGTAGAAACCCTATTTTGCTTAGCAACTCTCCAAGTTAAAGTTTTTGCTTGGTCACCATTTGGAAACCAACTCTTTTGGTTTAGGGAGACTTTTTTACAAATCAAGTTGCTAGCTCCAAAATTTTAGGCACCATGGCAACCAAAATGGTTGCAACTTGGAATGGAGGGTTACTTAGTTTACAGTTTGCATTATTTTTCTTTTCTGTATAAGGTTATTAATGGCATCTGGCTTGAGGTTGAGCTACAGTGATGGTAATGCTTTTTCATTTTATTTCTTGCAACAGTAAAAGAGCGTTAGATTTTGAAGCAGACAGGACACTTATTAGGGAGAAGCGGTAAGTTTTATTTTCATTCTTGTACTGTATTTTAACAGATTTTTGTAAGTAAAATAATAATTTGTTCCCTGGCAAAAAAAATTACAACAGATGGGATGATAGTCATTAAAAATTTATAAGCATAATAGCACTGTGTTCATGCAGTTGTCACATGGACAAAAAGAAGATGCACATTGCTCTTACACATGTGCATACTCAGCAAAGTTGATTAACGATAGAACAGGTCCGCTTTTATGATGTGAAATTCTCATTTGTGACCTCTATACTTTCCGTATAGATGGGTTCGGGAGAAGTTGTCACAGTTGTGCATTATCAGTTAAAGTCATTTTGTGTGACTGTGTCATTTTTGTAACCAATCGGTGTATTGAAGTATCAGAAAAAATTTGATTTTGATCACTCTAATACACCTTTAAGGGCTTAACGGTTATTAACCTCTTGGATAGTCAACATGTCACGTGCAACAACTCACAGCAATGTTGAGATGTGTCAAACAGTCTTGACACTGTTTTTGTTTTGTTTTGTTTTTGCAACAAATACTGTTGAGACCAGTGATTCTTTGTCTGAAACATTAACATTTTTATTGGGCACTCATTACACTGAAATAATCTATTAACTAATTTATGCACGTCTATGACTCCATTTTCCAGGCAAGCCAGCTGCCATCATTACCATGGTCATGTCTGCAGTAACTACTTAGATAAAACCAAACTCCTATACCTAAGCAAGAGTCCCAAAAAACTAGAAGAGAGTTTAAGAAGTCCTTTTCACCTGCTGAAACCACGACTTCTAGAACAGTGTGCAAAATATGCACTTAAAGCTATTTGTGTTAACATGTATCCTTACTGTTCGAGTTCGCGGAAGCCAATCAAGCCAGTCAGACTTTGTAAAGAGGACTGTGAAGAGTTGGAAAGTACCATATGCGCATCTGATTTTAAAGTTGCAAGAGAGTTTAAGTACTTAGCTGTTATTTTACCAAACTGTACTGTTCTACCACCAAGGGGATCTACTGGGGCAGAGGGATGCATACAATTGAATATCTCAGGTAAATACACAATTTGGTTGCTAAAATTATGATCAGAATTAACATTTTATAAGCACCATCAGGTACTGCTTACTTGTCTTTGTTTACAGTTTATATGTCATTGTGCCCCAAGCCCCTGTTTCAAAGCAAGGCTAAGTGAAAAGCCAGTGATATGGGTGAAAATGAACTTTTTCTCTCATGCAAACAGAACTCATTTTGACAAGAACGGTTTTGCACTTCCTTTGTAGATTCATTTTGAAAGTGAAAGATTTTGGAACTCTTATTGAGTTGCCAAGACCCTTGTCCATTGGGCAAGTGAGCTTGAAAATTTAAGTCTCTATGTCCTTTTTGTACATGTACCAATGAGTAAACAGTTAGGTTTTACAATGCATAATGCCCTTTTTTGTTGAATACATCATGTACATTACTGCAAGTGAAGGTTGAAGGTAGGGAAGTGGAGGTGTAAACGTGATGGCATACACAATTTTTTGTACTTTATTATACATCTCTTTTCTGATTGGCCAAAAGTGAGAGAACCAGAGGAAAAGAAAGAGTTGGCACAAACTTTGAAAACATTGAAAGTCAAAGCAAGAAAGAAAGGATTCATTCAATGTATAATAGAGCAATTATTAGATTCGGTTTTTGTGATATCCAGAATAATCAAGGTCTCGGTAAGGGTTATCAGCCTCAGCCTTCAGCTTCAGCTGATGACCCCTACCTCAACCTTAATTATTCTGGATATCACAAAAACTTCATCCAATAATTGTTTACAACTAGCGCTAATGTTTGTCTTTGTCATTTTGTCAGGATCAAAACATAGTTCTAATGAAAATGCTGAGCCAAGTGAGAGTGAAGAGGCAGAAAAAGCAAGAGCATTAGATGCTGATAGTTCCAATGATCTCAAAGCTTTGTTTGGGCAACAAACAAGCACAAGCTCACCACTGCCAACAAATCATGATTCTACACAGAAGGTGCCTTCATCTAAACAGAGTTCAAAAGGCCAAACAGTGACAACAATGCCGATAAGTGCAAAAACAGATGAAAAACCAAACAGAAGCTTTCTTGAAGTGTCATTAGGGGATATAAAGCCTAGTGCTCCTGAACCAAATCAGATGTCATCTGCTGTTGATGTTGTTGGACCTGGCGGAACTTTTAAACCAAGTGTTTTAGATGATGATGATAATGGTTCAAAGGTGGGTAAAGAGATTGCTTTGCTCAAAGTTTACTGATTTGTTTAGTAGGCAAGTACAGCAAGGCAGTGTTGTGCTATCTAGGTTGCTTTCCACTATGATAGCAGTAAGTCCTAATGGGAAGTGCAGAATATGTTATTAATTTTTAGTAAAAATTGCATTTGTATTTGAGTTGGTCACATATGGTGAAAACTAGATTGAAAGAGTTCTGATGCACAAAAGAAAAGAGCCAAACCTGTAAATTTATTACTGTTAACAGTGCCCTGGAGAAAGAATTATGAATGGTTTTTTCGTCCGCTTTTGCTTCCAACTTGAGCAACCTGGTTTTCTCTGGATACAATAGTTAGGTTCGAAAGATTATTGTGTGGATTTGATCAAATTAATTGTGCAGTCGCACTCCCACGCACCCTGTCAGAGGCATTGCTTTCAGTACAGTGTCTTTGTCAATGTGTAAGCTCCTTACCACTGTAGATATGATTAAGCTGTTTTCCTTTAACAACAGTGTATTGCTTGTTTAAACTGTAGGTTAATAATGTAACACTTCCATCTCCTGCCAGTTCAGTGGTATCTTCCATAGCAGAAGCTCCAACAATTCCCTTAAGTTTACCAACAATTGTAAACATCACACATGAAACTGAAGTTAACTTGGCACAGCAAGGCAATACAACTTCTCTTCCACCTAATGTTTCAATGGGTAAGTTTCAAAAGGAGAAAATAAGATGTTGTGTGTTCAATACAATGCATTTCCTTACCAGAAAAAAGGAGAAATGGAATACGATGAAACTCCGGCTTACGGCCACCTCAGTAGTACAGTCACCTCGTTATTAGGATCATTTTTTTTGGCTGTCTGACAAAAACCACCATACATTTCCTTGTAAAAAAAACCTCGTTAATATGGCCAAATTTTTTTGGCCTATTGGTGACCGTATTATCAGGGTTCCACTGTACCCTGTTTAAAGTGTGTATAAAAAGAATTACATGTATAAGGATATTAGGTAACTTTTGAATTATTATGTTTGTAATGTCACTGTTATGTACAACAAGGCCCTCTTAACAAGGGAATGTAGGTCCCAAGTTTGAATTTTAATTATAATATTCTGTACTATCGCCGGTCACTCGAATTTCAAAACACCTTGTTTCATGTACTCTGTAGTGAGGAGGAAGTCATGTCCCTGTCAGTATTTTACCATTGTATTTGTGCTTGTCTCCATTGCTGTTACAATTTCAACCCATGTTCATGTCATTTGTTGCCATACATATGTATATTATGAAGTTGGTATCATGTATGTCACGGTTTCAAGGTCATGTCGCTTGTTGAAATTTTACTAATGCAGCACAAAATTTATATTTTTATAATTATTAAAAATATGAAAAAAATAGCTTTTGGTCAATCAGTGAAAAACAAAATGGTCAATAACAGCATAAGATGTCTTCAAATGTGACCATGCTGTGACTGCAATTTGAGTCAAATGTGTTGTTATGGACCATTCATCCCCCACCTCCCCCCCCCCCCAAAAAAAAAACTTACAGTGTACACTAATGATGATGGTAATGGTATGATTTTAAATTTATAGCACCTTTTACCGAAAAGAATGGTTCCCATTCTACAGGTGAGTTGATAATGATACTGATCAGTTGGAGAGTGCAGTAGCATCTAAATAATGTACACTCAATGGTTCAATTCCTTGACGTTCTAGCTTTAAAAGAACGCCCTCATGCAGTACACCATCAGATGCTTTAGGAAAATCTAAGAAGGCAATGTCAGTCGCCTTTCTTCTGTCGCATGATTTAGTTCAATCGTCGTTGCAAGAAGGAAGCTCAGAAAGTGTGGATTGGCCGGCCATGTAAGGATCCTCGAAGTCATCTGGTAACCTAACTTTCCCCTAGCTTTCACTGTATTGGACATGGGCCAGGTTGCATAAAACGTTCTTAAGATAAGAGGGGTCTTAACTTTTGTTCTGGAACAATAACTTATTGTTCTGGAATAACAGTTATAAGTTCTCTCAATCGTAGATGGTTTTTGCATGGTATTTTTGCATTCTTTAATTTTTTTTTTGCAGAAACAACAACTTTGAAGCCCTTAACAAAGCCTTCATCTGGAGGTCAGTTGCAAAACATGTACGTTATTGACCAAGCTTTTTCGGTCAAGATAGCTGGATATTGACCAAGTTCTTTTTGCATTTTTGTTTACCAAGACGAAGTCAAGTTCCATAAAAGTGCAAAAAGGAACGAAGCAAATGTTCAGCCATCTTGACCAAACAAGCTTGTTCAATAAAGGATTTTATTGTATCGCCAAAAAGAGAACTTTAACTTGCAGGATCAATGTGGGAAATCTCTTTGTTGGACAAACAGCAAAAAGATATGAAAGTCTTATTCACAAAGCGCATGCAGTGGAGCCCCATACCTAAAAGAGGGTTTACTTTTTGCTTGGTCACATTTTTGGTCCCACTTCAGGAACAACCACCCCCCCCCCCCCCCCCTTCAACCCCTATTGGTCAGATTTTTGACGGTGAACTCATGCAGCATCTGGAAATTTGTTTGTGTACAGACTACTTGCCGGGAAACCTTTTTTCATTTCAGTTAAGTTTTTATTAATATATAGACCTAGCCAGGGCTAAAAGCAAAGCTCTTGTTAATATGAATTTTCCTAGTTTACTCAAACAAGATATAAAATTGTGTAATGCTAAGCGGCGATGGGCATGAAAATGTCCAAAACAAAACAGTAGGTCTAATTAGCAAAAAAACAGCCTTGCACTTGCAACACAATTTTTTTTTTACATTTCTTTGCCGTTGTTTTGCACCAATTCAACATGAAACTTCCTAGTTACACATTAAATTTTTATGGAGGAGAGGTTGTATGTGTTCCTGTTCACTACTGCTCATTTTCTCCTTGGTGGCCACTAGCATTTCTCATTTTCTCACTGCCGCCATAAAATTGTCACGTTCTTCTTCCAACAAAATTGGTCCCCTTTGTTTTTTTTATTTCTTGCTCTAGCTCTTTCTCTGTTATCCAGGTCAATGTAGACATTAAAATTGAAAAAGAATGAATCGGCTTTGTTGGCATTGTTTCTTTCTCTCTCTAAATGTCCGGATGGCTATGCGATTTACCGCCAAAATGCATGGGTGCTTGAAAAGTAAAATTTCACCTGGATTGACTTATAAACATTAACTGTGAACTGGGCACAGCCAGAGTGTCATGAAAGACAAACAGCCTTTATAAAACATAAAATTTCATAGGCTATTAGCTTCTCACAGGGGTGTGGTTGGTGGGGGGGGGAGGTTAGCGATGCACACTTATGGGTAAGAATTCTCTCCCAATTTGAATTAAATGATTTATAATTTATTTTTGTTTGTTTTAATATAAGTTAAGTGTGAATTTTTGGGTTTGCTTAGGTTGAAGCTTATTTGTTTTAATTTTTTGGGTTTTAAGTAATTAAAAGTATATAATATGGATGCTTCACATTTGGCCTTCGCTAAATCTATGTATAAACAATTATTGGATGAGGTTTTTGTTATATTCAGAATAATCAAGGTCAAGGTAAGTGTTATCAGCCGAGCCGAAGGCCAAGGCTGCTAATGCTCACCAAGACCTTTATTATTCCAGATATAACAAAAACAAAATCTAATGATTTATTAGTACATTGTTTTGAAATAAATAATGATAAATACACTGTTGCATGGAACCGATTAAATTTTGACATTGCTCAAGATTGGAAATAATGCATTGTGCGTGCAACCTACAGATTAGTCAGTTATCTGCTAGCAGATAACTAACTAATCTGTACATGTAGGTGGCGCTGATTTCCAAAATTAACTGTAGGCTCTTAGCCAATGAGATGATAGAGAGTGAGTTAAATGTGTAATAATAATTATTAGTTTCTACTGTGAGAGGGTTCCATACAAATAGGACACCATTGTTCTGTAGTGGGAAGGCCGTACATGTTCATACAGACACCACCAGTCTTTGCAGAGTGGTTGGTGCTATCTGTATACAGTACATACACATTGTACATGTAGTTATGACAACTAATTCTTTAATTCTTCTGAAGAGAAGCATGTATCATACTCTCTTTTTGGTTTCATAGCTCCACACCCATCTCTTCAAGTTTCTGCTGGAGACAATAAGGTGTTAACACTGCCTCTGAACACAATAAGCTTGTACGCCAGTGCATGGCCTAAAGAGACATCAGGTTTGTATAGTGTTCCCTTGCATACAAACATAATATACTGCACATTGTACTTCTACAGCTGCATTCTCCCCCCTCTTAATCTGGTCTTTTCACACTTGGCTAATAACTTGGCTGTTGTATTCATTAGAAAATCCTTATTCATACCATTGGCAGCAGATTTCTGCTCCAGAAGGTAGCCATGGGTATATGGAAGGACAAGATTCTAGAAGAGTTATACTCAGTCAGGTATGCATATCATTGTGAAGGTAAGGTAATATGTATGAAACATTAAAAGTTCTGAGAAACTCATGGAAAGTCTTTGTGCTTTCCAAAGCAAATTGGAACTTGATAATGTTAATAGTAATATAATATAATAATAACAATAATGACGGTTAAAAATTTCTAACACATCTTTTCTTTGATCAAAAGGTAAAGGTGTAACAACTAAATGCTTTGAATATTAAAAGAAAAAAGCTATAGTGAACATAGTAATGAAAGCTAAAAAGTAAACGATGCTAGTAGGTTGAAAACATTGCATATCAAAAGCTAGTCTGAAAAGATGCATTTTAAGTAGAGATGTAAAATGTTCCAAAATTGTCCTCAAGACGGATATGAAGGGGCAGATTGTTCCATAAGTTAAAGTCGGCGGATGAAAAAGCACAATCCCCTAAAGTGTTGTGTTTTTGTGGAGAGAGAATAACCAGAGTTCCTGAAAACAAACTTGTCGCAGCACCCAACACCCGAATCAACCCACGTACACTGTGTGGCATAGATTGGGGCTACCCTGTGCCATATTAGTAGGAGTGAAGAGCCCTTACCACTGCCTCTCCCTTGTACCAACCTGATCAGTACAGTGTGTTAGTTAGTAAAGGGTAGCAAAATGTAACCAATTAGAGTGTACAGTGTATTCTTTGAGTGCCATAGGGGTGGAAACAAGCCCAATTTGTTTATTTTCTTTTCAGCTTGATCAATCAGGAGTCTATCAGTTTAAGGTCAAAGTTACAGGACAGAACCAAGCTTATGGATATGCCTTTATAAATGTCACTGTTCTGCCAGGTGAAACATTGTTTTGTTGTTGGTGTTGTTGTTGTTGTGTTCTCCTGGATAGTATACCAAAGCAAACACTAGGTTTTCAAAATCTATCAAAATTGTTGTCCTTTTTCAAGAGCTGAATTGCTATGTTTTCCTGTAAAAGTCACTATCTTGAGAGCTGAGCTGTCAAGTTACAAGCGTGTACATCAATGTTATAGTTGTGCCATGTTGTTGGATTTGTAAGTGTAAGTCTTAAATAAATTGTCCTTATTCATAACTATACAAAGACTCCTGTAAATAGCTGTATTAAATTTACAATATTTCGTCTTTTTAGCTCCTCGAGTGAACAAGCCACCTCGTGCTGACATTTCTCCTAAGGAACAAACCATCACTCTTCCTACTAATGAAGTAGTCCTTGATGGATCAAGTGAGTAGATGCAAACCCTGTATGTACAGGGCTCACAACCTGGTTCTACAATGGATATTTATATTACTAATTCACTGTCAACATTCAACCTCTTCTTCTACCTCCATGCTTTATGTTTGAAATTCTGATACAAGTTGTGTACGTAAAGCCAGTAACACAGAGTTCATCACTTAAATGCAGCAATTGTATCTTGCAATGTATGCATAGACATACCCGCAAATAGCTGTCATAACTCGTTAAAGGACTCTTGTGAAATAAAAATATTGGTCCAAAAGAAATACAGAAATACATATTAAAGGGATAATTTGAAATATATACAAATGCTGGAATAATTATTTACATATTACAAATTACAATGATACGTTAAGCAAAAAACTCAAAGATATATAAAGTACAATAACAATTAGAAATCATGTGCATATTTACTAGTCATAATGAGTGTATAAGGCATTTACAAAAGTCATCAAAGGAAAGGTTCAATCTTAAAAGTTGCAACTTCTGCTTGCAAATTGTTCCAGATACGACTTAATATACGACTGAAAGAATAACACAGCCATGATGTTGAAAGGCTTCGTTGTTGCACCTTGAAGCCAGAGCCTCGGAAATCATACTTGTCCCATTTCCATGTCTTAAAAAAGGGCTCCTACATATATAATATTCAAAGTAACAAGACTAATGATGATAAGAGAATTTTGCAGTATTCTAAGGATTGTATTATCTATACCAGCTGCTTTTAAGGCATCATTATAACAGTATGACTTATTACATAATGTTCAGATTATATAGAAATTTGCATCTTCCATTTTTTCCCAACTCCAATTAGTAGAGGCTTGCAATACTGGAAAGGAGGCAGGATAAATGCCTTGTATAGCGATGTTGATCTTGAAATAAAAAATTGAGTCCATATTGAACGTTGTGGAACAAGACGAAGAGATGGGGTCTATTCTGTTGAACAAATTTGCAAAGATTTTTGATATGTTTTCATTCAAGTCCATTTTCGACCTCAGCAAAACTATGTTAATGTCCAGTTTCTCTTTTATTCTTCTTATTTTTTTTTAATTCTTCTTTTTAGCTAATTCAGAGACAGTGTCACCCACTTTCTTTCACCATTTTGGGTTAAACGAGAAGGAAGTTCCACATAATTATTACTATCTGTGCATCAATACTCATATACGTTTTATGACAAAGATCCCACAAAATGTGCACAAAATTTAGTATTTTGATACCCCCTCATTTGCAGAGAGTTCAGACGATGATAAAATTACTCAGTACAAGTGGGAAGAAGTTAAAGGTCCTCTGAATGACAAGAATAAGATGATGAGCTCTGGAGCAGACTCGCCTGTGTTGCAGCTGAAGTCCCTCGTACCAGGAGTATACACCTTTAAGTATGTCATGTAACTTTTATTTAACACTTCATTGAAAGGACCAATTAATGAATTAATGTTTCTTTTTTCAAAGGAGTTGCATGTATGACTGACCAGAGGCCCGTTTCTTGAAAGTTCCAAAAATTGCCTAGCCCAGAAAACTGTTTGCTTTGCACTCAAGGTCAAGGTTTTAGCAATCTTGAACTTAAGGTCATTCCCCTGAAATAGAACTTAACATAGATTTTTTCTCAAATTTTGTCTATTAACTATTCATCATACTGGGACTTCAAAATCAAAATAAAAAAGGGGGGTGCCGGTATTCGTTTACGAGCTGCGAGGGCTCAAACATACCCCCTTTGAGGCAATTTTCGAAACTTCCGGTTTGCTGCCTTGCACCATGGACTATATCAATAATTAGGCCTGACAACACTCAGAATACTATTGTTTGTGCGAAATAAGGTTATACACATTTAGAGTTGGACAAGAGTAACACTTTCAAAAGGCTTTTGGTACGAAAACGCATACGTCGAGGAAGCACTTCCCTTAAGTTTGTTACCATGGTTACCACAATTTAAATGAAAAAATGGGTTTTGGCTTTATACTTTCCTTCATATCTTTTTTTCTGAACATAGAAAATTGTCCATTCTTTTTGTGTAGGCAGCCTATTGGTTGTAAAGTCAAACAAGCGAAAAAAAGAGGGGGGTGCCAGTATTCGCTTGGAAGCTATGCCATCATTTTCTGTTCCCAGGTGGGCAGGCCCATTTCTCTTTCCAGGAAAAAAACATAGTAAATTTAACTGTACTTATTCGTATAGATCTAATTTTTGGTTGGTAAGTGACAGGTTAAAGGGATGCTTTATCTGGGCTCCCGATTGAGGACAAAATGATGAAAAATGGTTGCCATGGCAACCAAATTAAAGTTACTTTGGTACAATAAAAAGATCAAGCAATACTGAATCTGACACTTTAATATGACACTTTAATTATAATTTCCGAGAAATTTTGCCTGTTACATAATACTTGCATGGCTTTCTTAATGAAATACCGTAAAATTTCGAAAATAAGCCCCACCATGTATAAGCCCCTCCAAATATAAGTCCCCCAAAATCGTAATGCAAAAACCCTCTGTTAAATCGCCCCTCTGAATATAAGCCCCCCGGGGGGCTTGTACTTGGAATTTGCCCTCGAATACAAAGCAAAACAAAGCAAAAATGGTAAATTTCCTTCCCACCACAAGCTAGCCCAATCGATTTTGAAACGCAAATTTCCCTCCGTACATAAGCCCCTCCGAATATAGGCCCCTCCTAAAATAAGCCCCTCAAAAAGGGCCTTTGAAAAATACAAGCCCCGGGGCTTATTTTCGGAATTTTGGTGACCCGTACAAGAGACCAGGAGATACTGCATGCCGAATTCGGGTGACTTCCGGGTACCTTTTGTCTGTGTCAACTAAGAATATACATGTCTATACAGGTAAGTTTAGCTAAGTTTCTCATCACACACTTTATAATTAATTCAGTAAAAGCACAGATAAATATCATAACTTATTGTTTTCTTGTTTACATTCCCATATTAGGGATTTACATTTTACTTGTCTGTAAAGCAACTGGAAATGCTCTCAAGAATTCTCTTGTTAATTGTGATTCTTGCCCTGCCGCTAAATTTCTCTGTGAGGACCTTGGTGGAAGCTGTCCAGTTCATCCGACAGTCATGTGACCTCGGTTCCTTGCCATTTCTCTTAGCTGCCTCACATACTGCACGTCTCCTCGTCCTTGCGCTGTAGCTAGCCCACCACCTTGCCTGAAGATAGCCCAATCATAGACCCTTCTCCTAGGAAAAAAAAAAATAGTCTCGTTTTATTTACTTTAGTCAAAAAGTCAATACCTCTATAAATTAAATGAATGACTCATTGTTGTCGATTAATAATGCTAGTATTTTATCTAGCTCATTCACTGTCTTTGAGGATTATTTGAACAAGCACCCTGCTTCCAATATTCGGTTTTAATAATAATATTATTGTTAAAGGAAATCAAATGTTAAATTGCCTGACTGCTGTTGGATGGAAATTTTGTCGTCTAGGGTAAAAATAATAATTGATTTTAACTTCTAGAGCTGCTATTTCATTATCTTGTTATTATTGTTATTATAGCAAAAGAAAAAATCGTTGGGAATTTGTTAAATATTGTATTTTAAAATGGATAAACAGACATTTGTTACTGATATGGATGCCATGCAAGCAAAGCAAAAATGCCTCCATTATTTCATAGCTTTATGTATATTATAGGACTAACCTGTCAAACTATTGTGGCCCTTTCCCCTCTTCTACGTACTCATGTCGTACGATACCCCGATTTTTACAACTTGCTCTGTGTCCACGGTCCTCCGACAATCTTTCTCCAACTGTAACCCTTCTAAACATGAATTCCTTGCAACAGTCTCAATCGCTGCGCCAACTTCTCTTTCTCTGGCCTTCAGAGTGTTTTGTCCCACGGCTGGAAGGTTTATCGACGTGAGCAGTGCGTTTACATACCGCGTGTAACATTCCTGCACATAAACACAGTACATGTACATTTAAAAGTTAGTTATTACACGGCATTATGATTGGTAAATTATGATGAAGCTCGGAAAAATGTTCGGATAAAAGCTGCTAATCAAATAAATATACCTACCTGTGGCAAGTTTGGTGTTTTTATGAAAATTGGTCGGCCGCGACCAGCACCGGCGGCACGATGCGATGTTTGTGGTTCACGCATTTACCTCTCCACATTCCGGATCGCTGCACATAATATACAAAAAACTACCCAACCCAGAGATAGTCTCATCATGGCAGTTTGATAGCTGAACTGCTTTTCCACACGCTCGGCAACCACTATCCAGGGCTCTGGCCAGCACGTCTAACTCGATTACTCGTCTGCCTCGAAAGTTGCAGCTGCCGTCTTCGATGCATTTCTTTTTTGTGCTAACGCCTCCATCACCTTCTACATTACAACACTTCCTTGTCCAAATATTTTTTAACTTCTCTCGTCTTCCCTTTTCTTTTGAACTTAGAAAAAAACCTTTTTTATCTCTCGACTTGGTGCCGACGCGACGCCGACGGTAGCCATCTTGAAAGATTGCGTGACTAGTGTTGCAATCCTATGCGCAGTACAGATGCGCAATGCAATTCAGGGGAATGACCTTAAGTAACTCAATAAAACTTACATGTTTCTCTAAACAAGACAGGAATGGACTGATAAGAGGATTAGAACCGGTGCTATTATTTTTTCAGCTTGCTTTACGGTTCCAGGCATGTACATTGTAAAGTTTAGGGATGTTCGAGAAGTAGGCCCCAAATCACTATTTTAGTCAGACAAAACTAGATAAGTAGTCAGTTACAGGGGGTAACTATTTGTATTTGGGAGTATTGGTCATCCATCTGACCACTACTGACTAGCTGTTTAAATTGCATTCACAGGTTAACTGTTACTGACTCAGATGGTGAATCAGATTCCACTACTGCAACAGTGACTGTCAATGATGGTGAGGAATGTGTTGATAAATCCTTAACAATAATTTATTTCCCACTTACCTGGTAGATTTGGAAATGGTAACAACACAATCTTGGACAGTGGAGAGTACAGTATCTGCAAAGTAGAAAAGCTCTTATTGTCCTGAACATGATCAGTTAATCAGAAGATGTATCAGCATTTTTCTCATCGAAATGGAAATAATAAAAACGTTTTATCCACCTTTTGTATCAGGACGTTAGCATACACTGTACATACCAGGCGTTAGATTCCTATTGGGTTGTAGAGTATCCCGAATTTTTTAGTTACCATTGCATCCTCATTCTTAAATTAAAACAATAACTAGCTCGTTCCAGGCGTTCAGATTGTGGGGACAGCACAAGGAGATGACAGGACCTGGAACAGGCTAAGCTAGAGCTTCTCCTCTTCTTTGCAATTATTTTATCGTAATAAACAAATTTACATTTTAGATACACTTTTGTGCCAGAGAATGTCTTCCATGATGAGGTTATTTTGCTTATGCTGTAGAATGTTTCCTATGAGTCTAACTGGAGTTGAAGAGCTTTTGGCTTCACAAGTTTTACGAACCCTTTTTTATTATTATTTTCTTAACAGAGAAAGATTACCCACCTGTGGCACGTGCAGGGAATGATGTGGTGATTGTACTCCCTGTGGATCACGTTGTTCTCTATGGAAATGGAAGCACAGATGACAAGGTACAAAAAGGACCAATTCTTGTTGGTTTAGCTGTCCAGACGTCGACTTTCTTTTTTGCTTCTAAATCGTTACTGACCCTTATTACAAGTGGCTTTGCAATGATAGGAAGAGCCAACTTGGTATCCTCAGTCGACCGCTGAGCTCGTTTACAGATTTTGTATGGCTCGGCAATAATAGGAAGAATCAATATAATACCACGAGCTAGTCTCTGCATCAAACGTTTATCACTTTGCAATGGTAGGAGGAGCCCTTGTAATAACATCAGCTAACTTCTTGTACCTCATTTTTGTATAATGTCTTTACAATGGTAGTACATGTAGGAGTCAACGTGTTTTCTGGTAGAATGGCGCAACCTCTCAAACATCAATTTTCTATTCATAACTTGGCTGCTCTGCCCTTTTTACAGCGTTAACACTTCTAAAAGCTTTTACATGAAACATTTTGTTGTTATACATTTTCAGGGTATTGTGAGTTATGAGTGGAGCAAGACACCATCTAGTCCAGCAGTAGGAGATATGCAGGTCAGTAGAACAGGTTTAACCGGTTTAACCAGAGGAAATTCTTAGGAAGTTGGAAGTTATAGATGATCCTGGGGCAGCGCATTTTTTTTGTGAACCTACTCAAAATGACTTCTTTTTTTAGGGCACAAGTTCCCCTATTCTGAAGGTGTCCAACATGGTTGTGGGGGACTACACGTTTCTGTTGAAAGTGACAGATACAGGAGGACAGACTGCCAGCTCCAGTGTCACCGTCGTAGTTCAACCAGAGAAGAATGCCCCTCCTGTGGCAGTAGCTGGCTCGGATAAGGTCAGTTTAGAGTTTAGTTACCTTTAGGTGGAGTTCAACTATTGTGTAATTAAAATTTTACTCGCTAAATAAAATAGTGGTAATATATGGAAAATTTGAAAGTTGAACCTTGCTCCACATCAACGTTTACATGCGACCTTTCATACATTCACGTTCATATTTTATTTTCGCATGTAAAAAGTACGCGAGTAAAAGGTACAGCTAAACTAAGGAAATTTTGTAAGAATCTAGACGTTGCTGTTCATTGTTCCGACAAAGAACATTCAGGCTATGTTGTCGTTATACCGCGGTGGCATACATATAGGGGTAGCTATTTCGTTAATCCCCGTTTCCTTTCTATTTGAAATTTCAATTCTTTAGAGCGAAACATTGACAGGATGTACATCCTGTCAAAAGCTCTGAAAACTTTGACAACAGTTACAAAGTTCAAATACTTACCATTTGATTGTGTATCTTTGATATTGCTCCCTACATTTGTACAAATTTTGTAGTCGTTGGAAAACCTATGTACGATTCTTGTTGTCGGTTTGTATTGAATTGAATTGAATGATTTATTTAATGTCGAAGACGTGGGAAGTGTTTACACAATCTTCCGAGCCAGAGGCACATGTTAAAAACGCTCGACAAACTAAAAAATACAAAACAGGATAAAAAGTGAATTATGTATATACAAATATTAAGAAAAACCTAAAAACATCGTAATTTGGGAAAAGTTTTTTAAGAAACTGTTTTCTGAAAAAAAAAACACTAAAAAACCTAAGAACACGCATTAAAAATAGTTTAAAACGGACTAATCATATTATTTGTTGTAGGATTTGGTTTACCCAGATGACTCAACAGTTCTTGATGCTTCAGCAAGTCATGATGACCAAAAAATTGTGAAATACCACTGGGAACAGCTGAGGTAACCCTGCCTTTCTACTTTATTTTTTTATGATATTGTAAAATATTTTCTTTTGTTTATTTGTCATTTTTTTGATCACTCAACAAAATTCAAAATTTTTGTCACGCTCGCCAGCTTTGGATTCTTCCTGAATCTACCTAATGGCACCTAGGAGTGAGTTTCACATATATTTTTGTTTGGAAACAACTTAATTGTAGCACAACCTTCTTAATCTTTTCATTGCCAGACTTATGGTCACACATAGGTCTGTACTGAGTTTTTGGCAGGAATCGGCTGCACGTAATGCATGCAGTTGTTTTAAGACTGTTTTTCTTAATTTGATTTAAATGTCCAGTACATCCCAGACAATCAGTACATCTCCTGTGACCGTCAAATGAAAGTTTTCCAGCGTCTTAAACGTTCGTTTGAGTCTCAAAAAATTACCTCTTCAGGGTTTAAACCCAAGTGTTCCAATCACACTTCTTCTCGTGCCAAATTCAGTTGAACCTCTCCAGAACGGACATCATGGGAACAGGAGAAAGTGGCCTTTTTAGCGAGGTGGCCATTGTAGAGGGGTTTAAACAAGAGTCAATGTATGGAGTGTCTGCCCAAAAAGTGGCGGTTGTGGAGAGGTGGCCGTTAGTCGATGTTCGATTGTATTTCTTCAATATTTTTCTTTATAATTATGTTGTAGTGGCCCACATCAGGCTGAGATGTCAGGAGTTGATGATAAAGTCGTGACAGTCAATAAACTCCTTGAAGGGAATTATGTTTTCAAGCTGACCGTGACGGATGACAAAGGACTTACTGGAAGTGATACGGTAGCCGTGAACGTTAAGAAAGGTACACTACGTAGCAACCAGTAAGATAAACGTCGGAACAGACAAGGCGACATGTCCCTGCAACACGTCGCGTTAACAAGTCACTCCTTGTGTAAAGGCGGGAAGACAAGTTGCGCCACAAGTTGCAGCAGTACCCTTTGTGTACTGGAGAATCGTTATGAAAATTTGTCTCCGCAACAGTTGTTGCCGCAGCAAGTCGCACAAGTTGAATCTGATTTGCTGCGGCTTGTTGCGGCGACAAAATTCTGCTGCAGAAACAAAGATTTTCACAAAAGTGCTCCAGTACACACGAAGCGTTTGGAGGTGTCGCCTCGACTTGTTGTGCAAACTTGTCGCCCAGTTTTTCCCTTATCCCTTGGTCGTGTAAATTAAACGAATACGAGAATTGGCCGTGACCAATAGCTCTTGTCAATATGTTAGTGGTGAGTTGCTAAGTACATGTAAGTTCAATCACAATTTGAGCATGGCACTGATCTGGCTGTAATATGAACGAGGATGGAAAAGCAAGTGTAGACTGTTCACAGTCCCCTATTTTTTTCGTAAGATCGTCAGTATCGCTATCGCTTACCGTTACGGGTGGTCATCTTGCTTTCTTATGTACCGAGAGGGTGGGAGTCGGGGTTTATAGTCCTCCCAAACCGTCCCCCGCCCCCTAAGTAGATTTGACAATCATTGCGTCCAAAATGGCTGCCCACAACGGAAAGCGCTCGATCTGGACGATCTTACGGAAACATAGGGGACTGTGAACAGAATCTGCAGTACGTAAGGCTGTACAAGCTCTTTTTGCTGTTAATTTTTTCAGATATAAATAAGCCGCCTACTGCTAATGCTGGTCCAGATGTCGTTGTTTATTTGCCAAACAGAGCTGCTGAATTGGTTGCATCCAGCTCATATGACGATCACGGTATTGTCGAGTATGAGTGGACACGTGACCCCAAGAGTCCTGCGGCTGGGGTAAGTTGAAGCTTGAATAAAAGGGAGCTTGAGCAAAGGCGTATGTCTTGATGCTGACAAATTTCTGTTGCCAAGTGTCTTTACTCTCACAGAGACGCCTGCCCGAAAAATCTGGCTTAAACTAATGCCCAAGAATGGCAAAAGTGTGCTTCCGGCTGACATGTGTGTTTTTGCTTAAGCTCCGTAAAGAGAAAACTGTATCCTCGAATCCACCAAACTTAAGTTTTCCTTTTTGACGTAAATCTAGAGATAATTCATGAACAGATGTAGACCGTGGTTTTGACATTTGTTGGTCCTTATGTTTTGCTCATTTCAGGATGTAATCAATAACAGCGACCATCAAGCGGTACTGCGACTGTCTAATCTTGTGGAAGGAATGTACAAGTTTAAGCTTACAGTGGCAGATGGGAAGGGCCTCAAGGGAACTGATGACGTATTACTAACTGTCAAGGAAGGTATGTGAGCCATACTATCACCTTCAGCACTGAATGAAGATAATGTGAACTGCGGAAATACAAATTTGAATAATGATATGATCGTCACAGTGGTAATTGCAATTTAAGCAATTGCAAATTAACCCGAAAAGAAAAATTTCGGGACCTCAACGGGATTCGAACGCATGCCCCATCACCACTGTTATTTGCACCTCTACCACCCGACCCCTGCCATCCACCACTCCACCCCTGACATGATTACTTTCTACACCACTACTACCATTGTACTTCTGCCACCCCACCCCTACCACCATCACCACCACCACCACCATGGTCATTATCAACCCTACTAAGTGTGTCAAGTTTCGCATGCAGCTGTAGGTAAAAGACGAGATTTCCTTTTTAGTTTCTTTTAGATAGTTTTACATCCTAAACTCATTCTCTGGAAGCTGTTTGTGAAACATAATAACGCTTCTACCTTCGTAGTCGAGTACCCTTAATCCTCAAAATTAAAATACAGACTTTCTTTCCCTGTTTGCTTTACTCATCCCAGAGAAGGAGCAGAAGGGATATGGTTAAAATGGTTAAACAAGGTAATTTTTGTTGATTTTGTTCTCCAATACCTTGCGTTTGCAGATGAAAACAGTGTTCACCTTGTGGAACTGTACCTTGATGTGGATATTACGAAATTCACTGAGGAAAATAAGGTAACTTAACGAATACATCATGGAACTTATATACTGAAGTACTTGGATTGTGGTAAATTAGAGTCGCTGTGTTCATATAACAAGTATACATTGATTCCAACCTCTCTTGAACGACCGCATATCCCAAATACCAAATGCTGGTTTTCCTAATGAAATCACTAATCGAAACTAATTTTTACAATAATGGAGCGATGTAGTTGTTTGTAGTTGTCCAGTCTTGAAACTTTACTAATTTAAGTATTTTGTCTTTTGAACAGGAGCAGTTGATTCGTAAGCTGGCAGTTATTCTTGATGTTCAGGACGAAGACATCATAGTTGAACATCTCAAAGAAGCCGGTGTAGGCCACAGGTATACCAGATTACTAGCATTGAAGCACAGGCGACCCAGTTGGAGTAGGTTTAGAACAGTGCCTTGCAGCTCTTCAGAACTTCTAATTTAACTGGACCCCTATGGGTCGCAGCTCTTTTGTTTTCGGGCTAGGTACCATTGTTAACTTTCTTTGTTTATTGTTTTCCAAACCGGTTGCAAAGCAATCCCGTGAGGTCTTTCGAGAGCTGCAAGATCGCCCATTTAGCAAATGGCACAATCGGCGACAAAACTGTCGTCCTAAAACAGACCACCTTCGGAGAACAAAAGAATCCACACCCCTGTCCCTCCCTTCCATTCAAAGTTGGGTGTATTTTTGTTTCCTTCAGGTAGCTCGAAAAACGGCACAACGTTGAATTGAGGGGGTGGGGACGAAAAGTTCAATTTTCCCGTTTTGAAGTCGGCAAAACATCAGAAAGCCCATCAACAGAGCAAAGTGTTTCAAATAATCTTATCGCCTGTTGAAAGCCTGATTGAATTATCTGTTTTTTCAACAGCCTGATGGTGGTGTTTTACGTAAAGAACAAAGTATCAAAAGCTAGGGATGGCTATGAAGTAGCTGGACTACTGAAGGAAAAGATCGGAAATGAGGAAGGCTTCTTTGAATTTGGACTGTTAAAGGTTGAACCCTACAGTAAGTATTTGTATAACCTGCATAACAGGTGTTATTTTTTTCGCCTTTTTCAGGCGATCGAAGGCAAGCGCGAAGCGAGCGAAGAGCACCAGACACGCGCTACGGGGGAAGGCGTCATTTTTTTCTGAGCGTCCTCCGTCGCGCGTGTCTGACGCTCCTCGCTCGCCTCGCGCTTGCCTTCGTTCGCCGGAGAAACGTGAAAAAATAACGCCTGTTATGCAGACTAGTATTTGTATCTTAACAGTGCTTCATGTGTTTATCCGCGTGTTATAAATTGCTTTTTTTGCTTTTAGTTTGCAGGAATAACTGTTCAGGGCACGGCTACTGTGATCGTCACACTAAAATGTGCGTCTGCGAAAGCTTCTGGATGCAGGACTTTCTCAAGGTCCACTTCGGAACAAAGGAGAGCAACTGTGGTAAGCGCTCAATCTTCTATGTCTTCCCGGACATCAGGGAATTAAATGCGTATATAAAAAGGGAACAACGAAGAGTGAGTTGTTAAACTAGCCTGAGAAACAGCCGACATTTTAGTGGCGCCATCATTTGTTTCAGAAATTCCATACTGATGACCTTTGCTTCCCAGATCTGGACGTCTGATTATTTTAAGTAAATTTCCCAAGCGGCACGACCAATCAGAAGCACTACCCAGATCTGGGTAGTGATACGTCATTAGTATAGTACTGCTGCGTTCATTCCTCAAACGTCATTTGGTGGGGAAACCAGTGGTGGCATTACAAAATGTCAGCTGTTTTCCCTGGCTAGTCGCTTAATTAGCTAACAAAACAACAAATGAATGAACCAACAATGTTTTGAGTCCTCAAAATAACAGCAGGCATGTTGTCATAGGGAGACAAGTGGAGGTTTCTGAGAGCTACTTGACTACAGTTTAAGCAATCTGTTTGTACTTGTCTATATTTTGTCCATTTTGGTTCGTTTGTTTTTATTGTATTGACTTACTATATCAGCTCTTGAAACGTGTGCTTTTTATCCGCTTTAACCCTTTAAGCCCCAATATCCACATACAAATTCTCCAAACTGGTCTTTATACATTTCCTTAAGGAATAAGTTGAGAGAATTTCGTAGAAGATCAAAGCATTTTCTCTTAGGTGATCATTTTATTAACTCTCGTAACCATTTCTCTTGGTAACATAAGGATATTGTTAGGAGAAAATTGATCTTGGTCACTATTGGGACTTAAAGGGTTAAGGGCACGTCAAGGCAATCTTCTCCAGTCTCAATTTTCCTGTTGCTATCTGCAGGCTCAGAAAAAAATATCTACAATAAATTTAGTATATTCAATCGGCAACAGAACCACTAAAGACTCTTTGCATTTCGCTTGTTTTCAGCATATAAGCGAAACGATTGTTTTCCAAAACTTCTACGTAATAATAACTATTATACAAAAATTCTGTCAGAGGTTTCATTTGAGTGGTAACACCACAGGATTTCGTTTTTAAAAGTTAGGTTATCAAGTCATCCCGCCTTAACTTGGTCTTTAAGTGAAGTGATTGTCTTGTTTGCAGATTGGAGTATTCTCTATGTAACTGTAATTATCTTTGGTATCATCATGGCTATTGGCGGGTTAGTGTGGGCCATATGTTTCTGTATGGGAAGGTAAGAGCAATAGACTAAATTATTTGTATTTTTCTACTAAATACAGCACTGGCGTGTTGCATCAAAACTCTGTAACGACTGTCGGTTTACCGAATACACGGCTGTCACTAAGGGTCGGAGGCCGGGAATTCCTCTCGGCCAATTGACTATGTTCCATTCTTATCTTCAGACTTGCTACAATTGGCCTCTCATAAGTTCTTAAAAGTGAGTGAAATGAGATGAGGTCATTGAGGTCGCGAAGCGAGCGAGCGACGAAGTCTCGAGGCCGACTTGTTTTGAATCATATTATAAATTCACGCGGGAAAAAGGGATTGACATATGCTGTGTCGGGAGCAGCTTGAAATATCACTCACTTTCCTATTGGTCAATCGTCATGATGTCACCGGTAGAATTTCCGACCGGTGAATTTCGCGCCAAACAGGTATGAAAGTCCTTTAAAATGGCATAACCAACCAGGACCTTTAGAAAATCTAGCTTATCATCACAGGGAACAAAACGGAAGCTAAACCAACATCTGAACTTCCTAGCTGTTCAATGTCCCGCCTACTAATTGCAGACACGCTGCAGCTTGAAATCGAAGCGACAACCCTGGGAGAGTACTTACAGTTAGACGACTTTATAGAGTCGGAAATAAAAAAAGAGTAAATATTAATAATTCAATGTATTTAGGGCTAATATATGATAAAAACAAACTATTGAATCAGCTTTTGTTTCTTTTCTATTTCAAGACGACTTCTGATTTAGTGTTTTTCTTGATCTCATTCAACACAGATTTCAATTCATCAAACAAAGAAACTGTTTGCTCAACAAAAAGTTGTTAGTAAATTGTGATTCGTACCCTGATTTTGAAAAAGAGTTGTACTTTCCCAAACGTTTAAGTATCTAACAGTAAAGGTAACACTGGTAAAGAAACTTTCTTCTCCGGCTATTCTGAAGTTACTTCATAATAGCTAGTATAAGAACATCATCTGCGAATGCATGCGCATCATTTCTACTGCCTGCAACCGACAAAAAGTTCTCAGCCTTATAAATTCATGTAAGGATGTGTGTGTTGAAGACATATCATAGCCACTAAACGACTGCCTCCCACAATCACCCAACCCAAGCGTGCGTACCTTAGGTCGTGCGAGTCTTAGGTGGTCTGTGGTCTTACTGTGGTCACTGTGTATGTTATTGATCTTCCGCACTATTAATCGAACTACATGCATTTTGCTCTCTGCCACTCAACTGTCCGTTAAGAATCCTAAAGCGCAGAATGTATAGCTTTAACTCTTTCTCAGCCCCAAATACTTCCTTAAGGGTATACACCCATGTTTTCCTTCCATTCTCGACTTTTCTTTTCTGTGCTCTACCGTTCTTTGTCTGTAGACTCCGTCGTAAGAAGTTAGTAGTCTCTGTTAACGCTCCTTCGACAGAAGACACCTCTTCTGCTGACTATAGGTATTGTATGTCTAATAGGTTGCATGTCCAATCCCTCCTTTCCGTTTTCACTTTCAAATTCCCCCTTTATGTTATTGTTGTTATTATTATTATTAATATTATTATTATTATTATTATTATTATTATTATTATTATTATTATTATTATTATTATTATTAGTACTATTTTTTAACCCATGTCTCTCTTTCTGTATATTTCTGAGTAGAAGTTCCTAGTAGTTTCTCACCTATGAAATACATATTTTTTCTCATCTCTGGACATGCTATTTTCCTTGTTTGCTTTTCCATTCCCAGGCTTTCCTCTAACGGCAAATTACAAGTAGCTCTTACCCTATACACGATCGAATATTTATATTCTCTTGCAACTTGTCCGTTTTTATTGTTTACCAGGGAGTATGCTTCAATTATTTGGTATGATATGGTATTTGGTATGATATTTTAATTATTTGGTATGAAGACAAAAAAGTCGGTGTATCTTTATACCCCTTTGGGCAAGTGGAATTTTCCAGCATTTACTTCCCCGTAGGCGTTGATTCTCTTCAACGAATTCCACGTTACGGTCTATTAAATGGACG
Source organism: Porites cylindrica (assembly GCA_964035525.1). Classification (NCBI taxonomy): domain Eukaryota; kingdom Metazoa; phylum Cnidaria; class Anthozoa; order Scleractinia; family Poritidae; genus Porites; species Porites cylindrica. The sequence goes on along the minus strand of OZ037781.1, from coordinate 20,934,180 downwards.
ACTTGTTACACCATTTCTTTTTCTTTTTCTTTATTTTTGACACTTTTTTGCCACTATGGTATTCTTCAGTGTTCCTCCATAGTTCTTTTGATTTATCTCATTGTTGTGTTCTTATTTATCACTTCCTTAACTTGTGTTGTTCCTCTCTTTTCTGCGCGATGTTTACCACTCATCTTTCCATAATGTGCTCTTGCTTTAGCCACATTAATTCTTTTGATTTTAACTTCTTTGTTCACTTTCCACTGCCTGAGGTAAGGAAGCATTGGATTTAATCACGAAGCACCAACTCATCTCCCGTTTCCATACGTTTCCACAAAAAGTGGACCATGCTTCACGACTTCCGTCTTTAATAAGGCGGATTTTGTGCTGTGTTATCTACAAAATCTGCAGCCTTTTACTCGACTTTCGGCGACCGTTATGACGATTGACAACTTATAACGTTTTTTTAGGAGACGCGTGCGTGGAAAGAGACGTCATCATCGGTACGCTGTTATTGATGAGGATGATGACAAACTGGAGAGTATGGAAATGCTTCCCAAAGGTAGTCTTTGTGCATACGTCAATTTCAGTGGTAATACTGTGTTCTGTTTAATGGGTTTACTGTAATGTATGAATCAGCTAGCGGGCAAATAAAAGGAATCCTGCCACCCGAGCCGGCCAATGCCCGTATTTCCCACGTTAGCCTCTCTTTTTGGCCTTGTATTTAATGCCTTTTTCGGTGAAGGTGGCTGAATATTGGCCGCGTTCTTTTTGCATTTTAATTAACTCCGACTTCGTCTTGGTCCATAAAAACACAGAAAAGAACATGGCCAATATCCAGTCATCTTGACTTCTCGCTTGGCCAGTAACGCATATTTATTGGGGGAACTAACCGAACCCCATTAGCTATACCATAGCCATCCTTGATCAGCCGTTTAACATTCCTGGGCGTGAGAGGGTGATGTAAGGTAGCGCTTCTTGGAACCTGTCGCACAAAATTTGGGGAAAAGGAGAAATAACCGAATGTGACTCGTTTTATTCTTCAACTTAGATGCGCGGAAAGGTTTTGTTTATGTGCATTACGTTGGCTTGTCTTTTTGCGTGTTAAGTATTTTTTTCGATGTTTCCAGTCAATACAAACTGACCAAATGTTTCATAAGTGCAGAGAGCGTAACAAACCAAAACGCAACCAAAACCGTGCTCTTAGAATTGGTTGGAACATTTCTTCTGTTAACAGA
>OZ037781.1:20825463-20927963 GCA_964035525.1 Porites cylindrica | reverse complement strand
GGCCGACTTTTTAGATCGTCCTTGCCAAAGAAACCCTCGTTCACCGATGAATTCAATTGCTCTTCCACTTAGCTCGACCGATATCAAACAAAAATTGGACTAAGAATCGACTAAACATCTCTGGGTTGTACTGAATTGTGGGTGTCTTGTTTTATATCTATAACTTTGACGTTCATCCTGTTTTAAACAAACAAGAAAGCAAGCAGCTTCCTTTTCATGAGCAAATATATTTGTAGTTTGATTAATGTACATCGTTCATTTACGTTTTTAACATCCGTTGCCACTCATACTATATATTACTCCCAACACGCGATTAATTTTAAAAGATTAATGTTTGAAAATAGGTGGCAATTGCAATAGCCTTCCGAATGCTGGGAATAAACCAATTTTTAGGAGATGACCGGCGTTGAATTCTTTATTTAACAAGGATTTTAAGCTTATCTGTCGAAAAAGAAAACACCTCTGTCAGGTCATAAGAGGTTTGACCAATCACCAAACCACGCAAAGAGCTGTGTGGTCGCCCATAAGCTAGGTATAGTAGCCATATAATCCTTGTTTCAACATGGGCTCTGAAGGGGTCTCTTCTACGAAACTCAGTTAATTTCGCTGGTACGCAAGTGGTCAGAGGTGCTATAAATCGAGAGAGGACAAGTTAACATGGTTTTGGTGAACTTCACCAAGGCCTTCGACACAACGCTTATTACTTTGGAATCTGCAGTAACTTAAAAAATTTGAATTAAAACTTTCCTTCCTCGCCGATCGTCAAGATTATGTCGTTAATGGTTCGTAACCAAGCTAGTCACTCGTCACGTCTGGCGTACCACAGGCAGCTTTATTGGTCCCCTCACATTTTTCGTTTCATGAACGACCCACCCGACTATGACTTTCCCTCACACTGTTCGATGATGACGCTGTTATCTACATGAAAATCCAAACATCTGAAGATCATCAAACCATTTCAGAATGACCTTCAACTCCTCGAGGCGAGGACCTTTCGATGGCAGATGAGATTGGCACACCAAGAAAGTGCCACATTTTACATATAACGCACATACACGTGACTGATTTTAGGTATTTCGTTAAATCAATTGCGTATAATGAAATGAAATGAGAATTATCTTGAATTCCATGTGATTTAGCTTTCGTAAGCCATTACTCCCACATACTTCTCTATCCTTTTTCAAGCTCATATATATTTATTTATGAGAAAAACAATTAAGGCAGTTGTGTAATTAATCCCTATAACTTATTGTCTAGTAATATAGTATGCTAAACTGTAAAGTGAGCATCTCCACACCGCTAGCTGCATTTCGTAACGCCATCGCTTGTTTCCCCAAACACCCAGCCCCCCTCCTTCCCCCCCCCCCCCCCCCCCGCCCCGAAATGGCGTCTGAGGAACGAGCGCAGAAATGCTATACAGATAATGTAGCACAACCCAGAAAAGGGAAGTGCTTCTCATTGGTCGTTTCATGACGGAAGTTTGCTTCAACCAATCAGAAGCGCAACCCAGATCTGGGTAGTGACTCGTCATCAGTATGGTATTTCTGCGCTGGTGCTTCAGACGTCATTTGCTAGAAATACCACTTGTGGTGTCTCAAAATGTCCTCTTTCCATAGCCGGCTCTACAAACCCTTAACGTCAGAATTCAATTCATATCCATGTGTATCGCGGCCCAAGACAGGTGCTCGAATAAGAAAACGGCCTTTCGGCGTTCTCTTTGGTTACCTTTTACATGATTACGGGATCCAAGGGTGAATTTAGCCTGCACGGCTGCATAATAAGGAGCTTACGCAACGACGACGGCGACGACAAAGAGAACGGCCGAAAAAGCAGTGGGTTTAGATTAGCGAAAAAGGAACGTTGCACGTGCAACACGCTTTTTTGTAGATTTCTTTGCCGTCAATCCACGACACGGAGGACGTGAACACAAAACAACGACTGTCTTTTTCCTTTCCTGAAATTTGATACAGTCATTAACAATTCAGCTCTAGAAAAATTTGCCAACGTTTGACAAACTGAATGAGATGGGATATAAGGACGATAAAGTTTATGTTTTCGTAGCCGTCCCCGTCGTTGGTGCTTAAGCTCCACAATAACTTTCTTTGCCGGGAAACTTGAGGTCAAGAGCCACTCGGCAAAGAAACGAAATTGCTGTTTCTTAGCGAATAATGTTGCTGTTGAAAATCGTCCAAATGTACTTCGTTTTCTTCTTGTGTTAAATGAAGGACTATTTTAACCGACTTCTTCAATTCTCTAATGCGAAATGTGGTCACAAAGGGATTCGCAACCGAGTTAAGGAAAAGAAACACGAGACTTGATTCTAAGAGCACTGAAAACCAGTTCTGTTCACCACAACTGGTGCATTGAGATGCAATAATAATTGTTACAAAATATGGAGTGAGAGAAAGAATCAGACATGATAAAATAAAAAATGAAGTTGTTGCGAATTTTCTCTCCATTTGTGCTCTTCTTACTCGCCGCATATCTTGAAGTGTTACGTTGCTGGGCACTGCCGTTTCTCTTTGAAAACCAATCCGAGATGATTGCTTCCTCAAAACGAAAAACATTCCCAAATAACATAAAGTGCTGGTGGAAAGAGGAAAAACGGCGTGCAAATATTGGTCTATGTTTCTGTAAACTTCAACTGAAATGCCAGGATGAAGTTGGAGGAAGGCGAAAATCATCGAGAAGATGATCACCGCTGTATTAAAATAGACGAGTTTGCTAGGGCTGTTTTTACGACGATAACAATGAGGAAAAACAACCGCTATGAAGCGATCGACCGACATGGCGGTTACCAAGAGAATAGAACTGTTGATTGCTGCGTACCCGATTATTCTTAAAATGTCTCCTTCTTGAGGGAGGCTATGGTCGCCAAACGAGCACAAATATCTGATTGTTGTTTCTCCAATGCATACTACGGTGCCGATGAAGAAATCTACCCCATAAATAAACGCCAAAAACACGGAGAAAGCTTTTCGAAAACAACGAAGAGGGTTTCGGTAAAGAACATACAAGGCGATACCATTTGGAACTATAATAAGCAATGACAGAAACATGAAGGATATACCAGTACCGAGACAAATTTCCTTCTCCAAATGGCTTTCCATATTGAAGCTTAATCACAGAGAACGTTCAGCTTCTTATAGGGTCTTTTCCAAACAAACCCTTGTTCACCAATGAATTCTTCGTTCAATCTGTTCAGTATCATGATAATCGAGTAAACACCTGTAAGTTGTATGTGTCACGTTTCACATCTATGCACTTGGCTTTTGTCTTGTTTTTAACCAACAAGAAAGCAAGCAGTTTCCTTCATGGCAAATATATTGTTATTTTGACTAATGATCACAATACGGGCTGTTGTTTTCCGAACTTCCGCGGCATTACTGATTCAACACACGAATCAATTAATTTTACAGCCTGTAATGCAATAAGTGGCTGCAACAGACAATTATTTCCTCTTTGTAGCTGTTACGTCACTCTTCCGAAAATTAAGGAAAGAAAAGACAATTTGCAGGAGATGACAGACCTTGAAAGCTTCGACAAATATTTAGATTATTTATTTTCATTTATCTTTTGACAAAGAAGGCACCTGTCTCAGTGCATAAGAGGTCAGACTAAACTGTGTAAAGAGAAGGTGAAGGCGATCCGTTGGCTGCGAATAGCATGCACATTTAAACTTACGGTCTCTGCATAGGCCTAGCTATGTATGAATAAGCTCTCCAGAGGTGAGCGAAACATCATGGACCTAGCCTCCCACGGAGACGTCCTTAAGGGTTCGTCATGCGTTCCTGCCCCACGAACGTCTGCTGAACTGAATTCCCATTGTTCGTAAATATCGGCTGGAGATCACAAGCAGATTATCAGAGATCCAATCGGCGATGTTGAAGTCAAAGTGCTGACAAGCCAAACACATACGTACAAGCTCTGTAGAGTGTGATACGTGACCAAAGATTTTTGCTTCTGACGAGAATATAGGAGATAAGCGTTGGCTTTTTGTATATTTCTCTCTGTAAAGGCTGGATTAGATGTCATTTGCTCATACAGATAATTGGTGAATGGCCCTTCAATTTAGAAAAGAATAGAGTTAGTGGCATGGTGTTAGTAGACTATTGTAAAGCCTTGAAGACATGGTAGACATGGTAGATCATGGTCTTCTTCTGGATAAGCTGAAAGTATATGGTGTTGCTGGCGAAACAATGAAGTGGTTCCAGTCTTATTTGGCGGACAGACACCAGCTTGTCTATTTGGGTGGTTGCGTCTCAGACGTGGCGCCTATGAAACATGGGGTTCCTCAGGGCAGTATACTCGGCCCCTTGTTTTTCACAGTTTTTATTAATGACCTGCCACTTCATGTCAGCTCCTCTGAAATCGATCTTTATGCAGACGATACTACAATCACATCGTCAGCAGATTGTGGCAGCATGGGAAGACTGCAGGAATCTCTTAATACATCTGTATCAGAAGTTTTTAACTGGGCATTGGCCAACAGGCTTCCACTCAACGAAAAAAAGACCAAGGTCCTCACTGTGAAGGGAAAGCGACTCTCGACCAAAATAAACAATAACCCTGAAATTACGACTGTTTGTAAGAAAGTTTCACAGCGCATCGGCTTGTTAAAGAAAATTATGAATTATCTACCCCTTAAACAAAGATTACTTTATTACAATGCTTTGATCAGGCCAGTGATTAATTATGCAAGTGTCCTCTGGACTAATTGTGATAACGAAAGCCTTGGGCGGGTCCTAAAGCTCCAAAAACGAGCAGCTAGAGTAATCCTGAATGCCCCCCCAAGTACCATCAGTTCCCTTGTTTAATCGGCTGAAATGGTTGACTTTTTATAAAGACGCTTTGATATCTAAATGTATCATTGCTTACAAGCGATCACAAGGTGACGTCCCTGTTTATCTCAACGATCTACTTAAATTAAACAGTAACATCCACAGTAGACAAACCAGGTACTGTAATTTTAACCTAACCTCTCCGAGGTATAATCGCGAAACAGAAGGAGGCAGAACTTTTACCGTAACAACTTGCAAATCATGGAACAGCTTATCTTTGCCTGTAAGGCAAAGGGACTCAGTTGACTCTTTAAAAAAAGCATCGTGGAATGAATTTTTTAAACAACAGCAGAATCTTGATCATTTTTCTATTTAAGTTACTTGATGAATTGTGAGATGATTATTATGCTATATTTTATCTTTTAAATAATTTAGTACCTTCTATAGTATCTGTATTCTTTGGTTTTTACCTTGTATTGTTTATAGCTTAGTATACTAATTTGTTATTTTACTATTTATTTATTTATTATTTAGAGGGCCACAAGTTTATTAGCCCCGGCTATTTCGTGCTAACCCTCATAAAATAAAGTCTTTACTTACTTACTAAAGTCGTTCTTTGGGTGATGAAACGGTGGGGTTACCTTGTAAGACTGAACAAAATGCAGGATTTTTAGTCCGTTATTGTTTTGTAGTAAAGGCGACTTCCGTTCAGCAAATTTAACCTCCGAGGTAATTTTTTTCAACGAGATTGTGAGGGTAGCCACTAGTACGAACGCTTGTGAGTTAACTGAGTAGTTTGTTTTAAAACTGTAAGGTCTTCACCTTTCATGAGACCTTTCTGACCTTTTCTGGAGCTATAAAGTCCAGCGCGAAATTTCTCAAGGTCCAAAGTGGACTTCCCAGATCTGGAAGTCTGCTATGATTGGTCTACGTTTTTTTCCCCTCAAGTCAGCAGACGTTAGTGGGACAGGAACGCGTGACGAGCCCCTACGAACGTCTGCGGGGGAGGCTATCATGGATCCTACGAAAAGCGGATCGATTTGAGGGGTACAGAAAGACAAAAGCCAGCTTACAGTAGCAAGGGTAGGCGCTTACTTGACTTGGAATACAATGCTTGACGGTTAAGCTAAGAAAACTCGAACCCTATCACCAATCGATGATTTTGAAATACTTTTTAGGTCAAAGGATGGCAGGAAGGTAAGTCTTGGCAATTCGCCTGCCTTTGTTTCCCTGTTGAGGAGATTAGTTCGGGTCCCGGCGCCACAAAGAGAATAATTTTTTTCACTATTTTTACCTCACTGGGATACCGTTTTTATTCGATTAAACGCCGCGGCGTTTATTAAATTTTCAGCGTTTCTGATGCGACGTTTATATAAGGGCGGCGTTTGTTTGGAAATTACTTTTCTTAAATCACTGACAACAGTTACTGTAAATCGTTTTTTAAGTATTATGTACTTTAAAGGTTCAAAGTCTTTGTTATTTTGCTGAGCTAGAATCGTAATTGTCTGGGTGGTGTAGATTACCAAGTTGTACCGAGTTTTTTCTCGTTATCCTCGAATAACCGCCACATTATTTTAATTAAGTGCGGCTTTTATTCGAGGAAGCGTTTAATCGAATAAATACGGTACGCCTGACATTGTCTAAATTAATGTAAATATTGATAATAGATGGATGGATCAAAGCAAACTTGGCCACCTAAATTGAACAAGATAAAGTGTATACTTTGGAATATTTTTTTAGACCCTTTTAAGTCGACATTCTGCAGTTTTTGATAGCCAATCTTACTCAAATATTAGTTACAATTAAACAGCTTAAAATTGCATATATTGCTCTGGTTATCCAGCTCTCAATTTTTAAAATTCTGAATTCAATTCACATTCATATGTAACGCGGCCCGAGACAGGTGCTTGAGTAAAATAATTATTCGTTTTGCCTTTCGGCTTTCTCTCTGGCTTTTACATGATAACCGGTATCCAAGAGTGAATTTGTCTGGTGAAGGTGTTTGAGTAGCCTGAGTATCAGGCCTTCCTACGGGGCAAGGGGAGACGAGATTTTAGATGGGGGAGGGGGGAGGGGGAGAAGAGAAAGGAAGGCCTGACACAAAACCATTCAGCAAATCGTGTGACACATCCAAAATCTGGATGTGGCAGTGATTGGATAACACACAATACCCCCTGACGTCACCGACCGCAAGAGCGATCGGCAAGGAGACGGTCATTGAAATTTTTCCTAGATGTTTTGATTTCATGTTACCGGTATGTGATGCTTTTACAGACAGAGACGCAGAGAGGAATTCAAAAAGGCTCTAGAGGGCGCTCTCAAGTTCTTTCCTGGAATAAAAATAAAACCCGAGCAAGAATTGTGTTTTCAAGGCCTCGTAGTTTAAAGGAAACATGTACTCGAAGTAAGGAAAAGCCTCATATACCATCTTCGGCCGAAACTATGTCCAAGTATTGGTTTCACAAGACCGGGACAAAGAAGACGAGATCAGTGTTTCAGATATCTAAGTTCAGATTTACAACATCCTGCCGTTAAAAGGGTATTGTTACTGTAAATGAAAATAGAGCGAGGTAGCCATGTAGCCGCGGGGATATAGCCGACAGCACCAATGCTTTTAAAAAGCTTGACTTTGCTTGTTGCCGTTACGATAACGTACGTGATTGGAATTCGTTCGCTTCCTCTTCCAAAATCTTCTCACTTTTGAAATGTCTTAAGCTCAAGCGGGCGCCATCATATTTCGCCAACGGGATTGACCTTTGCTATAGGCTCTCACTTGTTTTGAACTTGTAACAGCTTTCACGAGCTCTCTGTGAAGTGGTGGAATCTGCTGCCGCTTGATAATTTCTAGGCATAGGTGTGTCACTATCGCACCTTCCTATATATTCTAACAGCTCCTTTCAACCACCCGAGAATACGAGGGATAACACCAGCTTTTTAGCTTCCAGACAAGCGCCTGATTTAACCCTGTAAACAAAAGCAATTTACAATTTTCCGGGCACACGTTTGTTTACAAACAGAGCGTTGGCGATCTTACACTAGCACAATTCCTAAACCCTCTTATAATTCCTCATAAACGGCAGGTTTTACATTACAAGTATTCGAAAACTCCTCATTGGAGGTTTCAGAAAAAAGCGAAATCGTAGCAACACAACCACCGGAGCTCGGCCCGACCGTTAAGTGAGATTTATTTTAGGCGAGCTTTTTGACACGTGAAGCTGACAACCCAATGACCGGAAGTGATTTTGATTGGATGGTATCGAATCATGCTGTGTGAGGGTGGAAGGCTCCAGTAAAAGCATCTGTGTCAGGCGTTTCTTTCCTTCACCTCTCTTCCTTTTTCGCTTCCATTTTTCCCCTTTTCCCCAGAAACGCCTGATACTCAGGCTAGTGTTTGAGCCACTCACAAAGAAACGAAATTACTGTTCCTCAGTAAATAATGTTGCTGCCGAAAATCGTTCAAACTTATTTCGTTTCCCTCTTGTGTTAAATGAAGGACTATTTTAACCGACTTCTTCAATTCTCTAATGCGAAATGTGGTCAAAAGCGGATTCGCAGCTGAATTAAGAAAAAGAAACACGACACTTGATTCTAAGAGCACTGAAAACCAGTTCTGTTCACCACAACTCGCGCATTGAGATGCAATAATAATTGCTGCAAAATATGGAGCAAGGGAAACCACCAGACATGCTAGAATTAGAAATGAAGTTGTTGCGAACTTTCTCTCCATTTGTGCTCTTCTTACTTGTCGCATATCTTGAACTGTTAAGTTGCTGGGCATTGCGAATGCCGTTTGTCTTTGAAGACCAATCCGAGATGATTGCTTCCTCAAAACAAAAAATATTCCCAAATAACATAAAGTGCTGGTAGAAAGAGAAAAAACGGCGTTCAAATATTGGTCTACGTTTCTGTAAACTTCAACTGAAATGCCACGATGAAGCTGGAGTAGGGCAAAAATTATTGAGAAGATGATCACTGCCAAGTTCAAATAGACGAGCTTCCGCGGGCTCCTTTTACGGAGATAAAAGTGAGGAAAAACAACCGCTGTAAAACGATCGACGGACATCGCGGTCACTAGGAGAATCGAACTGTTGATTGCGGCGTATTCGACTATCAGAAAAATATCCCCTTCTTTAGGAAGGCCGTAGTCTCCGAAAGCGCACAGATATCTGATTGTTGTTCCTCCAGTACATATTAGAGTGCCGATGAAGAAATCCACTCCAGAAATAAACCCCAAAAACACGGAAAACGTTTTTCGAAAGCAGCGGAGAGGGTTTCGGTAAAGGGCATACAAAACGATGCCATTTGGAACTGCAATGAGGAATGAAAGAAGCATCATGGAGACTCCAGTAGCGAGGCAAACTTCTTCCTCAAAATTGCTTTCCATTGTAAACCTGTATCACAGGGCACGTGTGGCCGACTTTTTAGATCGTCCTTGCCAAAGAAACCCTTGTTCACCGATGAATTCAATTGCTCTTCCACTTAGCTCGACCGATATCAAACAAAAATTGGACTAAGAATCGACTAAACATCTCTGGGTTGTACTGAATTGTGGGTGTCTTGTTTTATATCTATAACTTTGACGTTCATCCTGTTTTAAACAAACAAGAAAGCAAGCAGCTTCCTTTTCATGAGCAAATATATTTGTAGTTTGATTAATGTACATCGTTCATTTACGTTCCTAACATCCGTTGCCACTCATACTATATATTGCTCCCAACACTGGATTAATTTTAAAAGGTTAATGTTTGGCAATAGGTTGCAATTACAATGGCCTTCCGAATGCTGGGCATAAATCAAATTTTAGGAGATGACAGGCCGTGAATTCTTTATTTAACAAGGATTTTAAGCTTATCTGTCGAAAAAGAAAACACCTCTGTCAGGTCATAAGAGGTTTGACCAATCACCAAACCACGCAAAGAGCTGTGTGGTCACCCATAAGCTAGGTATAGTAGCCATATAATCCTTGTTTCAACATGGGCTCTGAAGGGGTCTCTTCTACGAAACTCAGTTAATTTCACTTGTACGCAAGTGGTCAGAGGTGCTATAAATCGAGAGAGGAAAAGTTAACATGGTTTTGGTGAACTTCACCAAGGCCTTCGACCCAACGCTCATTACTTTGGAATCTGCAGTAACTTTAAAAATTTGAATTAAAACTCAGTTCCTTCCTCGCCGATCGTCGTCAAGATTATGTCGTTAATGGTTCGTAACCAAGCTGGTCACTCGTCACGTCTGGCGTACCACAGGCAGCTTTATTGGTCCCCTGGCATTTTTCGTTTACATGAACGACCCACCCAACAATGACTTTCCATCACATTGTTCGATGATGACGCTGTTATCTACATGAAAATCCAAACATCTGAAGATCATCATACCATTTCAGAATGACCTTCAACTCCTCGAGGCGAGGACCTTTCGATGGCAGATGAGATTGGCACACCAAGAAAGTGCCACATTTTACATATAACGCACATACACGTGACTGATTTTAGGTATATCATTAAATCAATTGCGTATAATGAAATGAAATGAGAATTATAATGAATTCCATGTGATTTAGCTTTCGTAAGCCATTACTCCCACATACTTCTCTATCCTTTTTCAAGCTCATATATATTTATTTATGAGAAAAACAATTAAAGCAGTTGTGTAATTAATCCCTATAACTTATTGTTTTGTAATATAGTAAGCTAAACTGTAAAGTGAGCATCTCCATACCGCTAGCCGCACTTCGCAACGCTATCGCTTGTTTCCCGAAACACCCCAACCCCCCCCCCCCCCCCCCCCCGAAATGGCGTCTGAGGAACGAGCGCAGAAATTCTATACAGAAAATGTAGCACAACCCAGAAAGGGGAAGTGCTTCTGATTGGTCGTTTCATGACGGAAGTTTGCTTCAACCAATCAGAAGCGCAACCCACATCTGGGTAGTGACGCGTGATCAGTATGATGGTACTTCTGCGCTCGTTCTTCAGACGTCATTTAATACAAATACCACTTGTGGCGTCTCAAAATGTCCTCTTTCCATAGCCGGCTCTACAAACCCTTCACGTCAGAATTCAATTCATATCCATGTGTATCGCGGCCCAAGACAGGTGCTCGAATAAGAAAGCGGCCTTTCGGCGTTCTCTTTGGTTAGCTTTTACATGATTACGGGATCCAAGGGTGAATTTGGCCCGCACGGCTGCATAATAAGGAGCTTACGCAACGACGACGGCGACGGCAAAGAGAACGGCCGAAAAAGCAGTGGGTTTAGATTAGCGAAACGTGCACGTGCAACATGCTTTTTTGTAGATTTCTTTGCCGTCACTCCACGACTACGACGCGAAAACACCGAATTCCACCTTTTACGGAGGGCGTAAACACAAAACAACCACGTTCTTTTTCCACACCTGAAATTTGTCATTAAGAATTCAGCTCTAGAAATTTGCCAACGTTTGACAAACTGAACGAGATGTGATAAGCACGATAAAGCGTGACGATAGGTTTTGCCCTTCCAAGCACAATTCGGCGAAATAAGTTTTAAGAGAATTCAAGCGACTTCGGCGTAAGAACAACCTGCATGGGGAAAACTAACTCTGCAACTCGCTTGGCTAGCGGGAAAGGAACTCGTCACTATTCCAAGGTACTTACTAGGATCTGGAAACAGGACAGGACTCAAACTTGGACTTCAACAGTTTAATCTTCAGCTCGTGAACGTAAATCATACAGTCAAATAAATCCGCAATGTAAATCGAAAAACAGGAATAACAGTGCTCTATTTATACTAACCGATCAACTTATTAAAACATCACAAAACAAATGGAAAGAAGGCTGAATAAAATCAGCTGAACACTGAAAAAAAATATGGATAAATTCAGTTTTAAAGTTCATATGTTAAACTAAATAACTCAAAATTAAATGTCAGTCCAGCAAGTGAATTTAGGAAACCTACAAATTAAGAAAGCTGTGTAAAAGAATTCTAGTTTCCTTTGCTCAGAATTCCCAAAAGTATCAAAACTAAAAACTACGAACGGTTGGTATTTGAACAGGCGAAAGGTCTAGTTATTCGGTGACTAAGCTGTATATCTATTTCTAGAAAAGTCAATTTCGAGGGTACATATAATATGTGTACAGAAATTTTCTAAGGCACATTGTTCCAATAATTATATACATGAGTAAGAGAATAAAGATTCCTGTTTGCACAGACTTAAAAAAAAACTTATTCAAAACAGTTGAAATCCTATTTTATGATTTTGTATACCACGTGCCATGATATAAATTGAAAACCCAATAAAATCTACATTTTCCCTCTAACAAAAGCTTCTGTTTTCGTAGCCGTCCCCTTCGTTGGTGCTTAAGCTCCACAATAACTGTCTTTGCCGGGAAACTTGAGGTCAAGTGCCACTCAGCAAAGAAACGAAATTGCTGTTCCTTAGCGAATAATGTTGCTGTCGAAAATCGTCCAAACTTACTTCGCTTTCTTCTTGTGTTAGATGAAGGACTATTTTAACCGACTTCTTCAATTCTCTAATGCGAAATGTGGTCAAAAACGGATTCGCAGCTGAATTGAGAAGAAGAAACACGACACTTGATTCTAAGAGCAGTGAAAACCAGTTCTGTTCACCACAACTCGTGCAGTGAGATGCAATAATAATTGCTGCAAAATATGGAGCAAGGGAAACAACCAGACATGCTAGAATTAGAAATGAAGTTGTTGCAAACTTTCTCTCCATTTGTGCTCTTCTTACTCGTCGCATATCTCGAAGTGTTAAGTTGCCGGGCGTTGCGAATACCGTTTTTCTTTGAAGACCAATCCGAGATGATTGCTTCCTCAAAGCAAAAAATATTCCCAAATAACATAAAGTGCTGGTAGAAAGAGGAAAAACGGCGTGCAAATATTGGTCTACGTTTCTGTAAACTTCAACTGAAATGCCAGGATGAAGTTGGAGTAAGGCAAAAACTACTGAGAAGATGATCACTGCCAAGTTCAAATAGACGAGCTTCCGCGGGCTGCTTTTACGGAGATAAAAGTGAGGAAAAACAACCGCTGTAAAACGATCGACGGACATCGCGGTCACTAGGAGAATGGAACTGTTGATTGCTGCGTATTCGACTATCAGGAAAATATCCCCTTCTTTAGGAAGGCTGTAGTCTCCGAAAGCGCACAGATATCTGATTGTTGTTTCTCCAATACATACTACGGTGCCAATGAAGAAATCCACTCCAGAAATAAACCCCAAAAACACGGAAAACGTTTTTCGAAAGCAGCGGAGAGGGTTTCGGTAAAGGGCATACAAAACGATGCCATTTGGAACTGCAATGAGGAATGAAAGAAGCATCATGGAGACTCCAGTAGCGAGGCAAACTTCTTTCTCAAAATTGCTTTCCATTGTAAACCTGTATCACAGCCCACCTGTGGCCGACTTTTTATATCGTCCTTGTCAAACAAACCCTTGTTCACCGATGAATTCAATTGCTGTTCCACTTAGCTCGACCGATATCGAACAAAAATTGGACTAAGAATCGACTAAACATCTCTGGGTTGTACTGAATTGTGGGTGTCTTGTTTTATATCTATAACTTTGACGTTCATCCTGTTTTAAACAAACAAGAAAGCAAGCAGCTTCCTTTTCATGAGCAAATATATTTGTAGTTTGATTAATGTACATCGTTCATTTACGTTCCTAACATCCGTTGCCACTCATACTATATATTACTCCCAACACTCGATTAATTTTAAAAGGTTAATGTTTGGCAATCGGTTGCAATTACAATGGCCTTCCGAATGCTGGGCATAAATCAATTTTTAGGAGATGACAGGCCGTGAATTCTTTATTTAACAAGGATTTTAAGTTTATCTGTCGAAAAAGAAAACACCTCTGTCAGGTCATAAGAGGTTTGACCAATCACCAAACCACGCAAAGAGCTGTGTGGTCACCCATAAGCTAGGTATAGTAGCCATATAATCCTTGTTTCAACATGGGCTCTGAAAGGGTCTCTTCTACGAAACTCAGTTAATTCCACTGGTACGCAAGTGGTCAGAGGTGCTACAAAATCGAGAGAGGACAAGTTAAGATGGTTTTGGTGAACTTCACCAAGGTCTTCGACTTAACGCTTATTACTTTGGAATCTGCGGTAACTTTAAAAATTTGAATTAAAACTTTCCTTCCTCGCCGATTGTCGTCAATATTATGTCGTTAATGGTTCGTAACCAAGCTGGTCACTCGTCACGTCTGGCGTACCACAGGCAGCTTTATTGGTCCCCTGGCATTTTTCGTTTACATGAACGACCCACCCAACAATGACTTTCCATCACACTGTTCGATGATGACGCTGTTATCTACATGTAGATTTCTTTGCCGTCAATCCACGACACGGAGGACGTGAACACAAAACAACGACTGTCTTTTTCCTTTCCTGAAATTTGATACAGTCATTAACAATTCAGCTCTAGAAAAATTTGCCAACGTTTGACAAACTGAATGAGATGGGATATAAGGACGATAAAGTTTCTGTTTTCGTAGCCGTCCCCGTCGTTGGTGCTTAAGCTCCACAATAACTTTCTTTGCCGGGAAACTTGAGGTCAAGAGCCACTCGGCAAAGAAACGAAATTGCTGTTTCTTAGCGAAAAATGTTGCTGTTGAAAATCGTCCAAATGTACTTCGTTTTCTTCTTGTGTTAAATGAAGGACTATTTTAACCGACTTCTTCAATTCTCTAATGCGAAATGTGGTCACAAAGGGATTCGCAACCGAGTTAAGGAAAAGAAACACGTGACTTGATTCTAAGAGCACTGAAAACCAGTTCTGTTCACCACAACTGGTGCATTGAGATGCAATAATAATTGTTACAAAATATGGAGTGAGAGAAAGAATCAGACATGATAAAATAAAAAATGAAGTTGTTGCGAATTTTCTCTCCATTTGTGCTCTTCTTACTCGTCGCATATCTTGAAGTGTTACGTTGCTGGGCACTGCCGTTTCTCTTTGAAAACCAATCCGAGATGATTGCTTCCTCAAAACGAAAAACATTCCCAAATAACATAAAGTGCTGGTGGAAAGAGGAAAAACGGCGTGCAAATATTGGTCTATGTTTCTGTAAACTTCAACTGAAATGCCAGGATGAAGTTGGAGGAAGGCGAAAATCATCGAGAAGATGATCACCGCTGTATTAAAATAGACGAGTTTGCTAGGGCTGTTTTTACGACGATAAAAATGAGGAAAAACAACCGCTATGAAGCGATCGACCGACATGGCGGTTACCAAGAGAATAGAACTGTTGATTGCTGCGTACCCGATTATTCTTAAAATGTCTCCTTCTTGAGGAAGGCTATGGTCGCCAAACGAGCACAGATATCTGATTGTTGTTTCTCCAATGCATACTACGGTGCCCATGAAGAAATCTACCCCATAAATAAACGCCAAAAACACGGAGAAAGCTTTTCGAAAGCAACGAAGAGGGTTTCGGTAAAGAACATACAAGGCGATACCATTTGGAACTATAATAAGCAATGACAGAAACATGAAGGATATACCAGTACCGAGACAAATTTCCTTCTCCAAATGGCTTTCCATATTGAAGCTTAATCACAGGGAACGTTCAGCTTCTCATATGGTCTTTTCCAAACAAACCCTTGTTCACCAATGAATTCTTCGTTCAATCTGTTCCGTATCATGATAATCGAGTAAACACCTGTAAGTTGTATGTGTCACGTTTCATATCTATGCACTTGGCTTTCGTCTTGTTTTTAACCAACAAGAAAGCAAGCAGTTTCCTTCAGGGCAAATAAATTGGTATTTTGACCAATGATCATAATACGGGCTGTCGTTTTCCGAACTTCTGCGGCATTATATTCAACACACGAACCTACGACTACAACAGACAATAGCGCTTTCTACTAATGACGTCACCAATTTCCTATCCCTGCTGTGACTGAGACATTAAACCTGACCAGTGTAAGAGTTTAGTATGGGAAAGTCACGTTCGGTAACAAATTTTCGTCGTCTTTGAAGATGTTTATCGTTAAACGAAACAAAATCCACCTTGGTTTCGATAATAAATATCCTGAAAATAATCAACTCGTGCCAAGACAGCGTTAAACGTGGAAAAAACTGTACAGATGAGTGGTTTTATTTCTTATGCGGCGTCATATTTGCTGTGGGTAAAATTATGTTAAAATGTGTGGAGAACAGGGCTTCATAGCTATGCGTGAAACGCTGCATTTGGTTAAATTTATAGTCAAAGGTTGCTCAATTTTTTTTCGAGTGCTTATGTTACGCTATAGTACTACGGGATATAAAGTACTAAAGTATTCGTCGCGGATTCATATGGTCTACCTGGCCGCACAACAACAGAACAAACTTATACAATTTCCGGTTTGTGCTAATGTTGGTGTGCTTTTCACCGTAGATATTCTGTCACAGGCCTGCGAAAAGCACATCCCAACTCGATTTTCTCTTTAGCAATTTCGGTTTTGGAGTATTACACAGCCAATAATGTTATGTCATGTTTCAGTGCATAGCGGTGCTTTCTGCCTAAGACCCCTAAGACACAGAGCTAGGGATCCGATTTCAGTAGCCTTCTTTGATCGAGTCGCTTTATTTTCTGATTTTAACCATTTATTTGAGTTACTGGACCAGGTTTTGCTCCCAATAGCAGTAGGGCCTTTTATATATTGGAATTATGCTCAAAAAACATTTTAAAAACGCTAACTGCGAATTTTATGAACAGTTTTCATGTCGGAAACGTATGTTTCCCATACAAAGCCTTGGAGTAGAATGCAAAGTTTGTCTGAGTCACGCGGGGGGTCTAAGGTGACAAAACCTATTTTTAGTAATAGTATAAAGCGCTGTTACGTCACTCTTCCCAATTAAGGGAAGAAAAGACAATTTTCAGGAGATGACAGACCTTGAATGTTTCAACAAATATTTAGATTACTTATTTTCATTTATCTTTAGACAAAGAAGACACCTGTCTCAGTGCATAAGAGGTCAGACTAAAATGTGCGAAGAGAAGGTAAAGGCGATCGTAGGCTGCGAATAGCATGCAAATTTAATTTAAACCTACGGTCTGGCTGGAGATCACATGCAGATTATCAGAGATCCAGTCGGCGATGTTGAAGTCAAAGTGCTGACAAGCCAAACACATACGTACAAGCCTGTAGAGTGTGATACGTGACCAAAGATCGTTTTGGAATGGCTGAACCAGATAAATGTGTTTGCCGCCAAACTGAGGTCGAATCCATCGAGCATTTACTTTTTTCTTGCAAAATATTCTCTGTTTTTTGGAAACACGTCTTGTCCTGGCTAAGAGACAACAATATTATTATTGTTGAGAATTTAAAAGAAGAGGATGTAATCTTCGGTAAATTTGATGTTGGACATGATTTCCTTCTAGTTAATCATATTTTATTGCTTAAGGTATCAGCCACCCTTCAGGACCGTCCGCGCGCGGATCACTGTAGCGTTAGTTGTTTTTATAAAAACCCCTATAAACCATATATTTTTTAAAAGCTTAATAATTCCAGATTATGGATTTGAACTAACAAAAACGATTTACTTAAATGTGTTTCGAAATTGGAACGTTTTGTGTAAAAGTACACTTCTCTATAAATCATGTTCCACTCCCGCCGGAAATAAACGGAAGAAAACAATTAACACCGCATTCGCTTCTCAACACGTTCCACTAAAAAACCGTGTCTCGGATTTTTGACAAGTGCGTTTGTGTTTCTTTTATTAGCAAATGAAGTTGGGAAAGGCAATTAGGCAACACTCCCCGTGGAAAAAAGCTCTAGCTTTAAAATGAAAAGGAGTATTAAAATTCGCAGACACGGTTTTGTAGAAGAGATATATGGCATCACTCTGGCCAAATTTTAGCCAAATTGACTGAAAGGCTGCCGACTTGGAATTCAAAACGTACGAGTCGATCGGCAAAATTTGCGTTCGGAGATAAAATAGAAAATACATTTTTGGAGGCATCCTACCTGGAATGAGATTATAACACCTAAATGTTTATTCTGATTGATATCAGAGAGGGATCAATTTTCTCTAACAATAGGACTTTGACAGGTAACATGTAACAGGAACAAACTTTCGCGGCAAGCAAGGGAACAGTTTAATTCTCCGTTGGAAAACTTCCACTCTTTTACACCACGAGAAGCACGGCTTAATTCTTTCTCGAGCAAAAGTTTTGCCTCTCCTTCGATCTTTTTCGTATGATCCGCCCAGGCGTTTTTGTCGATCGGCACCAGACCAAAAAACTTTGAAGCCGCCAAATGTCCACCACCGATTGCTCGAAGGCCAAGAACTGAGGCCCGGTTTATTTCAAACGCTCTGCTCTTCTCGGAAGAACTAAAAACAGAATTTGTCTTGTGCGACGGACGGCTTTCATTCTCGCACTGGATTCTCCAGGTAGAACCAAGTCTATGCTTAGTCGCTACATTTTGCATGACTTGGACTCTTCCCTGGCAAAATCGACAAACTACAGACTCGTCCAGTTTCTCAAGCAGCTTTTCGCTCGATACGATAGCTCGACCGCTTATTGTTTTCCACGTGCCATCAGCAGATGGGGTCGATGAGCTTAATTGGCTTTCTTCATCTGGCTCTTCAAGCTGGATTTTGGAGCGGCTTGCACTCTCAGCAACTGCAACATTTTCGTTTTTCTGAATATCCAACTCCTCGAGCCACTTCTCTTGCTGATAAAATGAGCCTTTGTCGCTCTCTGCCAATTTTGCGGCCCATTCTTTGTCAAACTCACTCTTCGATTTCCTTTTCGCTCTCGGTTTCGATGACGAAATTTTCTCTTTTTTTGGCGGCAAACGCTAAATATCCACGGAGAATACTAAAGGCTATAAACAACGCGAAGACAATTCGCACGTGTTGTGTCGAAGCACGCACTCGGTATCACGTTACTAGTTCACGGGCAAGTTAATTGATATATGACACGGGTATGACAGATCTTGTCAACGATCAATTAAGATAATTAACGAGAAAAAATCTTTTACCCCCGATATCTTTCGACAGAAATAATATTTTCTTCTAATTTTTTTTTTAAAAGAAAGCTCTCAAGCATATCTATTTGAAAACGTTGAAACCTCAAATACGAAAAAATGGCAATTTTAAGGGTGGCTGATACCTTAAGGGAAGTACTATATTTATTCACAAAAATGTCAAAAGGGTATCCCCTCCCTTCAGGGGTTCATTGCTAGGACTAGGCGTGTTTACAACTTTGAACTTTACATTGCCAGGAAAAGAGGCAAATTAAATAAACATCTTAGTAAGTGGGAAAAGTTAATCAACATAATGTGATCTAATTAACAATTAAATATTGTACATAAATATAAAGATAAGTACTTTCTATCAACTTAGATATTGTCTGCTGTAATAGTTTTGTCTTTTTTTTGTCTTTTTGTTTTGTTTTGTTTTGTTTGTTTGTTTGTTTGTTTTTCCTTTTTACCTTAAGTGTACTCTGTAAAATGAAAACTTCAAATAAAAATTAATAAATTACAAAAAAATAATAATAATAATTAGCACGTATTACTATAATAACGATCAGGAGCTCCTAGTATCCTAACATCCCATGTGTTTGGCTTACAAGGAGACCCCTGTGGAAGGTAATACAGTCAACTCCCTTTCAGACCAGGTCTAAGACGGACAGCTTTGAGACCGTCAGATCATGGCGAGATCAAATGAACAAACGAATACTTTTCCAGAGTGGATCTCGGATCACTGATCCTGATCCGCACCAACCCGAAAGAACGCACCCTAAGTGTCTGTCTTACGGAGAGTCAAAAAAGACAGTAAAGAAAGGTAGGGACCAACTCTAGGTGTCTGTTTTACAGAGTGGTCCTTGTATTATAGTTTTCCTTTAAAATTGAGTATTGGTATCTCTCAGCGGAGCCTCTATTGTTATAGACACTTAAAACTTATATTTTTGGTGCGTGAAAATTTTGTTATGACAACGGCAAACGCCCGTCCATCCGTACAGACTTCAGGGAAGTTAGAAGGGAGACTCGTTGGGCACGATCCATTCAACCAAAATTTCCGGAAATTTCGGTGCAAAACTCAATGGATCGGTTAAAAAAGGAAAAGTTGGAAAAGTTTCGAAACAAAGCTGTTCTATCTCTGGAGGTGGACCACTTTTCCCGGTATGACGGGTTGGAAATTTTGGTTCAATGGATTGCGCCCTTTAAGGGAGCGGAAGGGAGTTGAAGATATTCAGCTCGCAATTGTCTTGACGAAAGTTAGCCCGTTGAGAGGCAGTCAGTCCATCTGTGCTCTTATTTTTTTTTGACAATGATAATGATAATAGGGACCGGTCATTAGTTATGGAGAGGGGGGAGGGAAGAAAAGAACGGGGGGTCAAGGCTATGTCAGATTCGCTAGAGGACGGGGCTAAACTTTTTTTATAAAGAAGTTTACGGGGATCAGCAGTTTGATAGCCAGGTATATTTTAAGAGGAGGGGTCCATTGGCCAAGTTATATAGCAGAGTACAAACAATATATGTGAAATTGCTAAATTGTACAGTTTTATGGTAATCCTATTGCTTTTTGTTTAAGCAGCGCTATTTTGTACAACTTAGTCATTTTAATTTGACAGAAATTCTGTTTGTACACTAAACTTCTGTGTTATTTCAAATTTAGCTAATAAAGAATCCAGAGTGACCTATCTGCTTTAATTTTTGGTTTGACTGAATTTTCTTTAATAACAAAATGCTTGTCACTTCAATAGCCCAAGAAAAACATGATAAAACAACAAGAAAGTAGTCCTTTAACAACTGTAGGAAAATCATGCATTTGAAAAGAATTATGTTTTGCATGGTTATTACATTTGTGTTCATCATGAAGGCACGATTTGTAAAAGCTATCACTCTTCTTCTATTTAACAAAACATCACTTGTATGAGTTAATAGTTTGTTAAATGAATTTTACACTCTGTATAGCAAATAAGAGGAGATATGAGGTTGGGGGGGTCATCACGTTGATATTGAATAAAGAAGGGGGGTCACTTGCTATTTACATGGTCTGCAGGGGGGAGGCTGTACAGAAATTTTGATCTTTTCAACATATTTTTCCCTCCCTCCTCTACATAAATATAATTGACCGGTCCCTAATAGTAGAACTTACATAGGATCGATATATACATTCGCTATTTTCATCAGAGGTTTTCCGGCCTTCTCTTAGCCTGCAAAGCAGGCGTATTTTGCTGCGCGATCCATGATTTTTTTTCCATCCTGGATGTTACTACTACCAGAAAGTTGGGACAGTCAAAAACTGATTTTAAAGGAGAGGTTGATGGGCTTTAAATAGAGCCATTTGGAAGCCGTTTTACAACTCAAAATCCTAAACGTCTATACAGCGGCTTCCCAATGGCTCTAGAGGCGAAGAGACAGTAAAAAAAAACACAAGAAAAATAAGATAATAAGATAAGTCACTTTTATTTCTATTTTTGTCAAAAAATGGAATTTAGGACGTATTTTGTTTATTTTGATACATTGTCTCAGCTGTTGTCTTATAAATTCAAAGTCCAACGAACTCCCTCAGAGATCAGGCCGCCTGTGCATAAACGAGCTGTGAAAAAGGATGCAAAGTAAAGTGACCAATTTTTTCACATTTTTTTTTTATTTCGAACCTCGTATTTTTTATCTCGCATGTCGCATTTTTATCTCGAATTTGCCCTGGATTTTTAAAATCATCTGTAATTATCTCTCGCATCTCACATATTGTCCCCCACAGGGTTCCGTATTGCGCTTCCCTGTGAAAAAAGAATGCAATGTACATAATAAATCTTATAAAATAGCCGTAAAATTCATAGAACAAAATTCCACGTAAGCATATATTTAAAACTTCACCTGAGCTTCGTTACCATGGGTACCAGAGGTTTTTCTCGCGTGCCGCGGCGGGAATCGTCGGTGTTGGACGAAGGCCGACACATCTTCCCACATCTTCGGGCTTCGGGCATGTTCGGGTATCCTACTAGTATGTATGGGTCATGAAGTGTACTGTTACTCTTCTATAGAATACCTCTTGTGGTAGTGGTGTTTTGAATTGGCTAGCTAGCGCTAGGGCGGCAAGGTCTTGTTACTAAAGGTGAGAAAAGCTTTTAATTCACGTTTTATTCACTGTTGATACTTTTAGTTGATACCTTGGAGCGATGGGCAACCTTTGCCAAGTATAAGCTTAAATATAGAAGTAGAATTGTAACGTTAATGGTTATCTTGTACTGATGAACGCACATACAATATTCGCCAGCGTCTGGTTAAGATATGTTTCTAGCAGTAGCGTGAGTGGTTAATTTGCTGCTTAGAATTCAGCTTTGGTATTTTAGACTTGAATACAGTTGACTCCCGATAATTCCAACCTTCAAGGGAAATAGAAAAAAGTTCGAGTTATCGAGGGTAAAATTAAATAGAAAACGATCTGAAGGGAAGTGTAAATTGCTTCGAGTTAGCGGGTGGTTCGAGTTGTAGAGGGTTCGAGTTACTGGGATTTGACTGTATCTTACAGCATAACCGACATTACCGTATGTAGAATCTGGCAGTGACCTTGTGCTGCTTCTACACCACAGTTTGCATCTGATAGAAGCCATCTGATCTCAGGCGACCCAAACTCAAGTTACGAGGAAAGGGCGGGTGTCTTAAAGTAATTTACATACCATAGGTGACGCGTGAGCTTTGTGCTGGACGCGCCGGTGTCGTGTTACTGGCAACCGTTGAAAATAAGAGACTTTGTATGAGAAATAAAATACTGAGATCTGTGAACGCTAAATAACGTTAAATCTAATTTTTCCTTCAAGGAAATGAATAAAAAGGACTTACATAGGATGCATTCCACTGTGTTTTGGTGTTTGCTTGTCTCTTTACTGTTTTTTTGGCTTGATTGCATAACTACTGTTGTGAAGCGGAGGGTGTAATTTGCATAAATGTAGGTTGCAGGTTGCTGGTTGCAGGTGGTAGCTCAGAATTTGAAGTACGCACAAATGGTCAATGCTAAAGTGATTTTGAGAAAGAAAACTGTCTTTACCGCATCATGCAAACCGGAAATATCTTTGGTCCGAGGAAATTGTCTTTTCGGAGTTAAATTTTGCAGCCGAAGCCCTTTAGATCAAAATTTCTCAGCTTCACACTTTTAAAAATAACAACAAATTGTAAAGAAAACCGGATGTGGAAATTTCTGTTGGTTAATGATCTACCTTCCACATGCCAGCTATCCACAGTGTGTATTCAACATGGATTTAATAGGAAGGTACGTTAACTGGTTTCTTTTTTCTGTTAAACTGATATGAAATTTATTTTGTGTATAATCGAGTTGCACATATGAATTGCGTCACCATGGCTGTATAATTTCTTTCGTAGGTATGACAGTAGCAACTCTAGCGATAGCGAGGAGGAACCGGTATATGTAGTAGCCGTGGACACCGGGGGTGGACAGTAGCGATGAATTCGATGAAGGAGCGGCTGATCTCTCAGTGCAGGGTATAAGTAGCCGATCTTGCAATGAATTACATCCGACCTGCCCTCAATGTTTGTGTTGTTCTCTCTAGGTACATCCTTTTTATTTTGTTCCTTTGAAACTGCACTATTTTGGAAGTATTATAAGCATGATACTTGCGGCATGACCTTGCGTCACATATCAAATTCTAACGCCGTGGTTAGCCGGCACGTAGAATTTCCACGTCCGGTTTTTTTACCATTCGTTATTATTATTAAAAGTATGAAGATGAGAAATTTTGTTCTGTAGGGCTCCAACTGCAAAATCTAACTCGCAAAAAACAATTTGCCGGGGCTATAAATATTTCCAGTTTGCGTGACGCTGTAAAGACAGGTTTTTTTTTTCACAAAATCAGTTTAATGTTGATTGTCATGTGTAATTCAAATTCTGACCTGCAACCTACAAATTACACCCTCCGGTTATGAAGGGAGTAACAGCAAAACAACAAGCATACACTAAAACACAGTGGAACACATCACAGGTTAAGTCTTTTTTGCTCATTTCATTGAAGGAAAAGTAATTTAACATTATGTAGCATTCACAGATCTCAGTAATATATTTTTGAACAAAGTCTCTTATTTTCAACAGTCGCCAGTAACGCGACACCAGCGCGTCACCTATGGTATGTAAATTACTTTACACCCTTCCCTCGTAACGTGAGTTTAGGCCACCTGTGATCTGATCATGATGTAGCCTGTGGGGACCAGAAGCCTTTTTCAGCTCTTTTTCACAGTTAAGGAAATATCTTTGGGGGAAATTTCCTTCACTGAAAAAAGAATATTTCATGGCTTATAATTTTGATAAAATAAAAGGAATTCTGCCAAATTTCTTAAAATCTAATGAGTAGATTTTGATATATTGTCATCATTTGTCCTTTTTGACAACTTCTGGGCATTTTCTCATCATGGTCTCATGTTCCGAATTGTCCTGGTTTAGCTTAAAGTCATTATGAACCATCCAAGTATAAATGTCTTTAACACACAACTCAACCTTTGATTTAGCCATCTGTAACTGAACGCTCGAGTCAGTCTTAAACGACACATATATTTGGTAATTTGGGAGTCATCCGCATATAGGTCGTACTGAATACCGTGGCGCTTAAGGGTCTTTCCAATCGAAGAGGTGTAAACCAGATAAAGCAAGGGTCCCAAAACAGACCCTCGTGACACACCTTGATCCAGGCTTTTAAGAGAGGACTTGCTACTCTCAACACAGATGTACTGCTTACATGAAGTGAGGTACTGCTCATCTTTGGTGATCATTTCATTAATTCTCATGCCCCATCGGTTTGATCAGGTAGTGTTATTATTGGAAGAAATTGGGTGTGGGTTAAATAGGAAGATTAACCCATTCGCTCCTGGAGATTTTGCTGAAAAACGCGTTTTGAAGCTAGTCGAGTGGTTTTCTGGTCACTGTCATGCTATAAAGAGCTAAAACTTACCACAAACCGGTTTACAGGTCGTACACTTGGCGGCCTTCTGATCCAGATGCAAAATATCAGCTTGTGAAGTTCGGGCATGCGCAGAAAGCAAAATTTCGACATAGTTTTTGGGTTTAAAAGTGACACAGCAGTCTTGACTTTTACTTTTCGCTTTCTTTCCTCCCTTCTTTTTTCGCTTTTCTTGCCTCATTCTTTTTTTCTCTTGCTGGGCATTTAGTAGGCTTCATTTTGGTGGGAAGAGTTTTTAGGAAAGCTTTTAGGATCTTAGGATTAGGTGAAAGGAAAGGTAGGTGGGTAATGGAACAAGATTTTCATGAGGATTTTCAGGTCCTTGTCACGTGGTTTTTTGCTTCTTTCTCCGGTGTCCTTGACTGAATTGTGCTCATTCTGGTATGGTTTGAAAGATCTCTTCACTCTGCACAAGTTAGCGAAGAAAGTTGTCCTTGACCGTTAAAACTGATGACGTCACAAAGGGTAGAAAGGACCTGAATCCGCACGGGCGGTTACGGGTGGTTCAGGGGCGAATGGGTTAAGCAAAGGCATTTTTGAGCGACACCAACCAGGATGTGGCTTGATACTGCCAAATTTGTATTACTTAAAGGTGATGTTACACGGGACGATTCGCAACGACGATTTTTAGCGCAACACAGCATTGCAATGCTGGAACAATGTTGTAACTGTTCAAAACAATGTCGCAACAATATTGCAACGCTGTGTTGCGCTAAAAATCATCGTTGCAAATCGTCTTGTGTAACATCACCTTAAAGAGACAATTTGCTTAAACATTTGGCCAAAAACCAGTACCCAGGAATGCAAACTATCAACAGCAACAACTTTATTGCACATGAAACAGTTTACAAAGAATAAATTAATGTAAACTGAAAAGGATAAAGGAAGTATTTTTCCCAAGATAGAGTGGACACATTTGCTTAAAAGAAAAAGATCTCAGAGCCTTTTTTTGAAAACCACCATATGCTCGCCACTCAGGTTTCCCATAGTTCAGTGGTCAGAGCATTCCAACCTGTATCTGGAAGGTCATGGGTACAAATCCTGTTGGGAAATGTATTTTAATTACAAGTATTAATGTTTGCATTCACACTCAGTTATTCTAATTGGTTTTTTACTTATATCTACTTGCTCATGTGATGCAGGGGGTGGAGTGGGGGGGGGTGTTTGCTTACTGGTCTGGTGCTGTAGTTCATACCTTACCTGATACGAGTCGCTTTTTCATTAGATTAATCAGTGGTTAAACTATAACGCATTTCAACCAGTTTTCGGAAGGTCATATGTTTGATTGCTAGTCCAAATTATTCTTTTCTAGTTAAACCATGATATTTTATTTATTTATCTTTATTTATTTACATTTCTATTCACAGACAGTTATTACTTACTTTTTCTTTGTTGTGATGTACACCCTGTAGGTGGCTTGTAAGTTTTCTCATCTAGGGTCTGTTTCTTGAATGTCCTGGTAACTTTTTGAGCCTGAAATCAAATAGTAAATAATAAAGATCTAAAGATTATCAAAGCATGGATCCTCACTATTAAGCCCATTAATTATCAGGACTATCGAGAAAAAAGCCTCAGATGCCATAGTCTGTACCCTGAATGATGTTGATCTTGTAGCCCCAACTAAATTGAGTTTGCTCCCATACTTCACTGCTTAGGGAGTTCCATCTGGTATCTGAGATGTCATGGGTTTGATTCCTGTTGGAACCTCACAATAACCCATGTTCAATACATGACTCGAGGCAAATTGCAATATTTTAATGAGTCCAATTGTCTCGTAATTACCAGCAGAGACTTAACCCCAATTAAACCCAACCAAACACCCTGTATAGAAATATGACCAGACAGCCTTGTAGTCATGTTGGAATATTAATAATTTTATCTTGAATATGGGCTAGTAGACCACCCACAGAAGTGGCTTATAGTCTTGTGGCTGAATGTCCCCAAATCTTCTTGTCAGGGTAAGGTACTCACTTGATTAAAAGTTGGGGTTCGTTTCTCAAAAGGCCCAAAACTTTTCAGGCCCAAAGGCAAATTTTAAAATCCAAACCTGCTGAATAGTAGCACAGTTCCTAGTCCATAAACCAGTCAATTTTGATTTGTTAACTGATAGTCATGTTTTATCATTTTCAAAATTATTGAAACTTTGATCTTGATGTCAAACCCGGCAAACACAAAGCAGCTTTTTTGGGCTAGAAAAGTTACCAGGACTTTCAAGAAACAGGCCCATTGGCCCTGAAAAGTGCTGGGTGTAAAAGTGAATCTCGTTAATATTCCCCTCCCTAGAATTTTATAGTTGTGGCTTTTACTAATAATGATTCTCTTTTTCTGGCAATTGGAACTCTTAGAAGAACTACACTGTAGGTCAATGCCCTTCGAGTGTTTTAACCAAGCAGGGCAGCTAACGGCCCATGAAAGACTTACCCCTGGGGAAAAGCATTATGAATGTAAACAGTGTGGCAAGCGTTTGAGCGATGCAGGAAGCTTAAAAAGACATCAGAAAGTTCACACTGGGGAAAAGCCTTATGAATGTAAACAGTGTGGCAAGTGTTTTAGTGAACCAGGAACCTTAAAGAGACATAACAAAGTGCACACTGGAGAAAAGTCTTATGAATGTAAACAGTGTGGCAAGTGTTTGAGTGATGCAGGAAGCTTAAAAAGACATAACAGAGTTCACACTGGGGAAAAGCCATATGACTGTAAACAGTGCGACAAGTGTTTTAGCGCACCAGGAAACCTAAGGAGTCATGAAAGAGTTCACAATGGGGAAAAGCGTTATGAATGTACACAGTGTGGAAAGCGTTTTATCCAAGTAGGAAACTTACAGAAACACAACAGAGTTCACACTGGGGAAAAGCCTTACGAATGTAATCATTGTGGCAAGTGTTTTAACCAACCAGAAAGCTTAAAGAAACATAACACTGTTCACATTGCAGAAAAGCTTAACGAATGTAAGCAGTGTGGCAAGTGTTTTAGGGACGCAGGACACCTAAGAAGACATAAAAGAGTTCACACTGGGGAAAAGCCTCATAAGTGTAAACACTGTGGCAAGTGTTTTAGCCTAGCAGAAAACTTAAAGAAACATCAAAGAGTTCACACTGGGGAAAAGCCTTATGAATGTAAACAGTGCGGAAAGTGTTTCAGCGAAGCAGGAAGCTTAAAGAAACATCAAAGAGTTCCACACCTTAACAATGTAAGCACTGCTGCAAGTGGTTTAGTAAAGGAGCAACCTTGAAGAGGTATGAAATACAATATTGTTATTCATACTCGGGTAACGTCACTTGAATGTTGCCAGAAAAAGGACTATCCATCTAAACGTTTCCAGTGTGAGCGGAAGAGAGTAGAAGCGGAAGACATTGATTTTATAGCCACAATTGACAAACAATCCACAATGATAATATGGAATAATATGGAAGGCATGCGATCAGCAATTGTGGAGAGACACAGTTGTGGGATTTTTCGAGAGGAGAAGAGTAGTGAAGCTCTTCTGTAGCATTATGAAAATCATATGACATATACATGTATAACTATGTGAAGATGTTACTAAAGTGAAAAATGCTTTCTGCTGTATAAAGTTTTCCTTTGTTTAATTTAGTTCCATTTTTTTTTTCATCACAATATTTTGTTTTCTTCCATGTCTTAACAGCTACAATGAGGGACAAAAGTGTTGAGACACTTCTATAAAATGGCCCCTTTTTGAACAGTGGACATACCTATCCAAGGTAAACACTCCTGTTCAATATCCATGACTCCAGTTATAGCACGCTTTTTTGAAGGAACTGTATACCATCGCTACAGTAAGAAAGTCTTTTGAGGGAAATCTGGCGGGCACCCAATATTTATTCGTATACGGAGGGCTGCAGTTGTACGGACACCTTGATTCAAATACATGTTCAGTAAGTTACTTGAAGGCACTTGACGATAAGGATTGTAACTATGTTGCTTTTTGCAATCGATTTTTGAAAGCCTTTGATAATGTGAAACACTCACTTGCGGAAAAGTTAAAGGCTCTTCATCTTGATCCATATGTTGTTAACTGGTACCTAAGCATTCTAATGGGTAGGAAACAAAGACAAATATTTAACCCGAACAAAGGAACAACCGAGGATAGCGTAAGTGGGGGCCATCTTTTGGCCATTACCAGCACAGTCAAATAGTCCGACGACACCACCCTGCTAGTCAAAGTAAGTATTATGAATGAAATAGATCTTTCTCAAGAGGTTGTCAATCAGTTTTTCAGTTGGACACAAGATAATGCCATGGCATGTAATCCCAAAAAATGCAATGAACTGATACTTTGCAAGAGGGTTGCTCATGATATAGAACCTGTGAACAATATAACCCAAGTTTCTTGTTTAAGAGTGTTAGGGGCTACCTTACAAAGCAATCACAGATTTAGTGAGCATATTTAACAATTATTCCTCGAGCGCGAATGGGCTCTGTGTCAATAGCCCATGAGGCCAAAGGCGGAATGGGCTATTGACTCAGAGGCCATGATAGCGAGAGGAATAATTGTTTTAGTAAAATCCAAATAGTTGGTCAAAAATATCAAGACAAAACAACTTTAGCTAGCAAAACGGGATTCAGCCGCCATTTTTCAAAGCCGGCGCTTTTCGCCTCTAGTGGGCTATAAGATATAGCCTCGTAGTAGCTGAACCAATCAGAACGCAGCATGGATAGTAGACCACTAGTTGGATTTTACTAATAAGGTTAAGCTGCAGGAGCCGAATAAGTGCCTGTCATATTGTTGTGTTCACACTTGCGGCGTTTCATTTGATGCATATTAGGTACATGTTAACTTCTTTTGTATAAATTCTGCTATTTACAAGAGTTGGTTTTCCAGTCTTTGTGTCGCCCAGTTTCCACCGTGAAATGTCTGCTCACAATGACTTCATATTTCACGAATGAAAACAGGCTTTCTTCTTAAGTTCAGCTCAGTGGCGGATCCAGGGGCAGGGTCTTTAACCCCCCCCCCCCCCCCCCCCCCCCCATCAGAGCTGGCGCTTATTTGACACAAATTCTTACATCGGCAGGGTCGTATATCACTTTTTCCTTGTTATCTGGCTGATTTTTCCTTAATGAAACGCGCGTTGCATTTTGCCACTAAACTGTATTCCAGGGATATTAAAAATAAAATTGTTTTTGGGAACCTTCCTACGATCTGTTCGCAAAGCAAAATTTTCCAGGGGTATTAAAAAATAATTGTTTTTGGCTACCATCATATGAACTGCTCGCAAAGCAAAGTTTCCTTCGCCAACGTTCACAAATTGAAAAACACGTGGTCGTTTCTGGTGAGAAGTCAGGAATTTGCCACAAAAAAGTTCAGCAGTCCTTTCTGTAAAATATTTCAACTTTATAGTGAGTTGACTAACTTATCCCCTTACACAAAGGAAAATAAGGAAATAGTGAGGAAATAATCTCTTCCCTACTTTGGTTCAATTTCGATTTTTAACCCCTTTATTTTCTATGCGGATAATCTACGAAGCTGTGTGTTTTTTTGTCCTTTCTCGGTAACCATTGGTTACTTGAGGGAGATACTTGTTATCTCCTTGTTTTTTCCGCGCACTTGAACATCCATTTATCCGCTTTTTCTACAAAAACGGACTAATAATATTCAAATTTTCCCCCGGACTTGTCTAACTTATTTCAAAATTCCGTTTTCAACATACTTCTTAGACATTCACAGAATTTAGAACAAGGCTTTGGGGCTTTTTTGTGGGTAAGCCTGCATTTATAGATCAACAACTATCTCCATTAGATGCCCACTTCCCAAAGAAAAACAATGAAATCTCGAGAAATCGCACGCGCAGTCTCTTACTCACGATTTTTCGCTCTGATCATATGCGGTATACTGTACGTTAAGGGAATATTAACGGATTGACAGCTTCTTATTAGTAGTCCCTGTTTGTTAACGCATGTACAGTTTGGTCTCAACGCTGTACAAAAGTTCGCAATGGCCTTCTGTTAAACGAACTAACACGGTTAGTTCATTCATTCATTGTTTTGATTCAAAGTTGCAATGGGCACGCAATACATGCGAACGTAAACAAGCCAAGAGACGCGAATGTCCGCCGCACGCCGTGTCACAACACAGCATTTATCTTCGTTACATACGACCCACAGATAACGCACGGCAAACAAATCGGCAATAGAAAACAACCTTTTCGGAAAAAAAATAAACAAGGTACACTGAGTGAAACAAACTATTAAATGATTTACATTTCCCCTTTGGAATATAATCTTCCTCGCAGCACACAAAGAAATGTGAATGGTTTGGCATATTGTCAAGAGTTTGACAAAATTTTTGTTCTCAGTTGTCGAGCGCCAAAGATGTCACGTGAATGATGCATAATTTCATTGCATATTTTTGGAAAGGAGGTGATTCATTAAAATCTTCTTGAGCAAAATGACCTCGTAAACAAGTCGTTCTTTCAAGGTTGAACCGTAAATGGGGTAGAGTCGAAAATCTTCACATGCAAACCGTGTTCTACTTTTAAAACGTTTGGGTTAATTAGATTAAGTCGCATTCTCTTATAATCGAACCACGAAAGCGGCAAATGCCAAAGCTTTCACGTGCAGACTGCCTGGCAATACAACTCAAAGTATAAAGGGCGTAATCATATGAGCCATAGAAGCAATGCGCATGAACAGTGTGTTACCTGCTGTCCTTTTTCTTGTTTGGTTCATTCACCAGGCTGCCCGGAAAGCGCGATTACTTAGAAAATGTCCACCAGGGATGCCGGCATCACAACACGGGGATCCCAGCTAACCGGGCTGGCTCGCTTGTCATATAATCGCAAATTGATTGTTGTTGTGTTTAACTAAGTTGCCGGGTCTTACTTGCTGTGTCCTTTTTCTGCGCTCTTGAACATTAGTTTATCCGCTATATACCACAAAGATGGACTAATAATATTCAAATTTCTCCCCGAAATTTTCCAACTTATTTGAAAATACCGTTTTGGACATACTTCGTAGACATTCACAGAATTTAGAACACGGCTTTGTGGCTTTTTTGTGGGTGAGCCTGCATTTATAGATCAACGACTATCCCCATTAAATGCCCATTTTCCGGAGAAAAACACAATGAAATCGCACGCAGTTTCATACTCAGAATTTTTCGATCTGATCATATGCGGTATATTTAACAATTAATGAATGAGGCTGAGTATCTTATGAAGAATTATGGAGATCGAGAAGGGTGTTATCCGTCGAGGCCGTAGGCCGAGGCGGATAACACCCTCCGAGATCTCCATAATTCTTCATATGATACGAAAGCCGAATTCAATAATTGTCTTATCATTCATTCAAAATAATTCTTAGTTTAAAAACATAGCTAAAGCATGCTCACCTCCATCGATTTTAAGTTCATCTTCGATAGTGCACGTTTAGGGTTGTTCAGCTCCGCAAATATTCTCCAAATAGCAGATATAGCCCTTCGACTTGACTTCTTGCTGTTCTTGACATGTTTTTAGCTATTATTTCGCCTAGTTCTTACTCTTGAAACGGGTGAAATGTCCGCCATTTTTGTTTTCACAACCAAAACAACTCAACCTCGTCCCCAGGTCTTCTCGGTTAACGGTGCATTAACCTGCAAGGAAGCTGCACTTTTGACGTCATCGGTTCATTAATCGCAAAATTCTTCCAAATTTGTTCATCAATAGCTGGTTATGGTGAATTATGCGTGTGCTTTTTAGCCAATCAGAATCGGGAAAATATTTTGAACGAATGATAATGTATGTTAAGGGAATATTAACGGATTGACAGCTTCTTATTAGTAGTAGCTGTTTCTTAACGCATGTATAGTTTGGTCTCGACCCTGTTCAAAAGTTCGCGATGGGCTTCTGTGAAACGAGCTAACACAGCTATTTAAAGTGCATATTGGATCGGTTATTTAAACGAAATCTTACTCAGGCCTCCGTTTAAGAGATACTTGGACCTCCAGATCTCTTCCTTGGTGGGTCATTTTAAGAAGGTGAATGCTAGTGTAGTTTATTATACTCTCGTGAAACTGTTTGGGCAAACTAAAAACAGCCTAGAATGTGGTTTAGCCCCCGTTTAAATAACTGGTCCATTGCGTTTTTGTAGGTAAGCAGAGAAATTAGTTTAATTAATTACAGTTATTTTATTTATTTGTCTGTTTGTTTGTTGTTCCTGTTGTTGTTGTTTTTCCATTTTTAGGATGTAGCAAGTTCAAAAGTTGCAATTATTAAATTTTGTTTTCAGTTCAGTCAAGGATGTACAAAACATTGCAAAAATTGTTTTGATTTCTTATATCAGTATAGATAGATAGATAGATAGATAGATAGATAGATAGATAGATAGATAGATAGATAGATAGATAGATAGATAGATAGATAGATAGATAGATATATCAACTATCACACAGAAGACATCCTTTGCATCCATCATCAATAAGAGATGTCAGATCCTTATTACGCATTCGGTTTCTAAAATCACGTAATGATTTACACGTTTTATCATTTTTGTCCAGCTTACTCCATAAAATGGGACCTAAATCTTGTTTGTTGAACAGTAAGGAATATAAATTAAGGCCACCAGGTGTCCCTTTTGTACAAGTATACCCATCACTGAGAAATATGACGGATCTCCAGCGATTTTTATGCTTTTGCATTAAGGCATGTTTGGCAACCAATTGAAAAGTTGCTCGTATACTTTTGGTTTGATCAATTAATCAAGGTTTATTTTTCTATCTATTCACAGAATGACATTTATATAATAACATGTATAATAAGGATCGGGAGATCCTAACATCCTAACATACCATGTTTGGCTTACAAGGAGACCTCCTATGAAAGGTAACACAATCAACTCTCTCTATGACGGACGGCTTTGAGACTGTCACTGATATAAGTGTCTGTCTTACGTAGAGTCAAAAAAAAGAGTAAAGAGAGGTATGGACCAACTCCAGGTGTCCGTCTTATAGAGATGTCCGCATATAAGAGGTGTCCTTTAAAACAAAGTAGTACATTTCTTTGCGGAGCCTCCATTGCTATACCTGAAAATTTTGTTATGACAACAGCATACGCCCGTCCATCCGTACAGACTCCCCGTACAGGGGAGTTAAAGGGAAAGACTCTTAAAGTTAGGGAAAGGGAGCCCAGACATGCAGCTCGCAATTGTCTTGACGAACGTTAGCCTGTTGAGAGGAAGTCAGTCCATTAGAGTTTTTTTTTTTTTTTTTTTTTTTTTAATAATGATAGTAAAAGTAAAACTTATAAGGTCGATATAAATATTCGCTATTTTCATTGGCGGTTTTCCGACCTTTTCTCTGGTTAGTTTCCACATCAGTGTCCAAGGGTGAATTTCTCTTGCGGGACTGTATACTAACGTTTATTGTCTGAACCTGTGGTGAGGCGCTCACAAAGAAATTAAACGAATTTGCTGTTCCTTAGTGAAGTAGCAGGCAGCTGAAAATCGCCCAAACTTCCTTCGTTTCCTTCCTGTGTTGCATGTAGAACTATTTTCACAGATTTCTTTAACTCGTTAATGCGAAATGTGGTCAAAAACGGATTCGCGGCTGAATTGAGGAAAAGAAAAGCGACACTTGCCTCTACGAGCACAAAAAACCAGTTTTGTTCACCACAACTCCCGCAATGAGCTGCAATAATAATCGCCACAAAATATGGAGTGAGCGAAAGAATCAGACATGCTAAAATAAAAAATGAAGTTGTTGCGAATTTTCTCTCCATTTGTGCTCTTTTTACTCGTCGCATATCTCGAAGTGTTAAGTTGCTGGGCAGTGCTGTTTGTCTTTGAAAACCAATCCGAAATGATTGCTTCCTCAAAACGAAAAACATTCCCAAATAACATAAAGTGCTGGTAGAAAGAGGAAAAATGGCGTGCAAATATTGGTCTACGTTTCTGTAAACTTCAACTGAAATGCCAGGATGAAGTTGGAGCAGAGCGAAAATCATAGAGAAGATAATGATCGCTGTATTAAAATAGACGAGTTTCCGTGGACTGGCTTTGCGGAGATGAAAATGAGGAAAAACAACCGCTATAAGGCGATCGACCGACATCGCAGTTACCAGGAGAATAGAACTGTTGATTGCTCCATAGCCGATTATTCTTAAAATGTCTCCTTCTTGAGGGAGGCTATGGTCGCCAAACGCGCACAGAAATCTGATTGTTGTTTCTCCAATGCATACTACGGTGCCGATGAAGAAATCCACTCCAGAAATAAACGCCAAAAACACGGAGAAAGCTTTTCGAAAACAACGAAGAGGGTTTCTGTAAAGTACGTACAAGACGATGCCATTTGGAACTACAATAAGAAATGACAGAATCATAAACGATATACCAGTACCGAGACAAATTTCCTTCTCAAAATGGATTTCCATTGATAACATGAATCACAGGGTATTTGCAGCTTCTTGAATCCGGTTCTTTCCAATCAAGCGCTTGCACACCAACTAATTCGGTTGCTTGTTAAACCAGCTCAGCATGTATTTATCATTAAAATACACGTGCGTTGTATTGGTTTTCACTGAGGTTTAATATCTGAGCACTTAGCACTCATCCTGTCTTAATCAAACAAGACAGCAAGGAGCTTCCTTTGGGGGAAATATATTTGTATTTTGACAAAAAAATCGACATTAGAGCACGTTATAGTTTTTTTGCATTCCGAACATCTGTTGCCAAATACATGTACAAGTTTTGCTGAACAAATCAACTGATTAAGTGTACAAAACTTCAATTTAAACAGATGAGGTAAAAACCTTTGCTTTAAAGATCTTGCTAAGCTTTTCGCAATTTTTTTCTCGTTTGTTCGCGGTGAATCTTTTGATACATCTGTACTGTCGCAATTTGTAATAATCATCGCACTTTGTAATACCTGTCGCAATTTGTGATAAATCCATCGCACTTTGTAATACCTGTCGCAATTTGTAATAATTCCATCGCACTTTGTAATATTTTTTTGAGAGTGATTCAACTTACCCCGTCAACATTAATATAATGCAAAAAAATAAATGGTACTTCATAAACAAAGGTGATGACGTCTGCAAGCACGTGAATTACAAATTGCTTATATATAATTTTCAACGTATCTCCGCTCATTCACGCTATTTAACTTTATTCACGGTCCTAAATATTTTTTTTAAAATTAATGTTGAGTAGTTATCTGACTTACGAAATTCTGTATTCTTAAACCTTGCTATTGTACTAGGTGGTTCGCATGCGATGGTTACCTGGGGGCGTACTCCCTTATAGGGCCAATTCGACGATGTGCCACTGGACAGAGCATTGTCAGAGTACAGAATCTAGACACACTAGACGCAAACGCGCCATTATTAAAAGACATTTCATTTCCCCAAATCGTAACATCCATCTTTACATCATTTGAATAAGGACACCGGGAAAGTTCAAGCTTTCCTTTTTAGATCTTATAACAGGTCGACACAACACCGTGCTTGTCTAACGCGCAATCTTAAAAGAAGTAATAGCTGTTTCCTTATTTTGCAAAACTTAATCAGACGAGGCCTGGAAAAATTCAAAATGTTAACTGCAAATAGACAAAAACGTCATCAGTGGCAAATGGTCGAACCACAACAAAAACATAAACACAAAATCCAATTATGTATGTACCTGTTTTTTTATAAAACTCACTTGGGGTCATACACTGAGCCGGCTGGCCATTTGGTCAATTATTCTCTCTTGATTTGGTCCCATATAGGAACAAAGGAAGTACTCGTTGCATCTTAAAACAATTTTTTATGGAGCCCTCTAATAAAGCAAATACCGTGTGCGTACAAGTCGTAAGACCTTGCAATTCTTCCGAGCATGTTCAGGATTCAAACTTTTTTTTCCACAAAATGGAAAGGATAATAAACCATCCATTACTACTTGACTTACCCCATCTGAGGATCAAACCAATGACACAAAGCCAACGAGTTAAGAAATGATACCCTATTTAAGGCGCGAGATCCTCAAAAACCATACCCTATCAGGCGATGCATACCTATCTACCCTATATAAGGGAGCTAGAAAGTAGAGACGAAAGATGATCATTTGACATCCGGAGAACAAACAGTACCCAAGCGAAAGCAAGGCTGATTTATTTTAGGAAAAACGCATTATAAATTTCAAGCAATGATCACGTGCGGTTCGTAGAATAATTATAAAGCATTGTTACGAGCGATAACCATGATAATCCTTATTGAAACCACAAGATTGATAACAGGCATGTTACAATCATTTATAACAACAAATACAGCAACAAAAGTAAACTTTATTTACAGAGAAATAAAGTGCATATTCTGTGCTATCGACTAACGTGCAAGTAGCAATGCTAAACGAGGCGGGCCATTAACTCAGAATATCAGCTTTATATCTTACATATTACAATTAAAATACTTTCAAAAATAGCATCAGATAGTCAAATACGTAAAAGTCATAATATTTACAGTATGAGCGGAGCGGAACAAAAAGCTAAAAAAGAAAATAAAAAGTAGAGCGAAAAAAATGAACTGAGTACTGTAGATTGTTACAGCGAGAAGGGTAATAGGAAGCTAGATGTAATAATTTATATTTGAAATAGAGTCTGTACCATGCGGTAAAAAGGTTAGGTAAAATTCAGTCATTTAATTGGGCTAGAAAGTTCCAGAATTGCACCTGTTCGAGTAATTGTCTTCATCAAAAACCTATGCAAAAAGGGGGAAGCATCTGTCAAATTTCACAAATAGTTTTAAATGGAAATTCAGTTTTTTCCGGTTGATGAAACGTTGTTGATGGCTCAGGAGCCCATAAACCGGGGCCTGCAGCAACTACTCGCGTCGTGTAACAGCGTTTTAACCGACCAGTTTATTGATACCGAAACCATTTAGGGGCGAATTTAGAATTGTCCCACAAAACAGTAAGCAAAACTACAGATCTAGAAATGGTATTTTTGATCTTATGATTAATGACATTTAGTTTTCGAGTTTGTCTCCGTTTGATATCTAAAACTTCGAATACGCTAATAGATGGAGCGGACCTTCCTTTTTCTCGAGAAGAAGTGGGCATGCTCTATTCTGAATCTAAAAAGCAGAATTGAAAGAGCAGAATAGGATGGATACTAGAGTCAAGTCACTTCTGAAGTCTATTAGGCCAGGGCGTAGCCGGGTGTATCGAAGCAGTCCAGCTACCACGTGACAGAGCGTTCATTCTCCTAAATGCATAAGGATCAGAGCAGCTGAGACTGAGATGCAGTAAAGCATTATTACATTGTCACACTGTAAAAAGTTTGAACAGGATTCATTTCATAAGTAGGCTGAGCCAGTAGCCCATCACACAGTGGTGGATCCAGGGGAAGGGTCTGGAGGGTCCGGACCGCCCTAACCCTAACCCTAACCCTAACCATCCTCCATCAGACCTGTTTATATCAAAGGTAAATATTCTACTGTTCAATAATTCATTATTATCAACTATTTACGGATTTGTCATAACTTGAATGAATAATTAATGAATGCAACAAACACTTTTAAAAACCGTGTAATTACTACATGTATTCCAATCATCTTTTAATGGTGGGAAGAACGGAAGTGCCCTCGGGTAAACCTTTTTATAACCAGATCACGGCCCTTTTCTTTTTCTATGAGGCGCGCTGCTGATTAGTCGAGTCATTAAATGTCTTTTTTGAAGAATGGGACAAAACATCGCCAGAGTCTCCACGGTGCAGAAGTGTATTGGTTTATTATCACCAAATAGCCAATTTTTTCAATGCGGTGGTAAGTACACATTTTGTTAATACATTTGCATAGATTATTAACAAGTGTATTAAAGTGGGATTGTAATATGTTTAGATACAATTTTGATAGGGTTCATAGATCAGTGACTGATTGGAGGACAAAGTCCCTTAAGAGAACGGTTGAAACAGCCTCGTATTGGAAGTGAATCAAGTCAAAAATGGTAAACCACTTCGAAAAACAAATCTGTCTCGGTACTGGGATATCTTTTTTGTTTCTTTCGCTCCTGATTATGGTTCCAAATGGCATCGTCTTGGTTGCACTTTACAAAAATCCCCTTCACTGCTTCAGAAGACCTTTCTCAATCTTCTTGAAGTTTATTCCTGCAGTAGACTTCTTCACTGGCATCATGGTATGTTCAGGGCAAGCCTTGACGCGATTTCTATGTGCTTTCAGCGACGGAAGCATTCCTCGAGAAGGAGACGTCGTAAGAATATTCGCTTACACAGCAATCAACAGTTCTATTCTTTTGGTGACTGCAATGTCTGTAGATCGCTTCACAGCTGTTGTTTTTCCCCTCTTCTATCTTCGTACAGTCAAACAACGAAGCCTTGTCTTCATAAGCACAGGGTTGGTTATTTTCTCAGCAATTTTTGCAGCACTCCAGCTCTCTAGTATTTCAGTCGGTGTTTACTGTGTCATAGACCAGCATTTAAACACTACATTTCCTCTTTGTGTTACTACCTTATGCTATCTGGGGATATTTTTTGCTTTGAGAAGAAAATCCTCTCGTGTTGGATTTGAAACAAGGCGTACAATACCAAGCAGTGGAACAGTTCAAGACACACGACAAGCAAAAAGGGCACAGATGGAAAGAAAATTAGCCACAACGTCATTTTTCATTTTATTTTTTCTCTTTCTTTCCCTTATCCCTTATTTTGTGGCTGTTATTATTTCAGCCAATTGTCAAAAGTGTGGTGAGCAAAAGTGGTTTTTAGTGCTCATACAATCGAGTGCCTTGTTCCTCTTCCTCAATTCAGCTGCGAATCCAGTATTAACTTTATTCCGCATAAGGGAATTGAAGAAATCAGTTAAAATAATTCTTCATCTGAGACAAGAAGGAAATGAAAGAAGTCTGTATTTTGAATGACTTTCAACAGAAGATTACTTTACTAAGAAGCAGTATTTCTCTTTTTGTGTGGATAGGTAACCACAAGGTGCCAAAAGCCGGTAAGATTCTATAAAAAACTGGTAAAGTTATATAGTTTTTAGCATGGCTTCATTTTTATAAAGTTAAACAAGCGGTTAGTACCGTAGACGACAAAGATTAAGACTGCACCGTATAAGAGATAACGATGAATCAAAAATTAACTACGGATTGTACTTTATTTCAAGAAATATACGAAATGCAATGAAGACTTTTTTTGAATTTCAATATAAAAACATTTCACATAAATAAATTAAAATTAGCAAAGATAATTGCAAATCCCTTTTACTTTCATATAGAACTAAGAAACTAACGTGACAAAAAAATAAACAACTTTAAGTGGTTAACATTCAAATGATAGTGGAAGGATTGAATGTAGCAAAAAATGCTGAAAGCTTGTAAATAGATAAAATATTTATAACTAATAAATAGTTAAAACACCTGTATTTAATTTACCAAGCGAAATGCAACGCCAACTCATAGTGAGGCCACGTGTCGAGCTGATATAAGCTCGTCTTGATCAGTAAAATTTCTCCCAAAGCAATCAATTACACCCTTACAATATAAGGAATTCTCAGGCCTACCGTCTACCGTATTGTCGAAGAACAATAAGAGGTTCTCGCCTTTTTTTTCAAGGACCTGAGTTTTTTAATTCACTTGACAACGAGATCATCAACTCTAGGTCCCTTTCCTCCTTTAAGAAAATTCTGAAGATTAAATGTTTAAGTAAATATGAAAACCAATCACAAATCTTTCCATCTGCTACTTTTCGCCATCTTGTCTTCAATAATAATTGATGAAAACAGCTCTAACCCGTAGTTCGAGGAGGCCTAACCTCTCATAAGTTTCCTATAGTTTCTGTTAGGTCTCCTTGCAACTTCGTTTTTCTAATTTTCCTATATTATCTGCAACTCATTTTCTATTATTGGGT
Organism: Porites cylindrica; assembly: GCA_964035525.1. NCBI lineage: Eukaryota > Metazoa > Cnidaria > Anthozoa > Scleractinia > Poritidae > Porites > Porites cylindrica. Next base: position 20,887,449 of record OZ037781.1, on the reverse strand, counting down.
GGCAAATAAAATAAAACGATAAAACATTAAAGTATAGTTAGTTAGCAGGTGGCCAACAGGCCCAAAAAATAAAGATTCAAACCGATGTATTCACAGAGTAACTCAGTTTATTTTGGTTATATTAGTATGGCTGGCCAAACGCCTAGATTTATCATTAGTTTTTGTTAGTTTATCAATGCACGAATGTTACATGTATAAATAAAGTTCACTAGGGGCGGTTAACCTTAATAAAATACAAACTGTCTGTTCATTGTATGGCGCAATAAATGCGGTAGCAAAACATTCTGTTACGAGATTTTAGGAATTTTTAATCCAAAACGAACATGGCAGGAGTAAAAAACCTCAACTGGCAGGAGGCAAACATTGAGCTATTTACAAGCAGTTAAAAGAGGATTTGAACTTCGGACGAGCCATAAACAATCCAGCTCCAGTGGCCGACTAACCTCCCACGCGGACGTTCTTAGGGGTTTGTCACGCGTTAGTGGGGCAGAGGAACGCGTGATGAACCCCTAAGAATGTCTGCGTAAGAGGCTAGTGGTCGAATAGAACTAGTCTGTTCCTGGCGTTCATATATTAGAGCGCGGGAGAAAAATTCACGAAGAAAAAAAAAAACGAGGAGGGGGGGAGACTAGAGGAAGAAAGGGGGAGCTATCGCCCCCTCGCTCTCCCCCCGTTTTTCCGGTGTACAATTTAACTCGCTCCCCACTGACCGCCGCGCTCAATGTCTGAAAGCATAGAACAGGCTAGAATGGAACTCGATCCCGGGACCACTTACTGAGAGTGCGACGCGCTGACCAGTCGGTAATGGTCCTTTTTTAGGTAATAACTTTCCTGTTCATCGAGTTCGGTTGCTATTAGAAATAATACGTAACAATATAATTGATTTATCTGCTTTGTAAAGATCAAAGAAAACGAGAAAACGTGCTATCTTGCTTTGTTTATGTATAATGTTAAGGTACGGTCAAAAACAAAAAAGAGCAACTTGTTTCGAAACGTTGAAAAACGATGCGTTTTACCACCCACGTTCAAACCGGTCTTGCAACACTGAGTCAGCTGCAAGTTGCGTGAATACTGACTTCTGATTGGATTAAATTATGAAAGAGTCAAATCGGTCACATCATACACCGAAGTTACGTAACTTGCCGTAATTTTGTTGAAAAAATAAGAACCACTGTCAACTACTCTCTACTTTCTGCAACCAGGCAACAAAGTTTTGTAGCATGCAAACATCCTGATTTTTTTTTTTGCAAGACAGATATGAACGTGGGTTGTAAAACGCGCAACATCTCTTTTCAAAGTCGTTTGCCAGCAATGATGCGAAACAAGTTGCACGTTTCTGTTGCCTTTACTCAATAAGGACTATTTTTGCAAAGAGAATTCACCCTCTTTGCACGCGTTACGGACCATTCACCGTATTTTTCCCTCGAAAATCATGTGCCGCGAGGACTCTGGGAACGAGGACCCAATCCTGTGCAGTGGAGGCCATAATCAGGGAAAAAACATACTACATTTTGAGATTTTGTGGTCAAGAGAATGTGATTAATAGACTCCTCTTCCGTTCCCCGTTGTTTAGCATTTTTGGGTAAGTTGAAAAGCCCGTGTTGCTGCAAATCTTCGAAATGTTGACCATGTGTAGTTGCTGTGGCGTGGAAGCCATAATGGATATCCCGACATAATGGCGAAAGAATGCTATATTTCGTGGTCGAGGCGATGCAAGAAATGGACTTTTTTATGGCGGCTACCTTTGAATGTGTTCCGTTTCTTGTTCCGTGGATTTTTTGGGCACGTTTTGTTGTGTGTACATGTACAACGACCAGTCATCCGCGCAGCTCCCACAGGTAAGCTTTCAAACTGTGCAGAAAGTTACGTTGCATTATTTAGAAAAGTCTTTAGTTCTATATATTCGTTTAAGAAGAAGATTCCATGTACGGACGTTTTAGTATCAGATAACGTGGAATTTTAGTCTTATAGTCACATGTAACAGCAAGATCCGAACAAAACCACAGTGAAGGCTCCAAACGTCAAATTTTCTCCTCATTTGCACACTGGTAGACTAAAAGAAGGAAGTCTTGAAGTCTTTTTATTGAAATTTTGGATAATGTATCTTTTGGGGGGTCGATCAATGTATCGGCAGATATCTCAGTCAACTGTCGATCGACATATCGACCGCTATATCGGTCGACAGTCATCCGAGTGTCGGTAGAGAGTACGTTAATACATAGCCGTTTTCCTGTCGGTCCAGTATCAGTCTACAGATTGACCGACAGTCGGTCGAGATACGATTGGTAATGTGTCGGTAATGTAACGGTGAATCATTGGTCGAGTGTCAGTAAGATATCAGTGGAGTATCAGTTGCCAATTGGCATCGCCTAAAGTTGGTCAATATATCGGCCAAGTCATGATCCATTGGCAAAGCCCAGCCGACTATCGACTGATAGGCTGTAGGCTAGTAGCGGTCAAGTACTAGCCACATATCGTATCTGTCGAGATGCGGCCGACTCGACCACCAGTCAGCCGATACTAGACCGTCACTCAACCGACAGTCGGCCGATACTAGACCACCACTCAACCGGTGTATCAACCGCAATGTTGACGGAGGTATCGGCCATTATGCCGGCCAAGCGTCGGTGATGTCGGTGATCTGTCGGCAAAGTATTGGCTGACTATCGACCTATAGACTGTAGCAGCCAAGTGTCACCAGCATATCAGTCGAGACTTGACCGGCTCTCGACCGACAGTAAAGGTTGAGTCTCGACCAAAGCCATTGTTTTAGCCCTGCTAACAGAGGCTTTTTTTCAATTGCTCAATTTTGCTCTTCTGGGATACCTGATACCAATGCCTGTCTCTAGCTAAGAGACATGCACTTTTTACAGCTGGCTCAGTCATAACCATTGGTATATCAATAAACAGATACTTGCACTCAAATAAACAGTTTGAAGCGAGAAAACAAGATTGACTAGTCGAGAAGTTTGGGCTTCGGCAACTTCAAAAGTTTGATTGACAGGATCCAGGCAGAACCTCCTTTCTTACCACTTAAGAAGACATAAGGAGGCTTTGCTCGCAGGGTTTACATTGTTTTACCCCCTGGCCTTGATCTTGCCAGTGTGTGAAGAAGGCACTGCCGTCCCAAGAGCCTTGATCATTACCCTATATCCTTTGAATCAGGCCTTTTACACTGTGGAAATAATTATACAAAAGTGGATCTTACTTCTGATTACATTTGCCTGCATGAAGTTAATTACTATTTTCTGACAAAGAGACATTCCCAAGGGAATTTTCACAAAACTGTTCTTCTTCTTTTCATATAAAGTTGAAAAAGTCGAAAAATTGGGATTTTTCTAAGGGGGCTAGTTCATCGTTTTGGTCAAAAATTGGCAATTTTTCCATCGTTTTATTTTAGGCAAATTAGGCAAGGAAAATGTGTTTCACGATAATCACGATAACAAAAAAGAATTTAAAAAGTCCAAAAATTGGGATTTTTCCAAAGAGTTAGTCCATGGTACTTTTCGTCAAAAATTGGCATTTTTTCCTTCTTTTTATTTTAAGAAAATAGCCCAGGAATAACAATAATGTGTTTCACGATATTATAAAAAAAGAATCGCCTTTCCAGACCATTAAAACACCTAGCATAAAAACGTCGAGGGTTAGTCCATGAATTGGGTCAAAAATTAGGAATTTTTCCATCCTTTTATTTTAGGCAAAATAGGGCAGGAAAGTGTGTTTCACGATATTTCAGAAAGAAAAAACGCCTTTCTAGACCATAAAAACAAAAAAAAGTTACCAGGACTTTCAAGAAACAGGCCCATTGGCCCTGAAAAATGCCAGGTGTATAAGTGAATCTCGTTAATATTCCCCTCCCCAGAATTTTTATAGTTGTGGCTTTTACTAATAATGATTCTTTTTTCTGGCAATTAGAACTCTTAGAAGAACTACACTGTATGTCAATGCCCTTCAAGTGTTTTAACCAAGCAGGGCAGCTAATGGCCCATGAAAGACTTAACCCTGGGGAAAAGCATTATGAATGTAAACAGTGTGGCTAGTGTTTGAGCGATGCAGGAAGCTTAAAAAGACATAACAGAGTTCACACTGGGGAAAAGCCATATGAATGTAAACAGTGCGACAAGTGTTTTAGCGCACCAGGAAACCTAAGGAGTCATGAAAGAGTTCACAATGGGGAAAAGCGTTATGAATGTACACAGTGTGGAAAGCGTTTTATCCAAGTAGGAAACTTACAGAAACACAACAGAGTTCACACTGGGGAAAAGCCTTATGAATGTAATCATTGTGGCAAGTGTTTTAACCAACCAGAAAGCTTAAATAAACATAACACTGTTCACATTGCAGAAAAGCTTAACGAATGTAAGCAGTGTGGCAAGTGTTTTAGGGACGCAGGACACCTAAGAAGACATAAAAGAGTTCACACTGGGGAAAAGCCTCATAAGTGTAAACACTGTGGCAAGTGTTTTAGCCTAGCAGAAAACTTAAAGAAACATCAAAGAGTTCACACTGGGGAAAAGCCTTATGAATGTAAACAGTGCGGAAAGTGTTTCAGCGAAGCAGGAAGCTTAAAGAAACATCAAAGAGTTCCACACCTTATCAATGTAAGCACTGCAGCAAGTGCTTTAGTAAAGGAGGAACCTTGAAGAAGTATGAAATACAATATTGTTATTCATACTCGGGTAACGTCACTTGAATGTTGCCAGAAAAACGACTATCCATCTTAACGTTTCCGGCGTGAGGGGAAGAGAGTAGAAGCGGAAGACATTGATTTTATAGCCACAATTGACAAACAACCCACAATAACAATATGGAATAATATGGAAGGCATGTGATCAGCAATTGCGGAGAGACACAGTTGTGGGATTTTTCAAGAGGAGATGAGTAGTGAAGCTCTTCTTTAGCATTATGAAAATCATATGACATATACATGTATAATTATGTGAAGATGTTACTTAAGTGAAAAATGCTTACCGCTGTATAAATTTAAGTTTTCCTTTGTTTAATTTAGTTCCATTTTTTTTTTCATCACAATATTTTGTTTTCTTCCGTGTCTCAACAGCTACAATGAGGGACAAAAGTGTTGAGACACTTCTATAAAATGGCCCCTTTTTGAACAGTGGACATACCTATCCAAGGTAAACACTCCTGTTCAATATCCATGACTCCAGTTATAGCACACTTTTTTGAAGGAACTGTATACCATCGCTACAGTAAGAAAGTCTTTGAGGGAAATCTGGCGGGCACCCAATATTCGTATACGGAGGGCTGCTGTTGTACGGACACCTTGATTCAAATACATGTACAGTAAGATACTAGAAGGCACTTGACGATAAGGATTGTAACTATGTTGCCTTTTGCAATGGATTTTTGAAACACTCGTTAGTTGCGGGAAAGTTAAAGGCTCTTCTTCTTGATCCATATGTTGTTAACTGGTACCTTAGCATTCTAATGGATAGGAAACAAAGACAAATATTTAACCCGTGTTATCTATAAATGGCATACTGTGAACAAAGGAACAACCCAGGGTAGTATAAATGGGGGCCATCTTTTGGCCATTACCAGCATAGTCAAATACTCCGACGACACCACCTTGCTAGTCAAAGTAAGTATTAAGAATGAAATAGATCTTTCTCAAGAGGTTGTCAATCAGTTTTTCAGTTGGACACAAGATAATGCCATGGCATGTAATCCCAAAAAAAGCAATGAACTGATACTTTGCAAGAGAGTTACTCATGATATAGAACCTGTGAACAATATAACCCAAGTTTCTTGTTTAAAAGTGTTAGGGGTTACCTTACAAAGCAGTCACAGATTTAATGAGCATATTTAACAATTATTCCTCGAGCGCGAATGGGCTCTGTGTCAATAGCCCATGAGGCCGAAGGCGGAATGGGCTATTGACTCGGAGGCCATGAGGGCGAGAGGAATAATTGTTTTAGTAAAATTCAAATAGTTAGTCAAAAATATCAAGACAAAACAACTTTAGCTAGCAAAACGGGATTCAGCCGCCATTTTTCAAAGCCGGCGCTTTTCGCTACTAGTGGGCTATAACATTATAGCCTAGTAGTAGCTGAACCAATCAGAACGCAGCATGGATAATAGACCACTAGTTGGATTTTACTAATAAGGTTAAGCTGCAGGAGGCCAATAAGTGCCTGTCATATTGTTTTGTTCACACTTGCGGCGTTTCATTTGTAGCCTGAGTATCAGGCGTTTCTGGGGGAAAAGGGGAAAGATGGAAGCGAAAAAGGGAGAGAGCTGAAGGAGAGAAACTTCTCCCCCCTCCCCCCTCCCCCCCTCCCCCCTCCCCGATCAAAAATCTCCTCTCCCCTATTCCCTTAGGAAGGCCTGATACTCAGGCTACTTCATTTGATGCATATTAGGTGCATGTTAACTTCTTTTGTATAAATTCTGCAATTTACAAGAGTTGGTTTTCCAGTCTTTGTGTCGCCCAGTTTCCACTGTCGAATGTCTGCTCACAATGACTTCTTATTCTTATTTCACGAATGAAAACAGGCTTTCTTCTTAAGTTCAGCTCAGTGGCGGATCCAGGGGAAGGGTCCGTACCCACCCCCCCCATCAGAGCTGGCGCTTGTTTGACACAAATTCTTACATCGGCAGGGTCGTATATCACTTTTTCCTTGTTATCTGGCTGATTTTTCCTTAATGAAACGCGCGTTGCATTTTCCCACTAAACTGTATTTCAGGGATATTAAAAATAAAATTGTTTTTGGGAACCTTCCTACGATCTGTTCGCAAAGCAAAATTTTCCAGGGGTATTAAAAAATAATTGTTTTTGGCTACCATCATATGAACTGCTCGCAAAGCAAAGTTTCCTGCGTCAACGTTCACAAATTGAAAAACACGTGGTCGTTTCTTGTGAGAAGTCAGTAATTTGCCACAAAAAAGTTCAGCAGTCCTTTCTGTAAAATATTTCAACTTTATAGTGAGTTGACTAACTTATCCCCCTACACAAAGGAAAATAAGGAAATAGTAAGGAAATAATCTCTTCCCTACTTTGGTTCATTTCGATTTTTAACCCCTTTATTTTCTATGCGGATAATCTACGAAGCTGTGTGTTTTTTTGTCCTTGCTCGGTAACCATTGGTTACTTGAGGGAGCTACTTGTTATCTCCTTGTTTTTTCCGCGCACTTGAACATCCATTTATCCGCTTTTTCTACAAAAACGGACCAACAATATTCAAATTTTTCCCCGGACTTGTCCAACTTATTTCAAAATTCCGTTTTCAACATACTTCGTAGACATTCACAGAATTTAGAACAAGGCTTTGAGGCTTTTTTGTGGGTAAGCCTGGATTTATAGATCAACAACTATCTCCGTTAAATGCCCACTTCCCAAAGAAAAACAATGAAATCGCACGCTTAGTCTCGTACTCACGATTTTTCGCTCTGATCATATGCGGTATACTGTACGTCAAGGGAATATTAACTTCTTATTAGTAGTCCCTGTTTGTTAACGCATGTAGAGTTTGGTCTCAACGCTGTACAAAAGTTCGCAGTGGCCTTCCTGTTAAACGAACTAACAAGGTTAGTTCATTCATTCATTGTTTTGATTCAAAGTTGCAATGCATATGGGCACGCAATACATGCGAACGTAAACAAGCCAAGCGACGCGAATGTCCGCCGCACGCCGTGTCACAAAACAGCATTTATCTTCGTTACATACGACCCACAGATAACGCACGGCAAACAAATCGGCAATAGAAAACAACCTTTTTGGAAAAAAAATAAACAAGGTACACTGAGTGAAACAAACTATTAAATGATTTACATTTCCCCTTTGGAAAATAATCTTCCTCGCAGCACACAAAGAAATGTGAATGGTTTGGCATATTGTCAAGAGTTTGACAAAATTTTTGTTCTCAGTTGTCGAGCGCTAAAGAAGATGTCACGTGAATGATGCATAATTTCATTGCATATTTTTGGAAAGGAGGTGATTCATTAAAATCTTATTGAGCAAAATGACCTCTTGAACAAGTCGTTCTTTCAAGGTTGAACCGTAAATGGGGCAGAGTCGAAAATCTTCACATGCAAACCGTGTTCTACTTTTAAAACGTTTGGGTTAATTAGATTAAGTCGCATTCTCTTGTACTCGAACCACGAAAGCGGCAGATGACAAAGCTTTCACGAGCAGACGCCTGGCAATACAACTCAAATTATAAAGGGCGTAATCATATGTTAATCATATGTTAATCATATGAGCCATGGAAGCAATGCGCATGAACAGTGTGTTACCCGCTGTCCTTTTTCTTGTTTGGTTCATTCGCCAGGCCGCTCGCAAAGCGTGATTACTTGGAAAATGTCCACCAGGGATGCCGGCATCCCAGCTAACCGGGCTGGCTCGCTTGTCATATACAGTCGAACCCCGCTATTTCGAACTCGGTTAATTCGAAGTCCCCGCTATTTCGAACTCATCGTTCTTTCCCTACACCTTAAAATCAACCCCGTTATTTCGAACTTGTCAAAAACAGAGTACGAACATAAGAGCACAGCTGGAAACGTTTGCATTTTATTTAAGCTCGTGTTACGTGATTAATAACTTAACAATGCTTGACTCACGTGCAGTGTCCCGCTAAGAAATTCCAGCTGTGTTATTCAATTACAAAACCAAAACGCACTGTTAGAGAACTGTTCTTCCGGCTGAAATACTCATGCATGAACTCTGCTGTCTCTATTCTGATCATTCGACATTGTATTTTTATTTAATCGGTGCCTTTCTTCATACTGTACTGTATTTTATTAAAAAATGCTTCATTGTTATGAATTTTACGCTTCCCCGGTTATTTCGAAACCCCGCTATTTCGAACTTTTTTCCATTTCCCTTGGGACTTCGAAATAGCGGGTTCGACTGTAATCGCAAATTGATTGTTGTGTTTAACTAAGGTGCCGGGTCTTACTTGCTGTGTCCTTTTTCTGCGCTCTTGAACATTATCCGCTATATACCACAAAAATGGACTAATAATATTCAGATTTCTCCCCGAAATTTTCCAACTTATTTCAAAATACCGTTTTGGACATACTTCGTAGACATTCACAGAATGTAGAACACGGCTTTGCGGCTTTTTTGTGGGTGAGCCTACATTTATAGATCAACGACTATCTCCATTAAATGCCCATTTTCCGGAGAAAAACACAATGAAATCGCACGCAGTTTCATACTCAGAATTTTTCGATCTGATCATATGCGGTATATTTAACAATTAATGAATGAGGCTGAGTATCTTATGAAGAATTATGGAGATCGAGAAGGGTGTTATCCGTCGAGGCCGTAGGCCGAGGCGGATAACACCCTCCGAGATCTCCATAATTCTTCATATGATACGAAAGCCGAATTCAATAATTGTCTTATCATTCATTCAAAATAATTCCTAGTTTAAAAACATAGCTAAAGCATGCTCACCTCCATCGATTTTAAGTTCATCTTCGATAGTGCACGTTTAGGGTTGTTCAGCTCCGCAAATATTCTCCAAATAGCAGATATAGCCCTTCGACTTGACTTCTTGCTGTTCTTGACATGTTTTTAGCTATTATTTCGCCTAGTTCTTACTCTTGAAACGGGTGAAATGTCCGCCATTTTTGTTTTCACAACCAAAACAACTCAACCTCGTCCCCAGGTCTTCTCGGTTAACGGTGCATTAACCTGCAAGGAAGCTGCACTTTTGACGTCATCGGTTCATTAATCGCAAAATTCTTCCAAATTTGGTCATCAATAGCTGGTTATGGTGAATTATGCGTGTGCTTTTTAGCTAATCAGAATCGGGAAAATATTTTGAACGAATGATAATGTATGTTAAGGGAATATTAACAGATTGACAGCTTCTTATTAGTAGTCACTGTTTCTTAACGCATGTATAGTTTGGTCTCAACCGTGTTCAAAAGTTCGCGATGGGCTTCTGTGAAACGAGCTAACACAGCTGTTAAAAGTGCATATTGGATCGGTTATTTAAACGAAATCTTACTCAGGCCTCCGTTTAAGATATACTTAGACCTCCAGATCTCTTCCTTGGTGGGTCATTTTAAGAAGGTGAATGCTAGTGTAGTTTATTATACTCTCGTGAAACTGTTTGGGCAAACTAAAAACAGCCTAGGATGTGGTTTAGCCCCCGTTTAAATAACTGGTCCATTGCGTTTTTGTAGGTAAGCAGAGAAATTAGTTTAATTAATTACAGTTATTTTATTTATTTGTCTGTTTGTTTGTTGTTCCTGTTGTTGTTGTTTTTCCATTTTTAGGATGTAGCAAGTTCAAAAGTTGCAATTATTAAATTTTGTTTTCAGTTCAGTCAAGGATGTACAAAACATTGCAAAAATTGTTTTGATTTCTTATATCAGTATAGATAGATAGATAGATAGATAGATAGATAGATAGATAGATAGATAGATAGATAGATAGATAGATAGATAGAAACTTTATTTATGTGTCAAGAAAGAAAAACTAGCCGAGGGGCAGGCCCTCTACTAATAGGGGACACCTACAGTTATAATATAATAGATACAATAATTAAGTACATAAAAAAAATCCATACAATATGTTACAAATTGTTAGCTAAAATACTAAAGCTGAGTACTAAAATGCTAAAATTGTTTCCGATCAGACATCAACTATCACACAGAAGACATCCTTTGCATCCATCATCGATAAGAGATGTCAGATCCTTATTACGCATTCGGTTTCTAAAATCACGTAATGATTTACACGTTTTATCATTTTTGTCCAGCTTACTCCATAAAATGGGACCTACATCTTGTTTGTTGAACAGTAAGGAATATAAATTAAAGCCACCAGGTGTCCCTTTTGTACAAGTATACCCATCACTGAGAAATATGACGGATCTCCAGCGATTTTTATGCTTTTGCATTAAGGCATGTTTGGCAACCCATTGAAAAGTTGCTCGTATACTTTTGTTTTGATCAATTAATCAAGGTTTATTTTTCTATCTATTCACAGATTAACATTTCTATAATAACATGTATAATAAGGATCGGGAGATCCTAACATCCTAACATACCATGTTTGGCTTACAAGGAGACCTCCTATGAAAGGTAACACAATCAACTCTCTCTATGACGGACGGCTTTGAGACTGTCACTGATATAAGTGTCCGTCTTACGTAGAGTCAAAAAAAGGAGTGAAGAGAAGTATGGACCAACTCCAGGTGTCCGTCTTATAGAGATGTCCGTATATTAGAGGTGTCCTTTAAAACAAAGTAGTGTCATTTCTTTGCGGAGCCTCCATTGCAATACCTGAAAATTTTGTTATGACAACAGCATACGCCCGTCCATCCGTACAGACTCCCCGTACAGGGGAGTTAAAGGGAAAGACTCTTAAAGTTAGGGAAAGGGAGCCCAGACATGCAGCTCGCAATTGTCTTGACGAAAGTTAGCCTGTTGAGAGGAAGTCAGTCCATTGGAGTTTTTTTTTTTTTTTTTTTTTAATAATGATAGTAAAAGTAAAACTTATAAGGTCGATATAAATATTCGCTATTTTCATTGGCGGTTGACTTTTTCTCTGTTTAGTTTCCACATCAGTGTCCAAGGGTGAATTTGTCTTGCGAGAATGTATACTAACGTTTATTGTCTGAACCTGTGGTGAGACACTCACAAAGAAATTAAACGAATTTGCTGTTCCTTAGTGAAGTAGCAGGCAGCTGAAAATCGCCCAAACTTCCTTCGTTCCCTTCCTGTGTTGCATGTAGAACTATTTTCACAGATTTCTTTAACTCGTTAATGCGAAATGTGGTCAAAAACGGATTCGCGGCTGAATTGAGGAAAAGAAAAGTGACACTTGCCTCTACGAGCACAAAAAACCAGTTTTGTTCACCACAACTCGCGCAATGAGCTGCAATAATAATCGCCACAAAATATGGAGTGAGCGAAAGAAGCAGACATGCTAAAATAAAAAATGAAGTTGTTGCAAATCTTCTCTCCATTTGTGCTCTTTTTACTCGTCGCATATTTTGAAGAGTTAAGTTGCTGGGCAGCGCCGTTTGTCGTTGAAATCCAATCCGAAATGATTGCTTCCTCAAAACGAAAAACATTCCCAAATAACATAAAGTGCTGGTAGAAAGTGGAAAAACAGCGTGCAAATATTGGTCTATGTTCCTGTAAACTTCAACTGAAACACCAGGATGAAGTTGGAGTAAGGCAAACATTACGGAGACAATGATAACCGCTGTGTTGAAATAGACGAGTTTCCGTGGACTGACTTTGCGGAGATGAAAATGAGGAAAAACAACAGCTATAAATCGATCAACGGACATCGTGGTTACCAGGAGAATAGAACTGTTGATTGCTGCGTATGCGATTATTTTTAAAATGTCTCCTTCTTGAGGGAGGCTATGGTTGCCGAAAGCGCACAGATATCTCACTGTTGTTTCTCCAATGCATACTACGGTGCCGATGAAGAAATCCACCCCAGAAATGAACGCCAAAAACACAGAGAAAGCTTTTCGAAAACAACGAAGAGGGTTTCTGTAAAGTGCGTACAAGACGATGCCATTTGGAACTGCAACAAGAAATGACAGAATCATAAACGATATACCAGTACCGAGACAAATTTCCTTCTCAAAATGGATTTCCATTAATAACATGAATCACAGGGTATTTGCAGTTTCTTGTATCCGGTTCTTTCCACTCAAGCGCTTGCACACCAACTAATTCAGTTGCCTGTTAAACCAGCTCAGCATATATTTATCATTAAAATGCACGTGCGTTGTATTGGTTGTCACTGAGATTTAATATCTAAGCACTTTGCACTCATCCTGTCTTAATCAAACAAGACAGCGAGGAGCTTCCTTTGGGGAAGTATATTTGCATTTTGAGAAAAAAATCGACATTAGAGCACGTTATAGTTTATTTGCATTCCGAACATCTGTTGCAAAAAATACATGTATAAGTTTTGCTGAACAAATCAACTGATTAAGTATACAAAACTTCAATTTAAACAGATGAGGTAAAGACCTTTGCTTTGAAGATCTTGCTAAGCTTTTCGCAATTTTTTTCTCGATTGTTCGCGGTGAATCCTTTGATGCATCTGTACTGTCGCAATTCGTAATAATAATCGCACTTTGTAACACCTGTCGCAATTTGTACTAAACCGTGTCGCACTTTGTAATAAAAAAGCTGTCGCAATTTGTAATGACTGTCCATCGCACTTTGTAATAAACTAAGCTGTCGCAATTTGTAGTAATTTCATCGCACTTTGTAATATTATTTGAGAGTGATCCAACTTACTCCGTCAACATTAATATAATGCAAAAATATGAATGGTACTTCATAAACAAAGGTGATGACGTCTGCAAGCACGTAAATTACAAATTGCTTATATATAATTTTCAACGTATCTCCGCTCATTCACGCCATTTAACTTTATTCACGGTCCTAAATATTTTTTTTAAAATTAATTTTGATTAGTTATCTGACTTACGAAATTCTGTCTTCTTAAACCTTGCTATTGTACTAGATGGTTCGCATGCAATGGTTACCCGGGGAGCGTACTCCCTTATAGGGCCAATACGGCGATGTGCCGCTGGACAGAGCATTGTCAGAGAACAGAATCTAGACACACAAGACACAAACGAGCCATTATTAAAAGCCATTTCATTTCCACAAATCGTAACATCCATCTTTACATTATTTGAATAAGGACACCAGGAAAGTTCAAGCTTTCCTTTTCAGATCTTATAACAAGTCGACACAACACGGTCCTCGTCTAACGCGCAATCTTAAGAGAAGTAATAGCTGTTTCCTTATTTTGGAAAACTTAATCAGACGAGGCCTGGAAAAATTCAAAATGTTAACTGCAAATAAACAAAAACGTCATCAGTGGCAAATCGTCGAACCACAACAAAAACATAAACACAAAATCCAATTATGAATGTACCTGTTTTTTTATAAAACTCACTTGGGGTCATACACTGAGCCGGCTGGCCATTTGGTCAATTATTCTCTCTTGATTTGGTCCCATATAGGAACAAAAGAAGTACTCGTTGCATCTTAAAACAATTTTTTTCTATGGAGCCCTCTAATAAAGCAAATACCGTGTGCGTACAACTCGTAAGACCTTGCAATTCTTCCGAGTATGTTCCGGACTCAAACCTTTTTTTCCACAAAATGGAAAGGATAATAAACCATCTATTACTACTTGAGTTACCCCATCTAGGGATCAAACCAAAGACACAAAGCCAACGAGGTAAAAAATGATACCCCATTTAAGGCTCGAGATCCTCAAAAACCATACCCTATCAGGCGATGCATACCTTCCTACCCTATATAAGGGATTATCCCCCACCGCCCCGCGATGAATAAAGTTAAATGGCTTGAATGAGCGGAGATACGTATAAATTATATAATGTTATAAGTAATTTGTAATTTACGTGCTTGCAGACGTCATCACCTTTTTTATGAGGTACCATTCGTATTTTGGCATTATATTAATGCTGACGGAGTAAGTTGAATCACTCTCACAAATTATTACAAAGTGCGATGGAATTATTACAAATTGCGACAGCTTAGTTTATTACAAATTGCGACAGGTATTACGAAGTGCGATGGATTTATTACAAATTGCGACAGTACAGCATCTCTAGGCTTTCCTACACGAACAACTTAAAACTAGTTTATCTGAAAGCAAAAAAAAAAAAGTATTTTCGAGAAAACCATTATCACATAGCCGTACAATCAACTCATCGTATCCACACCGTTGTACAAGAGCCGGAGCGGATGATTCCCCTTGATGCAAACATACGTGAAAAGGACAGTAGAACTTTACGTCGCTTTTTTTTTAGTGTTCCCCTAAATTGTTCTTCGAAATTTACCACTTAATCAGCTCACTTTTCTATCTTGATGATCCGTTCCCAATATGTTTCGGTTAAAGAGCAGTGGTAGATCTAGGGGTGGTCCCTGGTGACCGTTTCTCGAAAGTAGCGGTAACCTTTCGTGCCCGAAATCAAATCTTTGAATCACTACCCTAAAGAAGAGCGGCGAGGGTCCTACCTGGTAAACCAGTCCATAATCTTTTCTTAACTAATAGTTTTATGTTATTATGTTATTTCCAAATTTAAAGTATCGAAGCCTCCGTCTTCAATGTGAACAGCAACTGCTTGCAGGGCCTGTTCATTGTCGGGACCTTCGAGAAACGGGTCCAAGCTAGGAGGCCAGGTTCCCCACCTTACTACCTCAAAGGTAGCCCGGAGGGGCGAGAGAAAATGTTTTCGAAGATAGATTCCTCTCTCACCTTCAGGTATCGATGAGAACCGATGAGTAGTCCCCCTCTCCACGACCCCAAGTTCTATTTTGACCATTTGAGGTCGACGCCGAAGAGGGCCTTTTTCTTACCAAAAAATGGAGCAGTTAGAAAGTAGAGACGAAAGATGATCATTTGCGGGCATCCGGAGACCAAACAGTACCCAAGCGAAAGCAAGGCTGATTTATTTTAGGAAAACGCATAATAAGTTTCAAGCAATGATCACGTGCGGTTCGTAGAATAATTATAAAGCATTGTTACGAGCGATAACCAGATAATCCTTATTGAAACCACAAGATTGATAACAGGCATGTTACAATAATTTATAACAACAAAAGAGAAATAAAGTGCACATTCTGTACTAACGTCTAACGTGCAAGTAGCAAGGCTAAACGAGGCGGGCCATTAACTCAGAATATCACCTTTATATATTACATATTACAATTAAAATACTTTCAAAAATAGCACCAGATAGTCAAATATGTACAAGTCATAATATTTACAATATGAGCGGAGCGGAACAAAAAGCTAAAAAAGAAAATAAAAAGTAGAGCGAAAAAAATGAACTGAGTACTGTAGATTGTTATAGCGAGAAGGGTAATAGGAAGCTAGATGTAATTTATATTTGAAATAGAGTCTGTACCATGCGGTAAAAAGTTTGGGTAAAATTCAGTCATTTAATTGGGCTAGAAAGTTCCAGAATTGCACCTGTTCGAGTAATTGTCTTCATCAAAAACCTATGCAAAAACGGGGAAGCATCTGTCAAATTTCACAAGTAGTTTTAAATGGAAATTCAGTTTTTTCCGGTTGATCAAACTTTGTTGATGGCTCAGGAGCCCATAAACCGGGGCCTACAGCAACTACTCGCGTCGTGTAACAGCCTTTTAACCGACCAGTTTATTGATACCGAAACCATTTAGGGGCGAATTTAGAATTGTCCCACAAAACAGTAAGCAAAACTACAGATCTAGAAATGGTATTTTTGATCTTATGATTAATGACATTTAGTTTTCGAGTTTGTCTCCGTTTGATATCTAAAACTTCGAATACGCTAATAGATGGAGCGGACCTTCCTTTTTCTCGAGAAGAAGTGGGCATGCTCTATTCTGAATCTAAAAAGCAGAATTGAAAGAGCAGAATAGGATGGATACTAGAGTCAAGTCACTTCTGAAGTCTATTAGGCCAGGGCGTAGCCGGGTGTATCGAAGCAGTTCAGCTACCACGTGACAGAGCGTTCATTCTCCTAAATGCATAAGGATCAGAGCAACTGAGACTGAGATGCAGTAAAGCATTATTACATTGTCACACTGTAAAAAGTTTGAACAGGATTCATTTCATAAGTAGGCTGAGCAAGTAGCCCATCACACAGTGGTGGATCCAGGGGAAGGGTCTGGAGGGTCCGGACCGCCCTAACCCTAACCCTAACCCTAACCATCCTCCATCAGACCTGTTTATATCAAAGGTAAATATTCTACTGTTCAATAATTCATTATTATCAACTATTTACGGATTTGTCATAACTTGAATGAATAATTAATGAATGCAACAAACACTTTTAAAAACCGTGTAATTACTACATGTATTCCAATCATCTTTTAATGGTGGGAAGAACGGAAGTGCCCTCGGGTGAACCTTTTTATAACCAGATCACGGCCCTTTTCTTTTTCTATGAGGCGCGCTGCTGATTAGTCGAGTCATTAAATGTCTTTTTTGAAGAATGGGACAAAACATCGCCAGAGTCTCCACGGTGCAGAAGTATATTGGTTTATTATCACCAAATAGCCAATTTTTTCAACGCGGTGGTAAGTACACATTTTGTTAATACATTTGCATAGATTATTAACTAGTGTATTAAAGTGGGATTGTAATATGTTTAGATACAATTTTAATAGGGTTCATAGATCAGTGACTGATTGGAGGACAAAGTCCCTTAAGAGAACTGTTGAAACAGCCTCGTATTGGAAGTGACTCAAGTCAAAAATGGTAAACCACTTCGAAAAGCAAATCTGTCTCGGTACCGGGATATCTTTTTTGTTTCTTTCGCTCCTGATTATGGTTCCAAATGGCGTCGTCTTGGTTGCACTTTACAAAAATCCCCTTCACTGCTTCAGAAGGCCTTTCTCAATCTTCTTGAAGTTTATTCCTGCAGTAGACTTCTTCACTGGCATCATAGTATGTTCAGGGCAAGCCTCGACGCGACTTCTATGTGCTTTCAGCGACGGAAGCATTCCTCGAGAAGGAGACATCGTAAGAATATTCGCTTACACAGCAATCAACAGTTCTATTCTTTTAGTGACTGCAATGTCTGCAGATCGCTTCACAGCTGTTGTTTTTCCCCTCTTCTATCTTCGTAAAGTCAAACAACGAAGCCTTGTCTTTATAAGCACAGGGTTGGTTATTTTCTCAGCAATTTTTGCAGCAATCCAGCTCTCTAGTATTTCAGTTGGTGTTTACCGCGTCATAGACCAGCATTTAAACACTACATTTCCTCTTTGTGTTACTACCTTATGCTATCTGGGGATATTTTTTGCTTTGAGAAGAAAATCCTCTCGTGTTGGATTTGAAACAAGGCGTACAATACCAAGCAGTGGAACAGTTCAAGACACACGACAAGCAAAAAGGGCACAGATGGAAAGAAAATTAGCCACAACGTCATTTTTCATTTTATTTTTTCTCTTTCTTTCCCTTATCCCTTATTTTGTGGCTGTTATTATTTCAGCCAATTGTCAAAAGTGTGGTGAGCAAAAGTGGTTTTTAGTGCTCATACAATCGAGTGCCTTGTTCCTCTTCCTCAATTCAGCTGCGAATCCAGTATTAACCATATTCCGCATAAGGGAATTGAAGAAATCAGTTAAAATAATTCTTCATCTGAGACAAGAAGGAAATGAAAGAAGTCTGTATTTTGAATGACTTTCAACAGAAGATTACTTTACCAAGAAGCAGTAATTCTCTTTTTGTGTGGATAGGTAACCACAAGGTGCCAAAAGCCGGTAAGATTCTATAAAAAACTGGTAAAGTTATATAGTTTTTAGCATGGCTTCATTTTTATAAAGTTAAACAAGCGGTTAGTACCGTAGACGACAAAGATTAAGACTGCACCGTATAAGAGATAACGATGAATCAAAAATTAACTACGGATTGTACTTTATTTCAAGAAATATACGAAATGCAATGAAGACTTTTTTTGAATTTCAATATAAAAACATTTCACATAAATAAATTGAAATTAGCAAAGATAATTGCAAATCCCTTTTACTTTCATATAGAACTAAGAAACTAACGTGACAAAAAAATAAACAACTTTAAGTGGTTAACATTCAAATGATAGTGGAAGGATTGAATGTAGCAAAAAATGCTGAAAGCTTGTAAATAGATAAAATATTTATAACTAATAAATAGTTAAACACCTGTATTTAATTTACCAAGCGAAATGCAACGCCAACTTATAGTGAGGCCACGTGTCGAGCTGATATAAGCTCGTCTTGATCAGTAAAATTTCTCCCAAAGCAATCAATTACACCCTTACAATATAAGGAATTCTCAGGCCTACCGTCTACCGTATTGTCGAAGAACAATAAGAGGTTCTCGCCTTTTTTTTCAAGGACCTGAGTTTTTTAATTCACTTGACAACGAGGTCATCAACTCTAGGTCCCTTTCCTCCTTTAAGAAAATTCTGAAGATTAAATGTTTAAGTAAATATGAAAACCAATCACAAATCTTTCCATCTGCTACTTTTCGCCATCTTGCCTTCAATAATAATTGATGAAAACAGCTCTAACCCGTAGCTCGAGGAGGCCTAACCTCTCATAAGTTTCCTATAGTTTCTGTTAGGTCTCCTTGCAACTTCGTTTTTCTAATTTTCCTATATTATCTGCAACTCATTTTCTATTATTGGGTGGCAAATAAAATAAAACGATAAAACATTAAAGTATAGTTAGTTAGCAGGTGGCCAACAGGCCCAAAAATAAAGATTCAAACCGATGTTTTGTCATCAAAGAGGATATCTATTCTATCAGTAAATTTAACTTTAACTGAAAAGTCGGAAATTTAGCTTGGAGGTTATTTAGTTAGAAATTTAGTTTAAAGGACACTCCTTATATTCACAGAGTAACTCAGTTTATTTTGGTTATATTAGTATGGCTGGCCAAACGCCTAGATTTATCATTAGTTTTTGTTAGTTTATCAATGCAAGAATGTTACATGTATAAATAAAGTTCACTAGGGGCGGTTAACCTTAATAAAATACAAACTGTCTGTTCATTGTATGGCGCAATAAATGCGGTAGCAAAACATTCTGTTACGAGATTTTAGGAATTTTTAATCCAAAACGAACATGGCAGGAGTAAAAAACCTCAACTGGCAGGAGGCAAACATTGAGCTATTTACAAGCAGTTAAAAGAGGATTTGAACTTCGGACGAGCCATAAACAATCCAGCTCCAGTGGCCGACTAACCTCCCACGCGGACGTTCTTAGGGGTTTGTCACGCGTTAGTGGGGCAGAGGAACGCGTGATGAACCCCTAAGAATGTCTGCGTAAGAGGCTAGTGGTCGAATAAAACTAGTCTGTTCCTGGCGTTCATATATTAGAGCGCGGGAGAAAAATTCACGAAGAAAAAAAAAACGAGGGGGGGGGAGACTAGAGGAAGAAAGGGGAAGCTATCGCCCCCTCGCTCTCCCCCCGTTTTCCCGGTGTACAATTTAACTCGCTCCCCACTGACCGCCGCGCTCAATGTCTGAAAGCCTAGAATAGGCTAGAATGGAACTCGATCCCGGGACCACTTACTGAGAGTGCGACGCGCTGACCAGTCGGTAATGGTCCTTTTTTAGGTAATGACTTTCCTGTTCATCGAGTTCGGTTGCTATTAGAAATAATACGTAACAATATAATTGATTTATCTGCTTTGTAAAGATCAAAGAAAACGAGAAAACGTGCTATCTTGCTTCGTTTATGTATAATGTTAAGATACGGTCAAAAACAAAAAAGAGCAACTTGTTTCGAAATGTTGAAAAACGATGCGTTTTACCACCCACGTTCAAACCGGTCTTGCAACACTGAGTCAGCTGCAAGTTGCGTGAATACTGACTTCTGATTGGATTAAATTATGAAAGAGTCAAATCGGTCACATCATACACCGGAGTTACGAAACTTGCCGTAATTTTGTTGAAAAAATAAGAACCACTGTCAACTACTCTCTACTTTCTGCAACCAGGCAACAAAGTTTTGTAGCATGCAAACATCCTGATTTTTTTTTTGCAAGACAGATATGAACGTGGGTTGTAAAACGCGCAACATCTCTTTTCAAAGTCGTTTGCCAGCAATGATGCGAAACAAGTTGCACGTTTCTGTTGCCTTTACTCAATAAGGACTATTTTTGCAAAGAGAATTCATCCTCTTTGCACGCGTTACGGACCATTCACCGTATTTTTCCCTCGAAAATCATGTGCCGCGAGTACTCTGGGAACGAGGACCCAATCCTGTGCAGTGGAGGCCATAATCAGGGAAAAAACATACTACATTTTGAGATTTTGTGGTCAAGAGAATGTGATTAATAGACTCCTCTTCCGTTCCCCGTTGTTTAGCATTTTTGGGTAAGTTGAAAAGCCCGTGTTGCTGCAAATCTTCGAAATGTTGACCATGTGTAGTTGCTGTGGCGTGGAAGCCATAATGGATATCCCGACATAATGGCGAAAGAATGCTATATTTCGTGGTCGAGGCGATGCAAGAAATGGACTTTTTTATGGCGGCTACCTTTGAATGTGTTCCGTTTCTTGTTCCGTGGATTTTTTGGGCACGTTTTGTTGTGTGTACATGTACAACGACCAGTCATCCGCGCAGCTCCCACAGGTAAGCTTTCAAACTGTGCAGAAAGTTGCGTTGCATTATTTAGAAAAGTCTTTAGTTCTATATATTCGTTTAAGAAGAAGATTCCATGTACGGACGTTTTAGTATCAGATAACGTGGAATTTTAGTCTTATAGTCACATGTAACAGCAAGATCCGAACAAAACCACAGTGAAGGCTCCAAACTTCAAATTTTCTCCTCATTTGCACACTGGTAGACTAAAAGAAGGAAGTCTTGAAGTCTTTTTATTGAAATTTTGGATAATGTATCTTTTGGGGGTCGATCAATGTATCGGCAGATATCTCAGTCAACTGTCGATCGACATATCGACCGCTATATCGGTCGACAGTCATCCGAGTGTCGGTAGAGAGTACGTTAATACATAGCCGTTTTCCTGTCGGTCCAGTATCAGTCTACAGATTGACCGACAGTCGGTCGAGATACGATTGGTAATGTGTCGGTAATGTAACGGTGAATCATTGGTCGAGTGTCAGTAAGATATCAGTGGAGTATCAGTTGCCAATTGGCATCGCCTAAAGTTGGTCAATATATCGGCCAAGTTATGATCCATTGGCAAAGCCCAGCCGACTATCGACTGATAGGCTGTAGGCTAGTAGCGGTCAAGTACTAGCCACATATCGTATCTGTCGAGATGCGGCCGACTCGACCACCAGTCAGCCGATACTAGACCGTCACTCAACCGACAGTCGGCCGATACTAGACCACCACTCAACCGGTGTATCAACCGCAATGTTGATGGAGGTATCGGCCATTATGCCGGCCAAGCGTCGGTGATGTCGGTGATCTGTCGGCAAAGTATTGGCTGACTATCGACCTATAGACTGTAGCAGCCAAGTGTCACCAGCATATCAGTCGACACTTGACCGGCTCTCGACCGACAGTAAAGGTTGAGTCTCGACCAAAGCCATTGTTTTAGCCCTGCTAACAGAGGCTTTTTTTCAATTGCTCAATTTTGCTCTTCTGGGATACCTGATACCAATGCCTGTCTCTAGCTAAGAGACATGCACTTTTTACAGCTGGCTCAGTCATAACCATTGGTATATCAATAAACAGATACTTGCACTCAAATAAACAGTTTGAAGCGAGAAAACAAGATTGACTAGTCGAGAAGTTTGGGCTTCGGCAACTTCAAAAGTTTGATTGACAGGATCCAGGCAGAACCTCCTTTCTTACCACTTAAGAAGACATAAGGAGGCTTTGCTCGCAGGGTTTACATTGTTTTACCCCCTGGCCTTGATCTTGCCAGTGTGTGAAGGCACTGCCGTCCCAAGAGCCTTGATCATTACCCTATATCCTTTGAATCAGGCCTTTTACACTGTGGAAATAATTATACAAAAGTGGATCTTACTTCTGATTACATTTGCCTGCATGAAGTTAATTACTATTTTCTGACAAAGAGACATTCCCAAGGGAATTTTCACAAAACTGTTCTTCTTCTTTTCATATAAAGTTGAAAAAGTCGAAAAATTGGGATTTTTCTAAGGGGGCTAGTTCATCGTTTTGGTCAAAAATTGGCAATTTTTCCATCGTTTTATTTTAGGCAAATTAGGCAAGGAAAATGTGTTTCACGATAATCACGATAACAAAAAAGAATTTAAAAAGTCCAAAAATTGGGATTTTTCCAAAGAGTTAGTCCATGGTACTTTTCGTCAAAAATTGGCATTTTTTCCTTCTTTTTATTTTAAGAAAATAGCCCAGGAATAACAATAATGTGTTTCACGATATTATAAAAAAAGAATCGCCTTTCCAGACCATTAAAACACCTAGCATAAAAACGTCGAGGGTTAGTCCATGAATTGGGTCAAAAATTAGGAATTTTTCCATCCTTTTATTTTAGGCAAAATAGGGCAGGAAAGTGTGTTTCACGATATTTCAGAAAGAAAAAACGCCTTTCTAGACCATAAAAACAAAAAAAAGTTACCAGGACTTTCAAGAAACAGGCCCATTGGCCCTGAAAAATGCCAGGTGTATAAGTGAATCTCGTTAATATTCCCCTCCCTAGAATTTTTATAGTTGTGGCTTTTACTAATAATGATTCTTTTTTCTGGCAATTGGAACTCTTAGAAGAACTACACTGTATGTCAACGCCCTTCAAGTGTTTTAACCAAGCAGGGCAGCTAATGGCCCATGAAAGACTTAACCCTGGGGAAAAGCATTATGAATGTAAACAGTGTGGCTAGTGTTTGAGCGATGCAGGAAGCTTAAAAAGACATAGCAGAGTTCACACTGGGGAAAAGCCATATGAATGTAAAACAGTGCGACAAGTGTTTTAGCGCACCAGGAAACCTAAGGAGTCATGAAAGAGTTCACAATGGGGAAAAGCGTTATGAATGTACACAGTGTGGAAAGCGTTTTATCCAAGTAGGAAACTTACAGAAACACAACAGAGTTCACACTGGGGAAAAGCCTTATGAATGTAATCATTGTGGCAAGTGTTTTAACCAACCAGAAAGCTTAAAGAAACATAACACTGTTCACATTGCAGAAAAGCTTAACGAATGTAAGCAGTGTGGCAAGTGTTTTAGGGACGCAGGACACCTAAGAAGACATAAAAGAGTTCACACTGGGGAAAAGCCTCATAAGTGTAAACACTGTGGCAAGTGTTTTAGCCTAGCAGAAAACTTAAAGAAACATCAAAGAGTTCACACTGGGGAAAAGCCTTATGAATGTAAACAGTGCGGAAAGTGTTTCAGCGAAGCAGGAAGCTTAAAGAAACATCAAAGAGTTCCACACCTTAACAATGTAAGCACTGCAGCAGTGCTTTAGTAAAGGAGGAACCTTGAAGAAGTATGAAATACAATATTGTTATTCATACTCGGGTAGCGTCACTTGAATGTTGCCAGAAAAACGACTATCCATCTTAACATTTCCGGTGTGAGGGGAAGAGAGTAGAAGCGGAAGACATTGATTTTATAGCCACAATTGACAAACAACCCACAATAACAATATGGAATAATATGGAAGGCATGTGATCAGCAATTGTGGAGAGACACAGTTGTGGGATTTTTCAAGAGGAGATGAGCAGTGAAGCTCTTCTTTAGCATTATGAAAATCATATGACATATACATGTATAATTATGTGAAGATTTTACTTAACTGAAAAATGCTTTCCGCTGTATAAAGTTTTCCTTCGTTTAATTTAGTTCCATTTTTTTTTTTTTCATCACAATATTTTGTTTTCTTCCGTGTCTTAACAGCTACAGTGAGGGACAAAAGTGTTGAGACACTTCTATGAAATGGCCCCTTTTTGAACAGTGGACGTACCTATCCAAGGTAAACACTCCTGTTCAATATCCATGACTCCAGTTATAGCACGCTTTTTTGAAGGAACTGTATACCATCGCTACAGTAAGAAAGTCGTTTGAGGGAAATCTGGCGGGCACCCAATATTTATTCTTATACGGAGGGCTGCAGTTGTACGGACACCTTGATTCAAATACATGTTCAGTAAGTTACTTGAAGGCACTTGACGATAAGGATTGTAACTATGTTGCTTTTTGCAATCGATTTTTGAAAGCCTTTGATAATGTGTAACACTCACTTGCGGAAAAGTTAAAGGCTCTTCATCTTGATCCATATGTTGTTAACTGGTACCTAAGCATTCTAATGGGTAGGAAACAAAGACAAATATTTAACCCGAACAAAGGAACAACCGAGGATAGTGTAAGTGGGGGCCATCTTTTGGCCATTACCAGCACAGTCAAATAGTCCGACGACACCACCCTGCTAGTCAAAGTAAGTATTATGAATGAAATAGATCTTTCTCAAGAGGTTGTCAATCAGTTTTTCAGTTGGACACAAGATAATGCCATGGCATGTAATCCCAAAAAATGCAATGAACTGATACTTTGCAAGAGGGTTGCTCATGATATAGAACCTGTGAACAATATAACCCAAGTTTCTTGTTTAAGAGTGTTAGGGGTTACCTTACAAAGCAATCACAGATTTAGTGAGCATATTTAACAATTATTCCTCGAGCGCGAATGGGCTCTGTGTCAATAGCCCATGAGGCCAAAGGCGGAATGGGCTATTGACTCATAGGCCATGATAGCGAGAGGAATAATTGTTTTAGTAAAATCCAAATAGTTGGTCAAAAATATCAAGACAAAACAACTTTAGCTAGCAAAACGGGATTCAGCCGCCATTTTTCAAAGCCGGCGCTTTTCGCCTCTAGTGGGCTATGAGATATAGCCTCGTAGTAGCTGAACCAATCAGAACGCAGCATGGATAGTAGACCACTAGTTGGATTTTACTAATAAGGTTAAGCTGCAGGAGCCGAATAAGTGCCTGTCATATTGTTGTGTTCACACTTGCGGCGTTTCATTTGATGCATATTAGGTACATGTTAACTTCTTTTGTATAAATTCTGCTATTTACAAGAGTTGGTTTTCCAGTCTTTGTGTCGCCCAGTTTCCACCGTGAAATGTCTGCTCACAATGACTTCTTATTTCACGAATGAAAACAGGCTTTCTTCTTAAGTTCAGCTCAGTGGCGGATCCAGGGGCAGGGTCCGGACCCCCCCCCCCCCCCCCCCCCCCATCAGAGCTGGCGCTTATTTGACACAAATTCTTACATCGGCAGGGTCGTTTATCACTTTTTCCTTGTTATCTGGCTGATTTTTCCTTAATGAAACGCGCGTTGCTTTTGCCACTAAACTGTATTCCAGGGATATTAAAAATAAAATTGTTTTTGGGAACCTTCCTACGATCTGTTCGCAAAGCAAAATTTTCCAGGGGTATTAAAAAATAATTGTTTTTGGCTACCATCATATGAACTGCTCGCAAAGCAAAGTTTCCTTCGCCAACGTTCACAAATTGAAAAACGCGTGGTCGTTTCTGGTAAGAAGTCAGGAATTTGCCACAAAAAAGTTCAGCAGTCCTTTCTGTAAAATATTTCAACTTTATAGTGAGTTGACTAACTTATCCCCTTACACAAAGGAAAATAAGGAAATAGTGAGGAAATAATCTCTTCCCTACTTTGGTTCAATTTCGATTTTTAACCCCTTTATTTTCTATGCGGATAATCTACGAAGCTGTGTCTTTTTTTGTCCTTTCTCGGTAACCATTGGTTACTTGAGGGAGCTACTTGTTATCTCCTTGTTTTTTCCGCGCACTTGAACATCCATTTATCCGCTTTTTCTACAAAAACGGACTAATAATATTCAAATTTTCCCCCGGACTTGTCCAACTTATTTCAAAATTCCGTTTTCAACATACTTCTTAGACATTCACAGAATTTAGAACAAGGCTTTGGGGCTTTTTTGTTGGTAAGCCTGCATTTATAGATCAACAACTATCTCCGTTAGATGCCCACTTCCCAAAGAAAAACAATGAAATCTCGAGAAATCGCACGCGCAGTCTCTTACTCACGATTTTTCGCTCTGATCATATGCGGTATACTGTACGTTAAGGGAATATTAACGGATTGACAGCTTCTTATTAGTAGTCCCTGTTTGTTAACGCATGTACAGTTTGGTCTCAACGCTGTACAAAAGTTCGCAATGGCCTTCTGTTAAACGAACTAACACGGTTAGTTCATTCATTCATTGTTTTGATTCAAAGTTGCAATGGGCACGCAATACATGCGAACGTAAACAAGCCAAGCGACGCGAATGTCCGCCGCACGCCGTGTCACAACACAGCATTTATCTTCGTTACATACGACCCACAGATAACGCACGGCAAACAAATCGGCAATAGAAAACAACCTTTTCGGAAAAAAAATAAACAAGGTACACTGAGTGAAACAAACTATTAAATGATTTACATTTCCCCTTTGGAATATAATCTTCCTCGCAGGACACAAAAAAATGTGAATGGTTTGGCATATTGTCAAGAGTTTGACAAAATTTTTGTTCTCAGTTGTCGAGCGCCAAAGATGTCACGTGAATGATGCATAATTTCATTGCATATTTTTGGAAAGGAGGTGATTCATTAAAATCTTATTGAGCAAAATGACCTCGTAAACAAGTCGTTCTTTCAAGGTTGAACCGTAAATGGGGCAGAGTCGAAAATCTTCACATTCAAACTGTGTTCTACTTTTAAAACGTTTGGGTTAATTAGTTTAAGTCGCATTCTCTTACACTCGAACCACGAAAGCGGCAAATGCCAAAGCTTTCACGTGCAGACTGCCTGGCAATACAACTCAAAGTATAAAGGGCGTAATCATATGAGCCATGGAAGCAATGCGCATGAACAGTGTGTTACCCGCTGTCCTTTTTCTTGTTTGGTTCATTCGCCAGGCCGCCCTCAAAGCGTGATTACTTGGAAAATGTCCACCAGGGATACGGCATCACAATACCGGGATCCCAGCTAACCGGGCTAGCTCGCTTGACATATAATCGAAATTGATTGTTGTTGTGTTTAACTAAGGTTTCGGGTCTTACTTGCTGTGTCCTTTTTCTGCGCTCTTGAACATTAGTTTATCCGCTATATACCACAAAAATGGACTAATAATTTTCAGATTTCTCCCCGAAATTTTCCAACTTATCTCAAAATACCGTTTTGGACATACTTCGTAGACATTCCCAGAATTTAGAACACGGCTTTGTGGCTTTTTTCTGGGTGAGCCTGCATTTATAGATCAACGACTATCTCCATTAAATGCCCGTTTTCCGGAGAATAAAACAATGAAATCGCACGCAGTTTCATACTCAGAATTTTTCGATCTGATCACATGCGGTATATTTAACAATTAATGAATGAGGCTGAGTATCTTATGAAGAATTATGGCGATCGAGAAGGGTGTTATCCGTCGAGGCCGTAGGCCGAGGCGGATAACACCCTTCTCGATCGCCATAATTCTTCATATGATACGAAAGCCGAATTCAATAATTGTCTTATCATTCATTCAAAATAATTCCTAGTTTAAAAACATAGCTAAAACATGCTCACCTCCATCGATTTTAAGTTCATCTTCGATAGTGCACGTCTAGGGTTGTTCAGCTCCGCAAATATTCTCCAGATAGCAGATATAGCCCTTCGACTTGACTTCTTGCTGTTCTTGACATGTTTTTACCTATTATTTTGCCTAGTTCTTACTCTTGAAACGGGTGAAATGTCCGCCATTTTTGTTTTCACGACCAAAACAACTCAACCTCGTCCCCAGGTCTTCTCGGTTAACGGTGCATTAACCTGCAAGGAAGCTGCACTTTTGACGTCATCGGTTCATTAATCGCAAAATTCTTCCAAATTTGGTCATCAATAGCTGGTTATGGTGAATTATGCGTGTGCTTTTTAGCCAATCAGAATCGGGAAAATATTTTGAACGAATGATAATGTGCGTTAAGGGAATATTAAGGGTTGACAGCTTCTTATTAGTAGTAGCTGTTTCTTAACGCATGTATAGTTTGGTCTCGACCCTGTTCAAAAGTTCGCGATGGGCTTCTGTGAAACGAGCTAACACAGCTATTTAAAGTGCATATTGGATCGGTTATTTAAACGAAATCTTACTCAGGCCTCCGTTTAAGATATACTTAGACCTCCAGATCTCTTCCTTGGTGGGTCATTTTAAGAAGGTGAATGCTTGTCTAGTTTATTATGCTCTCGTGAAACTGTTTGGGCAAACTAAAAATAGCCTAGAATGTGGTTTAGACCCCCGTTTAAATAACTGGTCCATTGCGTTTTTGTAGGTAAGCAGAGAAATTAGTTTAATTAATTACAGTTATTTTATTTATTTGTTTGTTTGTTTGTTGTTCCTGTTGTTGTTGTTTTTCCATTTCTAGGATGTAGCAAGTTCAAAAGTTGCAATTATTAAATTTTGTTTTCAGTTCAGTCAAGGATGTACAAAACATTGCAAAAATTGTTTTGATTTCTTATATCAGTATAGATAGATAGATAGATAGATAGATAGATAGATAGATAGATAGATAGATAGATAGATAGATAGATAGATAGATAGATAGATAGATAGATAGATAGATAGAAACTTTATTTATGTGTCAAGAAAGAAAAACTAGCCGAGGGGCAGGCCCTCTACTAATAGGGGACACCTACAGTTATAATATAATAGATACAATAATTAAGTACATAAAAAAATCCATACAATATGTTACAAATTGTTAGCTAAAATACTAAAGCTGAGTACTAAAATGCTAAAATTGTTTCCGATGAGACATCAACTATCACACAGAAGACATCCTTTGCATCCATCATCAATAAGAGATGTCAGATCCTTATTACGCATTCGGTTTCTAAAATCACGTAATGATTTACACGTTTTATCATTTTTGTCCAGCTTACTCCATAAAATGGGACCTAAATCTTGTTTGTTGAACAGTAAGGAATATAAATTAAGGCCACCAGGTGTCCCTTTTGTACAAGTATACCCATCACTGAGAAATATGACGGATCTCCAGCGATTTTTATGCTTTTGCATTAAGGCATGTTTGGCAACCAATTGAAAAGTTGCTCGTATACTTTTGTTTTGATCAATTAATCAAGGTTTATTTTTCTATCTATTCACAGATTAACATTTATATAATAACATGTATAATAAGGATCGGGAGATCCTAACATCCTAACATACCATGTTTGGCTTACAAGGAGACCTCCTATGAAAGGTAACACAATCAACTCTCTCTATGACGGACGGCTTTGAGACTGTCACTGATATAAGTGTCCGTCTTACGTAGAGTCAAAAAAAGGAGTAAAGAGAAGTATGGACCAACTCCAGGTGTCCGTCTTTGTTTTGATCAATTAATCAAGGTTTATTTTTCTATCTATTCACAGATTAACATTTATATAATAACATGTATAATAAGGATCGGGAGATCCTAACATCCTAACATACCATGTTTGGCTTACAAGGAGACCTCCTATGAAAGGTAACACAATCAACTCTCTCTATGACGGACGGCTTTGAGACTGTCACTGATATAAGTGTCCGTCTTACGTAGAGTCAAAAAAAGGAGTAAAGAGAAGTATGGACCAACTCCAGGTGTCCGTCTTATAGAGATGTCCGTATATTAGAGGTGTATTTTAAAACAAAGTAGTGTCATTTCTTTGCGGAGCCTCCATTGCTATACCTGAAAATTTTGTTATGACAACAGCATACGCCCGTCCATCCGTACAGACTCCCCGTACAGGGGAGTTAAAGGGAAACACTCTTAAAGTTAGGGAAAGGGAGCCCAGACATGCAGCTCGCAATTGTCTTGACGAAAGTTAGCCTGTTGAGAGGAAGTCAGTCCATTGGAGGCAGCTGAAAATCGCCCAAACTTCCTTCGTTCCCTTCCTGTGTTGCATGTAGAACTATTTTCACAGATTTCTTTGACTCGTTAATGCGAAATGTGGTCAAAAACGGATTCGCGGCTGAATTGAGGAAAAGGAAAGTGACACTTGCCTCTACGAGCACAAAAAACCAGTTTTGTTCACCACAACTCGCGCAATGAGCTGCAATAATAATCGCCACAAAATATGGAGTGAGCGAAAGAAGCAGACATGCTAAAATAAAAAATGAAGTTGTTGCAAATCTTCTCTCCATTTGTGCTCTTTTTACTCGTCGCATATTTTGAAGAGTTAAGTTGCTGGGCAGCGCCGTTTGTCGTTGAAATCCAATCCGAAATGATTGCTTCCTCAAAACGAAAAACATTCCCAAATAACATAAAGTGCTGGTAGAAAGTGGAAAAACAGCGTGCAAATATTGGTCTATGTTCCTGTAAACTTCAACTGAAACACCAGGATGAAGTTGGAGTAAGGCAAACATTACGGAGAAAATGATCACCGCTGTGTTGAAATAGACGAGTTTCCGTGGACTGACTTTGCGGAGATGAAAATGAGGAAAAACAACAGCTATGAATCGATCAACGGACATCGCGGTTACCAGGAGAATAGAACTGTTGATTGCTGCGTACCCGATTATTTTTAAAATGTCTCCTTCTTGAGGGAGGCTATGGTTGCCGAAAGCGCACAGATATCTCACTGTTGTTTCTCCAATGCATACTACGGTGCCGATGAAGAAATCCACCCCAGAAATGAACGCCAAAAACACAGAGAAAGCTTTTCGAAAACAACGAAGAGGGTTTCTGTAAAGTGCGTACAAGACGATGCCATTTGGAACTGCAATAAGAAATGACAGAATCATAAACGATATACCAGTACCGAGACAAATTTCCTTCTCAAAATGGATTTCCATTAATAACATGAATCACAGGGTATTTGCAGTTTCTTGTATCCGGTTCTTTCCACTCAAGCGCTTGCACACCAACTAATTCAGTTGCCTGTTAAACCAGCTCAGCATATATTTATCATTAAAATGCACGTGCGTTGTATTGGTTGTCACTGAGATTTAATATCTAAGCACTTTGCACTCATCCTGTCTTAATCAAACAAGACAGCGAGGAGCTTCCTTTGGGGGAAATATATTTGCATTTTGAGAAAAAAATCGACATTAGAGCACGTTATAGTTTATTTGCATTCCGAACATCTGTTGCAAAAAATACATGTATAAGTTTTGCTGAACAAATCAACTGATTAAGTATACAAAACTTCAATTTAAACAGATGAGGTAAAAACCTTTGCTTTGAAGATCTTGCTAAGCTTTTCGCAATTTTTTTCTCGATTGTTCGCGGTGAATCCTTTGATGCATCTGTACTGTCGCAATTCGTCATAATAATCGCACTTTGTAACACCTGTCGCAATTTGTAATAAATGCATCACACTTTGTAATACCTGTCGCAATTTGTACTAAACCGTGTCGCACTTTGTAATAAAAAAGCTGTCGCAATTTGTAATGACTGTCCATCGCACTTTGTAATAAACTAAGCTGTCGCAATTTGTAGTAATTTCATCGCACTTTGTAATATTATTTGAGAGTGATCCAACTTACTCCGTCAACATTAATATAATGCAAAAATATGAATGGTACTTCATAAACAAAGGTGATGACGTCTGCAAGCACGTAAATTACAAATTGCTTATATATAATTTTCAACGTATCTCCGCTCATTCACGCCATTTAACTTTATTCACGGTCCTAAATATTTTTTTTAAAATTAATTTTGATTAGTTATCTGACTTACGAAATTCTGTCTTCTTAAACCTTGCTATTGTACTAGATGGTTCGCATGCAATGGTTACCCGGGGAGCGTACTCCCTTATAGGGCCAATACGGCGATGTGCCGCTGGACAGAGCATTGTCAGAGAACAGAATCTAGACACACAAGACACAAACGAGCCATTATTAAAAGCCATTTCATTTCCACAAATCGTAACATCCATCTTTACATTATTTGAATAAGGACACCAGGAAAGTTCAAGCTTTCCTTTTCAGATCTTATAACAGGTCGACACAACACCGTCCTTGTCTAACGCGCAATCTTAAGAGAAGTAATAGCTGTTTCCTTATTTTGGAAAACTTAATCAGACGAGGCCTGGAAAAATTCAAAATGTTAACTGCAAATAAACAAAAACGTCATCAGTGGCAAATCGTCGAACCACAACAAAAACATAAACACAAAATCCAATTATGAATGTACCTGTTTTTTTATAAAACTCACTTGGGGTCATACACTGAGCCGGCTGGCCATTTGGTCAATTATTCTCTCTTGATTTGGTCCCATATAGGAACAAAAGAAGTACTCGTTGCATCTTAAAACAATTTTTTTCTATGGAGCCCTCTAATAAAGCAAATACCGTGTGCGTACAACTCGTAAGACCTTGCAATTCTTCCGAGTATGTTCCGGACTCAAACCTTTTTTTCCACAAAATGTAAAGGATAATAAACCATCTATTACTACTTAAGTTACCCCATCTAGGGATCAAACCAAAGACACAAAGCCAACGAGGTAAAAAATGATACCCCATTTAAGGCTCGAGATCCTCAAAAACCATACCCTATCAGGCGATGCATACCTTCCTACCCTATATAAGGGATTATCCCCCACCGCCCCGCGATGAATAAAGTTAAATGGCTTGAATGAGCGGAGATACGTATAAATTATATAATGTTATAAGTAATTTGTAATTTACGTGCTTGCAGACGTCATCACCTTTTTTATGAGGTACCATTCGTATTTTGGCATTATATTAATGTTGACGGAGTAAGTTGAATCACTCTCACAAATTATTACAAAGTGCGATGGAATTATTACAAATTGCGACAGCTTAGTTTATTACAAATTGCGACAGGTATTACGAAGTGCGATGGATTTATTACAAATTGCGACAGTACAGCATCTCTAGGCTTTCCTACACGAACAACTTAAAACTAATTTATCTGAAAGCAAAAAAAAAAAAGAATTTTCGAGAAAACCATTATCACATAGCCGTACAATCAACTCATCGTATCCACACCGTTGTGCAAGAACCGGAGCGGATGATTCCCCTTGATGCAAACATACGTGAAAAGGACAGTAGAACTTTACGTCGCTTTTTTTTTAGTGTTCCCCTAAATTGTTCTTCGAAATTTACCACTTAATCAGCTCACTTTTCTATCTTGATGATCCGTTCCCAATATGTTTCGGTTAAAGAGCAGTGGTAGATCTAGGGGTGGTCCCTGGTAACCGTTTCTCGAAAGTAGCGGTAACCTTTCGTGCCCGAAATCAAATCTTTGAATCACTACCCTAAAGAAGAGCGGCGAGGGTCCTACCTGGTAAACCAGTCCATAATCTTTTCTTAACTAATAGTTTTATGTTATTATGTTATTTCCAAATTTAAAGTATCGAAGCCTCCGTCTTCAATGTGAACAGCAACTGCTTCCAGGGCCTGTTCATCGTCGGGACCTTCGACGGGTCCAAGCTAGGAGGCCAGGTTCCCCACCTTACTACCTCAAAGGTAGCCCGGAGGGGCGAGAGAAAATGTTTTCGAAGATAGATTCCTCTCTCACCTTCAGGTATCGATGAGAACCGATGAGTAGTCCCCCTCTCCACGACCCCAAGTTCTATTTTGACCATTTGAGGTCGACACTGAAGAGGGCCTTTTTCTTACCAAAAAATGGAGCAGTTAGAAAGTAGAGACGAAACATGATCGTTTGCGGGCATCCGGAGACCAAACAGTACCCAAGCGAAAGCAAGGCTGATTTATTTTAGGAAAACGCATAATAAGTTTCAAGCAATGATCACGTGCGGTTCGTAGAATAATTATAAAGCATTGTTACGAGCGATAACCAGATAATCCTTATTGAAACCACAAGATTGATATATAACAGGCATGTTACAATAATTTATAACAACAAAAGAGAAATAAAGTGCACATTCTGTACTAACGTCTAACGTGCAAGTAGCAAGGCTAAACGAGGCGGGCCATTAACTCAGAATATCACCTTTACATATTACATATTACAATTAAAATACTTTCAAAAATAGCACCAGATAGTCAAATATGTACAAGTCATAATATTTACAATATGAGCGGAGCGGAACAAAAAGCTAAAAAAGAAAATAAAAAGTAGAGCGAAAAAAATGAACTGAGTACTGTAGATTGTTATAGCGAGAAGGGTAATAGGAAGCTAGATGTAATTTATATTTGAAATAGAGTCTGTACCATGCGGTAAAAAGTTTAGGTAAAATTCAGTCATTTAATTGGGCTAGAAAGTTCCAGAATTGCACCTGTTCGAGTAATTGTCTTCATCAAAAACCTATGCAAAAAGGGGGAAGCATCTGTCAAATTTCACAAGTAGTTTTAAATGGAAATTCAGTTTTTTCCGGTTGATCAAACTTTGTTGATGGCTCAGGAGCCCATAAACCGGGGCCTGCAGCAACTACTCGCGTCGTGTAACAGCGTTTTAACCGACCAGTTTATTGATACCGAAACCATTTAGGGGCGAATTTAGAATTGTCCCACAAAACAGTAAGCAAAACTACAGATCTAGAAATGGTATTTTTGATCTTATGATTAATGACATTTAGTTTTCGAGTTTGTCTCCGTTTGATATCTAAAACTTCGAATACGCTAATAGATGGAGCGGACCTTCCTTTTTCTCGAGAAGAAGTGGGCATGCTCTATTCTGAATCTAAAAAGCAGAATTGAAAGAGCAGAATAGGATGGATACTAGAGTCAAGTCACTTCTGAAGTCTATTAGGCCAGGGCGTAGCCGGGTGTATCGAAGCAGTCCAGCTACCACGTGACAGAGCGTTCATTCTCCTAAATGCATAAGGATCAGAGCAGCTGAGACTGAGATGCAGTAAAGCATTATTACATTGTCACACTGTAAAAAGTTTGAACAGGATTCATTTCATAAGTAGGCTGAGCCAGTAGCCCATCACACAGTGGTGGATCCAGGGGAAGGGTCTGGAGGGTCCGGACCGCCCTAACCCTAACCATCCCCCATCAGACCTGTTTATATCAAAGGTAAATATTCTACTGTTCAATAGTTCATCATTATCAACTATTTCCGGATTTGTCATAACTTGAATGAATAATTAATGAATGCAACAAACACTTTTAAAAACCGTATAATTACTACATGTATTCCAATCATCTTTTACTGGTGGGAAGAACGGAAGTGCCCTCGGGTAAACCTTTTTATAACCCGATCACGGCCCTTTTCTTTTTCTTTGAGGCGCGCTGCTGATTAGTCGAGTCATTAAATGTCTTTTTTGAAGAATGGGACAAAACATCGCCAGAGTCTCCACGGTGCAGAAGTGTATTGGTTTATTATCACCAAATAGCCAATTTTTTCAACGCGGTGGTAAGTACACATTTTGTTAATACATTTGCATAGATCATTAACAAGTGTATTAAAGTGGGATTGTAATATGTTTAGATACAATTTTGATAGGGTTCATAGATCAGTGACTGATTGGAGGACAAAGTCCCTTAAGAGAACGGTTGAAACAGCCTCGTATTGGAAGTGAATCAAGTCAAAAATGGTAAACCACTTCGAAAAACAAATCTGTCTCGGTACTGGGATATCTTTTTTCTTTCTTTCGTTCCTGACTATGGTTCCAAATGGCATCGTCTTGGTTGCACTTTACAAAAATCACCTTCACTGCTTCACAAGACCTTTCTCAATCTTCTTGAAGTTTATTCCTGCAGTAGACTTCTTCACTGGCATCATAGTATGTTCAGGGCAAGCCTGGACGCGACTTCTATGTGCTTTCAGCGACGGAAGCATTCCTCGAGAAGGAGACGTCGTAAGAATATTCGCTTACACAGCAATCAACAGTTCTATTCTTTTGGAAACTGCAATGTCTGTAGATCGCTTCACAGCTGTTGTTTTTCCCCTCTTCTATCTTCGTAAAGTCAAACGACGAAGCCTTGTCTTTATAAGCGCAGGGTTGGTTATTTTTTCAGCAATTTTTGCAACACTCCAGCTCTCTAGTATTTCAGTCGGTGTTTACCGTGTCATAGACCAGCATTTAAACACTACATTTCCTCTTTGTGTTACTACCTTATGCTATCTGGGGATATTTTTTGCTTTGAGAAGAAAATCCTCTCGTGTTGGATTTGAAACAAGGCGTACAATACCAAGCAGTGGAACAGTTCAAGACACACGACAAGCAAAAAGGGCACAGATGGAGCGAAAATTAGCCACAGCGTCATTTTTCATTTTATTTTTTCTCTTTCTTTCCCTTATCCCTTATTTTGTAGCTGTTATTATTTCAGCCAATTGTAAAAAGTGTGGTGAGCAAAAGTGGTTTTTAGTGCTCATACAATCGAGTGCCTTGTTTCTCTTTCTCAATTCAGCTGCGAATCCAGTATTAACCGTATTCCGCATCAGAGAACTGAAGAAGTCAGTTAAAATAATTCTTCATCTGAGACAAGAAGGAAATGAAAGAAGTCTGTATTTTGAATGACTTTCAACAGAAGATTAATTTGCTAAGAAGCAGTGATTCTGTTGTTGTGTTGGTAGGTAACCACAAGGTGCCAAAAGCCGGTAAGATTGTCTAGAAAACTGGTAAAGTTATCTAGTTTTTAGCATGGCTAAGTTTTTATAAAGTTAAACAAGCGGTTAGTAACGTAGACGATAAAGATTAACGATTAACGATGAATCAAAAATTAACTACACTAGTATACTATGTTGGAAATCAAGCCCCTTCTCGGACTTCCCTTGGACTTTCCGCATACTAATTTGGATTTCCTGCATACTAATTTAGTGCTTTCCTCCATATATAATGAAGTGGATAGTCGTTTCTTGAAAGAACACAATAGGCTTGCCTCGACTTACCCGTGAAGTAACTTGACCTCGGTTTACGGAACGTCTGTTAAAAGGAAAATAGGAATACGAGGAGCGATCACCTCGAGAAACGG
This sequence comes from Porites cylindrica, assembly GCA_964035525.1. NCBI lineage: Eukaryota > Metazoa > Cnidaria > Anthozoa > Scleractinia > Poritidae > Porites > Porites cylindrica. Next base: position 20,850,137 of record OZ037781.1, on the reverse strand, counting down.
TTTCCTATATCTTATTTAGCGCTCAAACTCAGATATATAAACAAAACACATACACAAAGTGGAGTTGAAAAGTCTTTATTTCAATTTAGTTTATGTCTTCTCATTTAGCGCTAAAACTCGGATATATCAACAAAATAAACACACATATACTCGAAGTGGAGCTATAAAGTCTCTATTTCAATTTTGTGTGACTATTACAGAACCGCGTTTTTTCCTATCTATCTCGAGGAAATGAAAAACTATTGAAGTCTCAGCGTTTCACGGGCCGTTAGTCAGGCAATTATGCGAGTTCACAAGCCCATCGTTGCATACAAATTAGCTGTGCAGTAAAAAGCCCAAGGGAGCATCTTTACTTATTATTGTAAAAACATACTTAATAAGGATCAATTGAAACACGCGACTAATAATTGCTAGCAATAAAACCAGACACGTTTCTTAAGACACAAGAAATCAACTTTATGACCCTTTATTCAAATAATTGCAAGATAAATTAAGCCCCTTTTTGGACTTCACTTGGACTTCCCGCATACTAATTTGGATTTCCTGCATACTAATTTAGTGCCTTCCTCCATACAGCTGTTTCGAGAAAGGTTGTCGGAGGAAATGCGCACGCGACAATCCCGAAAGGTAATATGGGATATGATCAATACACTGTTCGTAACGACTGAAGCTGTCGAACCTACTTTTGTTGCTTTCCTTTAGTATTCGCAAACATATGTTCGTTGCCTCCCGTACCATTCTTTCAAATTTCTTTGAAGAAAAGTGCCCTCAAAGACACCCTCAATACCTTTCGGGATTGTCGCGTGCACTTTTTCCGACAACCTTTCTCGAAATAGAGCAGCAGAAATTTGAAAGAATGGTACGGGAGGCCAAGACATATGTTTGCATAATTACCTGACTAACGGCGCGTGAAACTTTGAGACTTTAATAGTTTTTCATTTCCTCGAGATAGATAGGAAAAAACGCGGTTCTGTAATAGTCACACAAAATTGAAATAGAGACTTTTTAGCTCCACTTCGAGTATATGTGTGTTTGTTTTGTTGATATATCCGAGTTTTAGCGCTAAATGAGAAGACATAAACTAAATTGAAATAAAGACTTTTCAACTCCACTTTGTGAATGTGTTTTGTTTATATATCTGAGTTTGAGCGCTAAATAAGATATAGGAAACCGTTTCTCGAGGTGATCGCTCCTCGTATTTCCTATTCCGTAAACCGGGCCCAAGTTATTTCACGGGCAAGTCGAGGCAAGCCTATTGTGTTCTTTCAAGAAACGACTATCCACTTCATTATATATGGAGGAAGGCACTAAATTAGTATGCAGGAAATCCAAATTAATATGCGGGAGGTCCAAGGGAAGTCCAAAGAGGGCTTAATTTCCAACAGAGTATACTCCTTACGAAATGCAATGAAGACCTTTTTTGTGAACTTCAACAGAAAAAAATTTCATTGAAATAAATTAAAATTAGCAAAGACAATTGCAAATCCCGTTTACTTTCATATAGAACTAAGAAAATACCGTGACAAAAAAATAAACAACTTTAAGTGGATAACATTCAAATGATAAGGGAAGGATTGAATGTAGCAAAAAATGCTGAAAGCTTGTAAATAGATAAAATATTTATAACTTATAAATAATTAAAACACCTGTATTTAAGTTATTAAGGGAAATGCAACGCCAACTTATAGTGAGGCCACGTGTCGAGCTGATATAAGCTCGTCTTGATCACTAACATTTCTCCGAAAGCAATCAATTCCACCCTTACAATACAACAAATTCTCAGGCCTACCGTCTACCGCATTGTCGAACAACAATAAGAAGTTCTCGCCTGTTTTTTTCAAGGATCTGAGTTTTTTAATTCACTTGACAACGAGGTCATCAACCCTAGACCCCTTTCCTCCTTTAAGAAAATACTGAACATAAAATTATTAAGTAAATATGAAAGCCGATCGTAAATCTTTCCATCTTCTACTTTTCGCCATCTTTTCTGCAATAATAACTGATCAGAACTGAGCTAGTCCTTAGTTGAGGAGGCCTAACCTCTCATAAGTTTCCTAAAGTTTCTGCTAGGTCTCCTCGCAACTTCGTTTTACTAATTTTCCAATAAATTACCTGTAATTCATTTTCTATTATTGTGTGGCAAACAAAATAAAACAATAAAGCATTAAAGAATAGTTAATTAACAGGAGCCCAACAGGCCAAAAAATAAAGATTCAAACCGATGTTCTGTCATCAAAGAGGATATCTATTGTATCAGTAAATTTAACTTTAACTGAACAGTCGGAAATTTAGCTTGGGGATTATTTAGTTAGAAATTTTAGTTTAAAGGACACTCCTTATATTCACAGAGTAACTCAGTTTATTTTGGTTATATTAGTATGGCTGGCCATACTAATAATTTAATTTACGTGCTTGCAGACGTCATCACCTTTTTTATGAAGTACCATTCATGTTTTGGCATTATATTAATGTTGACAGAGTAAGTTGAATCACTCTCAAAAAATTATTACAAAGTGCGATGGAATTATTACAAATAGCGACAGCTTAGTTTATTACAAAATGCGATGGACAGTTATTACAAATTGCGACAGCTTTTTTATTACAAAGTGCGACACGTTTTATTACAAATTGCGACAGGTATTACAAAGTGCGATGATTATTACAGTTTGCGACAATACAGCATCTCTAGGCTTCCCTACACGAACAACTTAAAACTTATTTATCTAAAAGCAAAAGAGAAAGTATTTTCGAGAAAAGCATTATCCCATAGCTGTACAACCAACTCATAATATCCGCACCGTTGTACAAGAGCCGGAGCGGATGATTCCCCTTTGTTGCAAACATACGTGAAAAGAACAGTAGAATTTTACTTCGCTTTTTTTGAGTGTTCCCTAAATTAGTCTTCGAAATTTACCACTTAATCAGCTCACTCTTCTATCTTGATGATCCGTTCCCAATATTTTACGGTTAAAGTGCAGTGGTAGATCTAGGGGTGGTCCCTGGTGACCGTTTCTCGAAAGCAGTAGTAACCTTTCGTGCCCGAAATCAAATCTTTGAATCACTACCCTAAAGAAGAGCGACAAGGGCGCTAGCTGGCAAACCAGTCCATTATCTTTTCTTAACTAATAGTTTTATCATGTTATTTGCAAAAGTATTGAGGCCTCCATCTCGAATGTGAACACCAACAACTTTCGGGGCCTGTTCATTGTTGGGACCTTCGAGAAACGGGTCCAAGCTAGGAGGCCCGGGGTCCCCACCTTACTACCTTAACGGTAGCCCGGAGGGGCGAGAGAAATTGTTTTTGAAGATAGATTCCTCTCTCACCTTCCGGGTATCGATGAGAACGGATGAGAACTCCCCCTCTCCACGACCCCAAGTTTTATTTTGACCATTTGAGGTCGACACTGAAGAGAGCCTTTTTTTTAACAAAAAAAAAATAGAGCAAAAACATAGAGCAGTAGAGACGAAAGATGATCATTTGACATCCGGAACCAAACAGTACCCAAGCGAAAGCAGAGGCTGATTTATTTAGGAAAAACGTATTATAAATTTCAAGCAATGATCACGTGCGGTTCGTAGAAAAATTATATAGCATTGTTACGAGCGATAACCAGATAATCCTTATTGAAACCACAAGATAGATAACAGGCATGTTACAATAATTTATAACAACAAATACAGCAACAAAAGCAATCTATATTTACAGAGAAATAAGGTGCATATTCTGTGCTAACGACCAACGTGCAAGTGGCAATGCTAAACGAGGCGGGCCATTAACTCAGAATATCAGCTTTATATATTACACATTACAACTAAAATACTTTCAAAAATAGCATCAGATGGTCAAAAATATACAAGTCATAATATTTACAGTATGAGCGGAGCGGAACAAAAAGCAAAAAAAGAAAATAAAAAGTAGAGCAAAAAAAATGAATTGAAGACTGTAGATTGTTATAGCGAGAAATGTGTTCAGAAGGGTAATAAGAAGCAAGATGAAATAATTTATATTTGAAATAGAGTCTGTACCATGCGGTAAAAAGTTTAGATAAAATTCAGTCATTTAACTGAGCGAGAAAGTTCCAAGATTGCACCTGCTCATGCAAAAAGGGAGAAGCATCTGTCAAATTTCACAAGTAGTTTTAAATGGAAATTCAGTTTTTTTCCGGTTGATAAAACGTTGTTGATGGCCCAGGAGCCCATAAACCGGGGGCTGCAGTAACTTTCATATACTCGCGTCGTGTAACAGCGTTTTTACCGACCAGTTTATGTATAACGAACCATTTTGGGGCGAATTTTGAATAGTCCCACAAAACAGTAAGCAAAACATACAGATCTAAAAATGGTATTTTTGATCTTTTCATTAATGACATGTAGTTTTCAAGTTTGTCTCCGTTTGATATCTAAAACTTCGAATACGCTAATAGATGGAGCGGACCTTCCTTTTTCTCGAGAAGAAGTGGGCGTGCTCTAAGCTGTATCTAAAAAGCAGAATAGGATGGATATTAGAGTCAAGTCACTTCTGAAGTCTCTTAGGCCAGGGCGTAGCCGGGTGTATCGAAGCAGTCCAGCTACCACTTGACAGAGCGTTCATCCTCCTAATCCATAAGGATCAGAGCGGCTGAGACTGAGATGCAGTAAAGCATTATTACATTGTCACACGGTAAAAAGTTTGAACAGGATTCATTTCATAAGTAGGCTGAGCCATGAGCCCATCACACAGTGGTGGATCCAGGGGGAGGTTCTGGAGGGTCCGGACCGCCCTAATCCTAACCCTAACCATCCCCCATCAGACTGACGCTTATTTGAGAATGAAGTTCTTTGATCGCGGGATCGTATATCGCTTATTAACTGGCTCATTTTTTGATGAAACGCGTGTTGCATTTTGCCACTAAACTAAATTCCAAGGATATTCAAAAGTGTAATTGTTTTTGGGTACCCTCCTATGATCTGTTCGCCTCTGCTCAAAAAGCAGTATTTCCCCGCGCCAACGGCGACCATCCTTCACAGATTGAGAGGCGCGTCTTCGTCTCAGGGAGTATCAATTTGCCACAAAAAAATTTAACAGTCCTTTCTGAACCAAAGTTTGGACTCGCCAATCAAAACTTCATGGATCCGCCCCTGTCACAGGCTCCTGGTTGAGCATGATCATCCGGGTGAATGTAGTCCTGAATAGGACTGTTGTTGTTGACAGTGACTGACGTTTCGACAACCTGCGCGGTGTAGTCATCTTCAGAGTCAAGTGAGTTGTATCACGTCAGTTATTGACCTGATTGGTCAATTAAGTCGCGATGTTATTGTTCGTCTGTCAGTTAAGCCGTGATGTTATTGGCTATGAAGTCTCTAAATTATGTGACAGTTAAAGACACAGCAAATCGTAATACTACAAATTCTGTAATTCTGCACTGTCCGGTCCGTTTGATGAGGTTTTTGCCTGTTTTGAATCAAGTCGAAAATGGTAAACCACTTCGAAAAACAAATCTGTCTCGGTACTGGGATATCTTTTTTGTTTCTTTCGCTCCTGATTATGGTTCCAAATGGCATCGTCTTGGTTGCACTTTACAAAAACCCCCTTCACTGCTTTAGAAGGCCTTTCTCAGTCTTCTTAAAGTTTATTCCTGCAGTAGACTTCTTCACTGGCACCATAGTATGTTCAGGGCAAGCCTTGACGCGACTTCTATGTGCTTTCAGCGACGGAAGCATTCCTCAAGAAGGAGACATCGTAAAAATATTCGCTTACACAGCAATCAACAGTTCTATTCTTTTGGTGACTGCAATGTCTGTAGATCGCTTCACAGCTGTTGTTTTTCCCCTCTTCTATCTTCGTAAAGTCAAACAACGAAGCCTTGTCATTATAAGCACAGGATTGGTTATTTTTTCAGCAATTTTTGCAACACTCCAGCTCTCTAGTATTTCAGTCGGTGTTTACCGTGTCATCGACCAGCATTTAAACACTACATTTCCTCTTTGTGTTACTACCTTATGCTATCTGGGGATATTTTTTGCTTTGAGAAGAAAATCCTCTCGTGTTGGATTTGAAACACGACGTACAATACCAAGCAGTGGAACAGTTCAAGACACACGACAAGCAAAAACGGCAAAGATGGAGCGAAAATTAGCCTCAACGTCATTGTTAATTTTATTTTTTCTCTTTCTTTCCCTTATCCCTTATTTTGTAGCTGTTATTATTTCAGCCAATTGTCAAAAGTGTGGTGAGCAAAAGTGGTTTTTAGTGCTCATACAATCGAGTGCCTTGTTTCTCTTTCTCAATTCAGCTGCGAATCCGGTATTAACCATATTCCGCATCAGAGAATTGAAGAAGTCAGTTAAAATAATTCTTCATCTGAGACAAGAAGGAAATGAAAGAAGTCTGTATTTTGAATGACTTTCAACAGAAGATTAATTTGCTAAGAAGCAGTAATTCTGTTTTTGTGTGGGTAGGTAACTACAAGGTGCCAAAAGCCGGTAAGATTGTCTAGAAAACTGGTACAGTTATCTAGTTTTTCGCATGGCTTCGTTTTTATAAAGTTAAACAAGCGGTTAGTACCGTAGACGATAAAGATTAAGACAGCACTGTATAAGAGATAACGATGAATCAAAAATTAACTACACTAGTATACTATGTTAAAAATCAAGCCCCTTCTCGAACTTCCCTTGGACTTTCCGCATACTAATTTGGATTTTCTGCATACTAATTTAGTGCTTTCCTCCATATATAATGAAGTGGATAGTCGTTTCTTGAAAGAACACAATAGGCTTGCCTCGACTTGCCCGTGAAGTAACTTGAGCTCGGTTTACGGAACGTCTATTAAAAGGAAAATAGGAATACCAGGAGCGATCACCTCGAGAAACGGTTTCCTATATCTTATTTAGCGCTCAAACTCAGATATATAAACAAAACACATACACAAAGTGGAGTTGAAAAGTCTTTATTTCAATTTAGTTTATGTCTTCTCATTTAGCGCTAAAACTCGGATATATCAACAAAACAAACACACATATACTCGAAGTGGAGCTATAAAGTCTCTATTTCAATTTTGTGTGACTATTACAGAACCGCGTTTTTTCCTATCTATCTCGAGGAAATGAAAAACTATTGAAGTCTCAGCGTTTCACGGGCCGTTAGTCAGGTAATTATGCGAGTTCACAAGCCCATCGTTGCATACAAATTAGCTGTGCAGTAAAAAGCCCAAGGGAGCATCTTTACTTATTATTATAAAAACATACTTAATAAGGATCAATTGAAACACGCGACTAATAATTGCTAGCAATAAAACCAGACACGTTTCTTAAGACACAAGAAATCAACTTTATGACCCTTTATTAAAATAATTGCAAGATAAATTAAGCCCCCTTTTGGACTTCACTTGGACTTCCCGCATACTAATTTGGATTTCCTGCATACTAATTTAGTGCCTTCCTCCATACAGCTGTTTCGACAAAGGTTGTCGGAGGAAATGCGCAAGCGACAATCCCGAAAGGTAATATGGGATATGATCAATACACTGTTCGTAACGACTGAAGCTGTCGAACCTACTTTTGTTGCTTTCCTTTAGTATTCGCAAACATATGTCCGTGGCCTCCCGTACCATTCTTTCAAATTTCTTTGAAGAAAAGTGCCCTCAAAGCCACCCTCAATACCTTTCGGGATTGTCGCGTGCACTTTTTCCGACAACCTTTCTCGAAATAGAGCAGCAGAAATTTGAAAGAATGGTACGGGAGGCCACGGACATATGTTTGCATAATTACCTGACTAACGGCGCGTGAAACTCTGAGACGACGTTACGAACAGTGTATTGATCATATCCCATATTACCTCTCGGGATTGTCGCGTGCGCATTTCCTCCGACAACCTTTCTCGAAACAGCTGTATGGAGGAAGGCACTAAATTAGTATGCAGGAAATCCAAATTAGTATGCGGGAAGTCCAAGTGAAGTCCAAAAAGGGGCTTAATTTATCTTGCAATTATTTTAATAAAGGGTCATAAAGTTGATTTCTTGTGTCTTAAGAAACGTGTCTGGTTTTATTGCTAGCAATTATTAGTCGCGTGTTTCAATTGATCCTTATTAAGTATGTTTTTACAATAATAAGTAAAGATGCTCCCTTGGGCTTTTTACTGCACAGCTAATTTGTATGCAACGATGGGCTTGTGAACTCGCATAATTGCCTGACTAACGGCCCGTGAAACGCTGAGACTTCAATAGTTTTTCATTTCCTCGAGATAGATAGGAGAAAATGCGGTTCTGTAATAGTCACACAAAATTGAAATAGAGACTTTATAGCTCCACTTCGAGTATATGTGTGTTTGTTTTGTTGATATATCCGAGTTTTAGCGCTAAATGAGAAGACGTAAACTAAATTGAAATAAAGACTTTTCAACTCAACTTTGTGTATGTGTTTTGTTTATATATCTGAGTTTGAGCGCTAAATAAGATATAGGAAACCGTTTCTCGCATTGCTGGGTGATCGCTCCTCTTATTCCTATTTTCCTTTTAATAGACGTTCCGTAAACAGGGCTCAAGTTACCTCACCGGCAAGTCGAGGCAAGGCTATTGTGTTCTTTCAAGAAACGACTATCCACTTCATTATATATGGAGGAAAGCACTAAATTAGTATGCAGGAAATCCAAATTAGTATGCGGGAGGTCCAAGGGAAGTCCAAAGAGGGCTTAATTTCCAACAGAGTATACTCCTTAAGAAATGCAATGAAGACTTTTTTTTGAACTTCAATAGAAAAAAATTTCATTCAAATAAATTAAAATTAGCAAAGACAATTGCAAATCCCGTTTACTTTCATATAGAACTAAGAAAATAACGTGACAAAAAAATAAACAACTTTAAGTGGATAACATTCAAATGATAATGGAAGGATTGAATGTAGCAAAAAATGCTGAAAGCTTGTAAATAGATAAAATATTTATAACTTATAAATAATTAAAACACCTGTATTTAAGTTATCAGGGGAAATGCAACGCCAACTTATAGTGAGGCCACGTGTCGAGCTGATATAAGCTCGTCTTGATCACTAACATTTCTCCGAAAGCAATCAATTCCAACCTTACAATACAACAAATTCTCAGGCCTACCGTCTACGGCATTGTCGAACAACAATAAGAAGTTCTCGCCTGTTTTTTTCAAGGACCTGAGTTTTTTAATTCACTTGACAACGAGGTCTTCAACCCTAGACCCCTTTCCTCCTTTAAGAAAATACTGAACATAAAATTATTAAGTAAATATGAAAGCCGATCGTAAATCTTTCCATCTTCGACTCTTCGCCATCTTTTCTGCAATAATAACTGATCAGAACTGAGCTAGTCCTTAGTTGAGGAGGCCTAACCTCTCATAAGTTTCCCATAGTTTCTGCTAGGTCTCCTCGCAACTTCGTTTTGCTAATTTTCCAATATATTAACTGTAATTCATTTTCTATTATTGTGTGGCAAACAAAATAAAACAATAAAGCATTAAAGAATAGTTAATTAACAGGAGCCCAACAGACCAAAAAATAAAGATTCAAAACGATGTTCTGTCATCAAAGAGGATATCTATTGTATCAGTAAATTTAACTTTAACTGAACAGTCGGAAATTTAGCTTGGGGATTATTTAGTTAGAAATTTTAGTTTAAAGGACACTCCTTATATTCACAGAGTAACTCAGTTTATTTTGGTTATATTAGTATGGCTGGCCATACTAATAATTTAATTTACGTGCTTGCAGACGTCATCACCTTTTTTATGAAGTACCATTCATATTTTGGCATTATATTAATGTTGACGGAGTAAGTTTAATCACTCTCAAAAAATTATTACAAAGTGCGATGGAATTATTACAAATAGCGACAGCTTAGTTTATTACAAAATGCGATGGACAGTTATTACAAATTGCGACAGCTTTTTTATTACAAAGTGCGACACGTTTTATTACAAATTGCGACAGGTATTACAAAGTGCGATGATTATTACAATTTGCGACAATACAGCATCTCTAGGCTTTCCTACACGAACAACTTAAAACTAATTTATCTGAAAGCAAAAGAAAAAGTATTTTCGAGAAAAGCATTATCCCATAGCTGTACAACCAACTTATAATATCCGCACCGTTGTACAAGAGCCGGAGCGGATGATTCCCTTTTGTTGCAAACATATGTGAAAAGGACAGTAGAACTTTACTTCGCTTCTTTTGAGTGTTCCCTAAATTGTTCTTCGAAATTTACCACTTAATCAGCTCACTCTTCTATCTTGATGATCCGTTCCCAATATGTTATGGTCAAAGTGCAGTGGTAGATCTAGGGGTGGTTCCTGGTGACCGTTTGTCGAAAGTAGTAGTAACCTTTCGTGCACGAAATCAAATCTTTGAATCACTACCCTAAAGAAGAGCGGCAAGGGTCCTAGCTGGTAAACCAGTCCATTATCCTTTCTTAACTAATAGTTTTATCATGTTATTTGCAAAAGTATTGAAACCTCCATCTTGAATGTGAACACCAACAGCTTTCGGGGCCTGTTCATTGTTGGGACCTTCGAGAAACGGGTCCAAGCTAGGAGGCCCGGGGTCCCCACCTTACTACCTTAACGGTAGCCCGGAGGGGCGAGAGAAATTGTTTTTGAAGATAGATTCCTCTCTCACCTTCCGGGTATCGATGAGAACGGATGAGAACTCCCCCTCTCCACGACCCCAAGTTTTATTTTGACCATTCGAGGTGGACACTGAAGAGAGCCTTTTTTTTTAACAAAAAAAAATAGAGCAAAAAAATAGAGCAGTAGAGACGAAAGATGATCATTTGACATCCGGAGACCAAACAGTACCCAAGCGAAAGCAAGGCTGATTTATTTAGGAAAAACGTATTATAAATTTCAAGCAATGATCACGTGCGGTTCGTAGAAAAATTATAAAGCATTGTTACGAGCGATAACCAGATAATCCTTATTGAAACCACAAGATAGATAACAGGCATGTTACAATAATTTATAACAACAAATACAGCAACAAAAGCAATCTTTATTTACAGAGAAATAAGGTGCATATTCTGTGCTAACGACCAACGTGCAAGTGGCAATGCTAAACGAGTCGGGCGATTAACTCAGAATATCAGCTTTATATATTATAAAAACATTACAATTAAAATACTTTCAAAAATAGCATCAGATAGTCAAATATGTACAAGTTATAATATTTACAGTATGAGCGGAGAGGAACAAAAAGCAAAAAAAGAAAATAAAAAGTAGAGCAAAAAAAATGAATTGAAGACTTTAGATTGTTATAGCGAGAAATGTGTTCAGAAGGGTAATAAGAAGCAAGATGTAATAATTTATATTTGAAATAGAGTCTGTACCATGCGGTAAAAAGTTTAGGTAAAATTCAGTCATTTAACTGAGCGAGAAAGTTCCAAGATTGCACCTGCTCATGCAAAAAGGGAGAAGCATCTGTCAAATTTCACAAGTAGTTTTAAATGGAAATTCAGTTTTTTCCTATTGATCAAACGTTGTTGATGGCTCAGGAGCCCATAAACCGGGGCCTGCAGTAACTTTCATATACTCGCGTCGTGTAACAGCGTTTTTACCGACCAGTTTATGTATAACGAACCATTTTGGGGCGAATTTTGAATAGTCCCACAAAACAGTAAGCAAAACATACAGATCTAAAAATGGTATTTTTGATCTTTTCATTAATGACATGTAGTTTTCAAGTTTGTCTCCGTTTGATATCTAAAACTTCGAATACGCTAATAGATGGAGCGGACCTTCCTTTTTCTCGAGAAGAAGTGGGCGTGCTCTAAGCTGTATCTAAAAAGCAGAATAGGATGGATATTAGAGTCAAGTCACTTCTGAAGTCTCTTAGGCCAGGGCGTAGCCGGGTGTATCGAAGCAGTCCAGCTACCATTTGACAGAGCGTTCATTCTCCTAATCCATAAGGATCAGAGCGGCTGAGACTGAGATGCAGTAAAGCATTATTACATTGTCACACGGTAAAAAGTTTGAACAGGATTCGTTTCATAAGTAGGCTGAGCCATGAGCCCATCACACAGTGGTGGATCCAGGGGGAGGTTCTGGAGGGTCCGGACCGCCCTAATCCTAACCCTAACGATCCCCCATCAGACTGACGCTTATTTGAGAATGAAGTTCTTTGATCGCGGGATCGTATATCGCTTATTAACTGGCTCATTTCTTGATGAAACGCGTGTTGCATTTTGCCACTAAACTAAATTCCAAGGATATTCAAAAGTGTAATTGTTTTTGGGTACCCTCCTATGATCTGTTCGCCTCTGCTCAAAAAGCAGTATTTCCCCGCGCCAACGGCGACCATCCTTCACAGATTGAGAGACGCGTCTTCGTCTCAGGGAGTATCAATTTGCCACAAAAAAATTTAACAGTCCTTTCTGAACCAAAATTTGGACTCGCCAATCAAAACTTCATGGATCCGCCCCTGTCACAGGCTCCTGGTTGAGCATGATCATCCGGGTGAATGTAGTCCTGAATAGGACTGTTGTTGTTGACAGTGACTGACGTTTCGACAACCTGCGCGGTGTAGTCATCTTCAGAGTCAAGTGAGTTGTATCACGTCAGTTATTGACCTGATTGGTCAATTAAGTCGCGATGTTATTGTTCGTCTGTCAGTTAAGCCGTGATGTTATTGGCTATGAAGTCTCTAAATTATGTGACAGTTAAAGACACAGCAAATCGTAATACTACAAATTCTGTACTTCTGCACTGTCCGGTCAGTTTGATGAGGTTTTTGCCTGTTTTGAATCAAGTCGAAAATGGTAAACCACTTCGAAAAACAAATCTGTCTCGGTACTGGGATATCTTTGTTGTTTCCTTCGCTCCTGATTATGGTTCCAAATGGCATCGTCTTGGTTGCACTTTACAAAAATCCCCTTCACTGCTTCAGAAGGCCTTTCTCAGTCTTCTTAAAGTTTATTCCTGCAGTAGACTTCTTCACTGGCACCATAGTATGTTCAGGGCAAGCCTTGACGCGACTTCTATGTGCTTTCAGCGACGGAAGCATTCCTCAAGAAGGAGACATCGTAAGAATATTCGCTTACACAGCAATCAACAGTTCTATTCTTTTGGTGACTGCAATGTCTGTAGATCGCTTCACAGCTGTTGTTTTTCCCCTCTTCTATCTCCGTAAAGTCAAACAACGAAGCCTTGTCATTATAAGCACAGGGTTGGTTATTTTTTCAGCAATTTTTGCAGCACTCCAGCTCTCTAGTATTTCAGTCGGTGTTTACCGTGTCATAGACCAGCATTTAAACACTACATTTCCTCTTTGTGTTACTACCTTATGCTATCTGGGGATATTTTTTGCTTTGAGAAGAAAATCCTCTCGTTGGATTTGAAACAAGGCGTACAATACCAAGCAGTGGAACAGTTCAAGACACCCGACAAGCAAAAAGGGCACAGATGGAGCGAAAATTAGCCTCAACGTCATTGTTAATTTTATTTTTTCTCTTTCTTTCCCTTATCCCTTATTTTGTAGCTGTTATTATTTCAGCCAATTGTCAAAAGCGTGGTGAGCAAAAGTGGTTTTTAGTGCTCATACAATCGAGTGCCTTGTTTCTCTTTCTCAATTCAGCTGCGAATCCGGTATTAACCATATTCCGCATCAGAGAATTGAAGAAGTCAGTTAAAATAATTCTTCATCTGAGACAAGAAGGAAATGAAAGAAGTCTGTATTTTGAATGACTTTCAACAGAAGATTAATTTGCTAAGAAGCAGTAATTCTGTTTTTGTGTGGGTAGGTAACTACAAGGTGCCAAAAGCCGGTAAGATTGTCTAGAAAACTGGTAAAGTTATCTAGTTTTTCGCATGGCTTCGTTTTTATAAAGTTAAACAAGCGGTTAGTACCGTAGACGATAAAGATTAAGACAGCACTGTATAAGAGATAACGATGAATCAAAAATTAACTACACTAGTATACTATGTTGGAAATCAAGCCCCTTCTCGGACTTCCCTTGGACTTTCCGCATACTAATTTGGATTTCCTGCATACTAATTTAGTGCTTTCCTCCATATATAATGAAGTGGATAGTCGTTTCTTGAAAGAACACAATAGGCTTTCCTCGACTTGCCCGTGAAGTAACTTGAGCTCGGTTTACGGAACGTCTATTAAAAGGAAAATAGGAATACCAGGAGCGATCACCTCGAGAAACGGTTTCCTCTATCTTATTTAGCGCTCAAACTCAGATATATAAACAAAACACATACACAAAGTGGAGTTGAAAAGTCTTTATTTCAATTTAGTTTATGTCTTCTCATTTAGCGCTAAAACTCGGATATATCAACAAAATAAACACACATATACTCGAAGTGGAGCTATAAAGTCTCTATTTCAATTTTGTGTGACTATTACAGAACCGCGTTTTTTCCTATCTATCTCGAGGAAATGAAAAACTATTGAAGTCTCAGCGTTTCACGGGCCGTTAGTCAGGTAATTATGCGAGTTCACAAGCCCATCGTTGCATACAAATTAGCTGTGCAGTAAAAAGCCCAAGGGAGCATCTTTACTTATCATTATAAAAACATACTTAATAAGGATCAATTGAAACACGCGACTAATAATTGCTAGCAATAAAACCAGACACGTTTCTTAAGACACAAGAAATCAACTTTATGACCCTTTATTAAAATAATTGCAAGATAAATTAAGCCCCCTTTTGGACTTCACTTGGACTTCCCGCATACTAATTTGGATTTCCTGCATACTAATTTAGTGCCTTCCTCCATACAGCTGTTTCGACAAAGGTTGTCGGAGGAAATGCGCAAGCGACAATCCCGAAAGGTAATATGGGATATGATCAATACACTGTTCGTAACGACTGAAGCTGTCGAACCTACTTTTGTTGCTTTCCTTTAGTATTCGCAAACATATGTCCGTGGCCTCCCGTACCATTCTTTCAAATTTCTTTGAAGAAAAGTGCCCTCAAAGCCACCCTCAATACCTTTCGGGATTGTCGCGTGCACTTTTTCCGACAACCTTTCTCGAAATAGAGCAGCAGAAATTTGAAAGAATGGTACGGGAGGCCACGGACATATGTTTGCATAATTACCTGACTAACGGCGCGTGAAACTCTGAGACTTTAATAGTTTTTCATTTCCTCGAGATAGATAGGAGAAAATGCGGTTCTGTAATAGTCACACAAAATTGAAATAGAGACTTTTTAGCTCCACTTCGAGTATATGTGTGTTTGTTTTGTTGATATATCCGAGTTTTAGCGCTAAATGAGAAGACGTAAACTAAATTGAAATAAAGACTTTTCAACTCAACTTTGTGTATGTGTTTTGTTTATATATCTGAGTTTGAGCGCTAAATAAGATATAGGAAACCGTTTCTCGCATTGCTGGGTGATCGCTCCTCGTATTCCTATTTTCCTTTTAATAGACGTTCCGTAAACCGGGCTCAAGTTACTTCACGGGCAAGTCGAGGCAAGCCTATTGTGTTCTTTCAAGAAACGACTATCCACTTCATTATATATGGAGGAAAGCACTAAATTAGTATGCAGGAAATCCAAATTAGTATGCGGGAGGTCCAAGGGAAGTCCAAAGAGGGCTTAATTTCCAACAGAGTATACTCCTTAAGAAATGCAATGAAGACTTTTTTTTGAACTTCAATAGAAAAAAATTTCATTCAAATAAATTAAAATTAGCAAAGACAATTGCAAATCCCGTTTACTTTCATATAGAACTAAGAAAATAACGTGACAAAAAAATAAACAACTTTAAGTGGATAACATTCAAATGATAATGGAAGGATTGAATGTAGCAAAAAATGCTGAAAGCTTGTAAATAGATAAAATATTTATAACTTATAAATAATTAAAACACCTGTATTTAAGTTATCAGGGGAAATGCAACGCCAACTTATAGTGAGGTCACGTGTCGAGCTGATATAAGCTCGTCTTGATCACTAACATTTCTCCGAAAGCAATCAATTCCACCCTTACAATACAACAAATTCTTAGGCCTACCGTCTACGGCATTGTCGAACAACAATAAGAAGTTCTCGCCTGTTTTTTTTCAAGGACCTGAGTTTTTTAATTCACTTGACAACGAGGTCTTCAACCCTAGACCCCTTTCCTCCTTTAAGAAAATACTGAACATAAAATTATTAAGTAAATATGAAAGCCGATCGTAAATCTTTCCATCTTCGACTTTTCGCCATCTTTTCTGCAATAATAACTGATCAGAACTGAGCTAGTCCTTAGTTGAGGAGGCCTAACCTCTCATAAGTTTCCTAAAGTTTCTGCTAGGTCTCCTCGCAACTTCGTTTTGCTAATTTTCCAATATATTAACTGTAATTCATTTTCTATTATTGTGTGGCAAACAAAATAAAACAATAAAGCATTAAAGAATAGTTAATTAACAGGAGCCCAACAGACCAAAAAATAAAGATTCAAAACGATGTTCTGTCATCAAAGAGGATATCTATTGTATCAGTAAATTTAACTTTAACTGAACAGTCGGAAATTTAGCTTGGGGATTATTTAGTTAGAAATTTTAGTTTAAAGGACACTCCTTATATTCACAGAGTAACTCAGTTTATTTTGGTTATATTAGTATGGCTGGCCATACTAATAATTTAATTTACGTGCTTGCAGACGTCATCACCTTTTTTATGAAGTACCATTCATATTTTGGCATTATATTAATGTTGACGGAGTAAGTTTAATCACTCTCAAAAAATTATTACAAAGTGCGATGGAATTATTACAAATAGCGACAGCTTAGTTTATTACAAAATGCGATGGACAGTTATTACAAATTGCGACAGCTTTTTTATTACAAAGTGCGACACGTTTTATTACAAATTGCGACAGGTATTACAAAGTGCGATGATTATTACAATTTGCGACAATACAGCATCTCTAGGCTTTCCTACACGAACAACTTAAAACTAATTTATCTGAAAGCAAAAGAAAAAGTATTTTCGAGAAAAGCATTATCCCATAGCTGTACAACCAACTCATAATATCCGCACCGTTGTACAAGAGCCGGAGCGGATGATTCCCTTTTGTTGCAAACATATGTGAAAAGGACAGTAGAACTTTACTTCGCTTCTTTTGAGTGTTCCCTAAATTGTTCTTCGAAATTTACCACTTAATCAGCTCACTCTTCTATCTTGATGATCCGTTCCCAATATGTTATGGTTAAAGTGCAGTGGTAGATCTAGGGGTGGTTCCTGGTGACCGTTTGTCGAAAGTAGTAGTAACCTTTCGTGCACGAAATCAAATCTTTGAATCACTACCCTAAAGAAGAGCGGCAAGGGTCCTAGCTGGTAAACCAGTCCATTATCCTTTCTTAACTAATAGTTTTATCATGTTATTTGCAAAAGTATTGAAACCTCCATCTTGAATGTGAACACCAACAGCTTTCGGGCCCTGTTCATTGTTGGGACCTTCGAGAAACGGGTCCAAGCTAGGAGGCCCGGGGTCCCCACCTTACTACCTTAACGGTAGCCCGGAGGGGCGAGAGAAATTGTTTTTGAAGGTAGATTCCTCTCTCACCTTCCGGGTATCGATGAGAACGGATGAGAACTCCCCCTCTCCACGACCCCAAGTTTTATTTTGACCATTTGAGGTCGACACTGAAGAGAGCCTTTTTTTTAACAAAAAAAAAATTGAGCAAAAAAATAGAGCAGTAGAGACGAAAGATGATCATTTGACATCCGGAGACCAAACAGTACCCAAGCGAAAGCAAGGCTGATTTATTTAGGAAAAACGTATTATAAATTTCAAGCAATGATCACGTGCGGTTCGTAGAAAAATTATAAAGCATTGTTACGAGCGATAACCAGATAATCCTTATTGAAACCACAAGATAGATAACAGGCATGTTACAATAATTTATAACAACAAATACAGCAACAAAAGCAATCTTTATTTACAGAGAAATAAGGTGCATATTCTGTGCTAACGACCAACGTGCAAGTGGCAATGCTAAACGAGTCGGGCGATTAACTCAGAATATCAGCTTTATATATTATACATTACAATTAAAATACTTTCAAAAATAGCATCAGATAGTCAAATATGTACAAGTTATAATATTTACAGAATGAGCGGAGAGGAACAAAAAGCAAAAAAATAAAATAAAAAGTAGAGCAAAAAAAATGAATTGAAGACTGTAGATTGTTATAGCGAGAAATGTGTTCAGAAGGGTAATAAGAAGCAAGATGTAATAATTTATATTTGAAATAGAGTCTGTACCATGCGGTAAAAAGTTTAGGTAAAATTCAGTCATTTAACTGAGCGAGAAAGTTCCAAGATTGCACCTGCTCATGCAAAAAGGGAGAAGCATCTGTCAAATTTCACAAGTAGTTTTAAATGGAAATTCAGTTTTTTCCAATTGATCAAACGTTGTTGATGGCTCAGGAGCCCATAAACCGGGGCCTGCAGTAACTTTCATATAGTCGCGTCGTGTAACAGCGTTTTTACCGACCAGTTTATGTATAACGGAACCATTTTGGGGCGAATTTAGAATAGTCCCACAAAACAGTAAGCAAAACATACAGATCTAAAAATGGTATTTTTGATCTTTTCATTAATGACATGTAGTTTTCAAGTTTGTCTCCGTTTGATATCTAAAACTTCGAATACGCTAATAGATGGAGCGGACCTTCCTTTTTCTCGAGAAGAAGTGGGCGTGCTCTAAGCTGTATCTAAAAAGCAGAATAGGATGGATATTAGAAACAAGTCACTTCTGAAGTCTCTTAGGCCAGGGCGTAGCCGGGTGTATCGAAGCAGTCCTAATCCATAAGGATCAGAGCGGCTGAGACTGAAATGCAGTAAAGCATTATTACATTGTCACATGGTAGAGCGGTTTTCACTTGACTGTCGTAAAACCAAAACCAAAGTAAATACACTAACCAACCAAAGGGCGTAGTAAAACCAAAACCAATCCCTTTCGACAGTCAAGTGAAAACCGCTCTAAAAAGTTTGAACAGGATTCATTTCATAAGTAGGCTGAGCCAGGAGCTCATCACGCAGTGGTGGATCCAGGGGGAGGTTCTGGAGGGTCTGGACCGCCCTAACCCTAACCCTAACCCTAACCATCCCCCATCAGACTGACGCTTATTTGAGAATGAAGTTCTTTGATCGCGGGATCGTATATCGCTTATTAACTGGCTCATTTTTTGATGAAACGCGTGTTGCATTTTGCCACTAAACTAAATTCCAGGGATATTCAAAAGTGTAATTGTTTTTGGGTACCCTCCTATGATCTGTTCGCCTCTGCTCAAAAAGCAGTATTTCCTCGCGCCAACGGCGACCATCCTTCACAGATTGAGAGACGCGTCTTCGTCTCAGGGAGTACCAATTTGCCACAAAAAAATTTAACAGTCCTTTCTGAACCAAAATTTGGACTCGCCAATCAAAAATTCATGGATCCGCCCCTGTCACAGGCTCCTGGTTGAGCATGATCATCCGGGTGAATGTAGTCCTGAATAGGACTGTTGTTGTTGACAGTGACTGACGTTTCGACAACCTGCGCGGTGTAGTCATCTTCAGAGTCAAGTGAGTTGTATCACGTCAGTTATTGACCTGATTGGTCAATTAAGTCGCGATGTTATTGTTCGTCTGTCAGTTAAGCCGTGATGTTATTGGCTATGAAGTCTCTAAATTATGTGACAGTTAAAGACACAGCAAATCGTAATACTACAAATTCTGTAATTCTGCACTGTCCGGTCAGTTTGATGAGGTTTTTGCCTGTTTTGAATCAAGTCGAAAATGGTAAACCACTTCGAAAAACAAATCTGTCTCGGTACTGGGATATCTTTGTTGTTTCCTTCGCTCCTGATTATGGTTCCAAATGGCATCGTCTTGGTTGCACTTTACAAAAATCCCCTTCACTGCTTCAGAAGGCCTTTCTCAGTCTTCTTAAAGTTTATTCCTGCAGTAGACTTCTTCACTGGCACCATAGTATGTTCAGGGCAAGCCTTGACGCGACTTCTATGTGCTTTTAGCGACGGAAGCATTCCTCATGAAGGAGACATCGTAAGAATATTCGCTTACACAGCAATCAACAGTTCTATTCTTTTGGTGACTGCAATGTCTGTAGATCGCTTCACAGCTGTTGTTTTTCCCCTCATCTATATCCGTAAAGTCAAACAACGAAGCCTTGTCATTATAAGCACAGGGTTGGTTATTTTTTCAGCAATTTTTGCAGCACTCCAGCTCTCTAGTATTTCAGTCGGTGTTTACCGTGTCATAGACCAGCATTTAAACACTACATTTCCTCTTTGTGTTACTACCTTATGCTATCTGGGGATATTTTTTGCTTTGAGAAGAAAATCCTCTCGTGTTGGATTTGAAACAAGGCGTACAATACCAAGCAGTGGAACAATTCAAGACACACGACAAGCAAAAAGGGCACAGATGGAGCGAAAATTAGCCACAACGTCATTTTTCATTTTATTTTTTCTCTTTCTTTCAGTAGTATAGGAGGGATGTTTTACTTCGGTTTTTTTGGGGGGAATCTCATTAAGGTGGGGGGGAATAAATTAACGTCGCTGACGTCATAGGCTATTGTCTTGATCTCATGAATAAAATGCGCAGGAATCTCATTAACTTGCGGTGGAATCTCATTAAGTATATCCAGTTTGACGGGTTTATCAATAATATCATGTTCTATTTTTATCTTGTGGCGGTCATGGTCGGTATAACCGGTTTGACAGGTTTTAGTTATTTTCGGAAGAAGGAGTAAAGTCAAACTTGTCTGTGACTCAAAATCACGGAGGTGTAATGTAATTATGCAAGTCCTATTTTCCTCCTGCTGTGATTGTCCCAGTTCCGGTTCACTGACTTTTGGCAGGCAAATCGTGCATATTAATGAGGGCAAAGACAAACTAGCTCTTTTTTACACTGCAAACAATGTTTTACTTACCTCTCTCCTTTCCACAATTTTTGTTATTTTCCTTCCTCAATTTTTATTCCCATTTTTCCCTCCTCCTCCTCCTCCCCCTCCTCATTTTTATTGTTTTCTCTCCTCCTCCTCCTCCCCCTCCTCATTTTTATTGTTTTCCCTCCTCCTCCTCCTCCTCCTTCTCATTTCTATTGTTTTTCCCTCCTCCTCCTCCTCCTCCTCATTCTATTGTTTTCCCTCCTCCTCCTCCTCCTCCCTCCTCCTCTAATTTGTATTTCCTGCATACTAATTTAGTGCCTTCCTCCATATATAATGAAGTGGATAGTCGTTTCTTGAAAGAACACGATAGGCTTGCCTCGACTTGCCCGTGAAGTAACTTGAGCCAGGTTTACGGAACGTCCATTAAAAGGAAAATAGGAATAAGAAGAGCGATCACCCAGCAATGCGAGAAAAGGTTTCCTATTTCTTATTTAGCGCTAAAACTCAGATATTAAACAATTATTTGATGAGGTTTTTGTGATATCCTAAATAATCAAGGTCGAGGTAAGTGTTATCCGCCGAGCCGAGGGCCGAGGCTGATAACACTTACCGAGACCTTGATTATTTAGGATATCACAAAAGCCGAATCTAATAATCGTTTTATTATACATTGTCTTGAAGAAAATAACAACAAAAACACCGTCGCAAGGAACCTGAATTGATATTGTTATTGTGAATCATGCATTGCGCGCGCAACTTACAGAAAGTCTTTATTTCAATTAAGTTTATGTCTTCTCATTTAGCGCTAGAACTCGGATATATCAACAAAACAAACACACATATACTCGAAGTGGAGCTAAAAAGTCTCTATTTCAATTTTGTGTGACTATTACAGAACCGCGTTTTCTCCTATCTATCTCGAGGAAATTTCGTTGTTGCTAGGCTACGTCCTCCATAAAACGCGAAATTAGGCATGCCACGTCGTAGTCGTGCAAAAAAGGGCAGAGAAATGTACAAAAAAGCGTGGTGCACGTGCAAAGTTCTTGTTTTGCTAATCAAAGCTATTGTTCTTTTTTACGTTCTCGATACCGTCCGCGTCGTTGGATCTTGAAGTCCCTATTATATATGGAGGAAGGCACTAAATTAGTATGCAGGAAATCCGAATTAGTATGCGGGAAGTGCAAGGGAAGTCCAAAAAGGGGCTTAATTTCCAACATAGTATACTACTAACTACGGATTGTACTGTATTTAAAGAAAGATACGAAATGCAATGAAGACTTTTTTTTGAATATCAATACAAAAAATTTCATTGAAACAAATTAAAATTAGCAAAGATAATTGCAAATCCCTTTTACATTCATATAGAACTAAGGGCCTGTTTACATGGAGGGGGACCCCGGTCTAGTGGGGTAGCTTTCCTTTGCTTTGTGTCCCCTAGAGCGTAAAAACAAAAGAAACCAACCCCACTAGACCGCGGTCTTCCACTCCATGTAAACAGGCCCTAAGAAAATAACGTGACAAAAAAATAAACAACTTCAAGTGGATGACATTCAAATGATAATAGAAGGATTGAATGTAGCAAAAAATGCTGAAAGCTTGTAAATAGATAAAATGTTTATAACTTATAAATAACTAAAACACCTGGGCCCAGTTGTTCGAAGGCCGATTAGCGCTTAACCTAGGGTTAAATTTAACCCGGGTTTCTTTTTCTTTTATTCAAAAGCATTTTCTCGGAAGTTTCTCCGTTATTTTTAAGAGCATCCAATCATCAACTTGCCGACAGAAAGAATTAAACTGAATATACTTTTTAAGCGTTCAAATCTGAATTCAAATTTCGCACTAACCGCGGGTTATCTTAACCCAGCTTTGAACAACCGGGCCCTGTATTTAAGTTATCAAGGGAAATGAAACGCCAGCTTATAGTGAGGCCACGTGTCGAGCTAATATAAGCTCGTCTTGATCAGTAAAATTTATCCGAAAACAATCAATTCCACCCTTACAATACAAAAAATTCCCAGGCCTACCGTCTACCGTATTGTCGAACAACAATAAGAAGTTCTCGCCTGTTTTTTTCAAGGACCTGAGTTTTTTAATTCACTTGACAACAAGGTCATCAACTATACATCCCTTTCCTCCTTTAAGAAAATATAGCTAATATAGGCCAGGAAAATGTCTTTTACGATATTCTAAAACGAAAAAAACCCTTTCTAGACTATAAATACAAATAGTTCGAAAAGTCGAAGAATTGACATTTTTCCAAAAGAGGAACCCATGGTTTTGGCCCAAAAATGGCCATTTATGCTTCATGTTCCTTTACATATTACGAAAGTTATTGATGTTGGCGGAGTCTCGCTTTGGGTGAGCTCTGTTTACTGGGACACAAAATAATCACAATCCCATTATGGGATACTTTGGCCACGGGAGTGGCCGTTTATTAAATTAAAGCATATAAAGCTGGGAAAACTAGATACACAAGAACATTATCCCAGCAAAGGTGAGGGCACACCCGCCACTCCCTAGGGTAAAATAAAGCTAACGGGAGGGAAGGGAGGGAAAAATGTTTCTGACTGTCTTGTAATGCGAGGAAGGAGGCCTTGTGCCTCGCTTCTGTGACTTACATGACCCGTGACATAAATGACACTTTCGTGACAAATCACCCGGATGACAGGAAACCCTCCTTTGCTGATAGCTGGAGAAATACAATAATGATCAGTCACATTAAGCATAAAACCATTTATTTCTTTCAGAAATAAATCTCATTTATGCTTCATGTTCCTTTACATATTACGAAAGTTATTGATGTTGGCGGAGTCTCGCTTTGGGTGAGCTCTGTTTACTGGGACACAAAATAATCACAATCCCATTATGGGATACTTTGGCCACGGGAGTGGCCGTTTATTAAATTAAAGCATATAAAGCTGGGAAAACTAGATACACAAGAACATTATCCCAGCAAAGGTGAGGGCACACCCGCCACAGCCCAGAGCAAGGAACGAGTGAAAGGGCCGCCCCACCCGAGGCCAAAGCAAGACGACCGCCAACAGAAACTACTGGTACCTACAAATCAAAATGTACAATGGAAAAAGGTGTGCGCCGCCTGATACGAAAACCCGAAAAACCACATGGGAAAAACTGGGAACGTATCCCCCAACCAATGCAGTCACACAAAACCTCTGGGGGTTAAAGGTAAGAAAGATACCACATTAAAAATAAAAAGGGTCAATGTGCGAGAGCTGAGATGAATATACATGTATTATAATCATCCAACCGTGTACACCTTACAACAATAGAGTCAACTAGTGCCATAACGGCTCATGTGTGTCCATAGCAATAAGACATTGTATACATTCTTTGTCACTGTCACTTACAGCTTAGTTCCACCAGTTTAGTTCAGTGGAGGTTATGCACATTAACATATAGTAATAGAATGGTAAGGCTGTTTACAAAGCCCTGCTTACTGAAATGGATCAGTGTAACCAACAGAAATGTACAAGTTTGAATGAATGTGAGGGGTGTATGGCCCTTGCTCACACTGTCATTGTATCTGACACAGATCAAAAAGTGTGAATCACTTAAGTTAACTAACAGTTTAAAAGTGAAAATGAATGAGATAACTGTATGGCCCTTGTTCACACAGCCATCATAAATTGCACTTATTCACTAAGCACTGGACACTAGATGGGAATAAAATGGCCTACATAAGCAAATGAGTTTTAAGTCATGTTTTCCTAAGTCTTGGATACAGAAGTGGATTGATGTAACCAACAGAAATGGGCTACTGTAGCTAGAATAAAGGAAATGGCTGCATAGCCTGTCAGCTCACACAGTCAACTTATAATATCGGCC
>OZ037781.1:20777963-20820463 GCA_964035525.1 Porites cylindrica | reverse complement strand
TGTTAATTCTCGGGCACTCTTTTATTCGCCGTTTAAATAGCTTTATTACTGATAGTACTCATCTTGATCATCGTTTTATGATACACGAGCCCGCCCAGTTTAAATGGCATGGTGTAGGAGGTCGAACAGTTGAAAAACTATTCGTTGTGATCTCCACGTGGTGGAGTCGTTTGCTCCCCATATTGTGATACTACAGTTGGGAACTAATGATCTTTCCCACCTAGATCCCTTAGTAGCAGCCTCGGCAATCGAAGACTTAGTAGGTATTCTGTACGAAGAGCACAGTGTGCGACAAATTTGTGTTTGCCAAACGCTAATTCGCGAAAATGATGCTGCCTTTAACGCACGTGTTAAAGCCCTCACGAAATATCTGAAGGTCCTTCTAGAGCCAATTCCCTATTGCTCTTTTTGGGGTAACAGAGGTTTTTGGAATACTTCGCAGAGATATTTCGCTCGTGATGGTGTTCACCTTAATAAGCTGGGGCACTATAAGTATTACCGAAGTCTCAGGGGGGCCGTTTTAAAGTCTTTGCATTCCTGGGCACGTTCTGGCGAGCAGCCCAACTAGTTTTCGTAACCATTTTCACTTGCCCATTTCCTATTTACTTATCTGGTTTTTATTTCAAACCAAGCCGCGTGGGTTATCGCCTTGTGGTTTAGCTGGTTGTTCTGTTTGATTTCCGGCAATTATTTGCCGCATTTTGCTGACCACTTATGGCCAAATTCTGTGCTTTCTGAAACCTTACAAGTGCACTGTGTGCCTTCCTATTACCGGCTTTGGTGTGTATGTTTGTTTGCTTGCAGTTACCATGTTATGAGTGTACAATCCATTTTGACCGCCTGCATATGTGGGTGTGTCCAATGCACTCGGTATACTGTCAATGCTCTAATGTTATTGTGTTGTGGAAATGGGTATCTTTTTTCGTTACTACTTATGAGGTATAACCCTCACTATTTTTTCGTGTCAATTTTGCACTCGAGTCATTACCCAAATTCAAATACCTGCTTTGGGTCGGCTCCTCTGATGACCCCCTTTTTCTAATTTATTTGGCATTAAACCTTATTTCTAACACTTGTTTCACTGCCTATCACATCTATCACTTATAATTAGTTTTTTATCATTGAAAAATGCCTCCTGCGAAGCGTACCACCGCCCCACAAGCCAGGCGCTCGAAACGGCTACGAACACACCTCTCTGAGGCCGGACCTTCATCGGTTGTGGAGAATCCTCCGATGCCTCAGCAGCAAACTGGACAAGGAAGAGAAATACAAGGAGGACAAGGAGCGATGCAGCTGGACGTGCGGGCTCTCACAAATACTATTTCCGTGGCCGTCGCACAGGCCGTAAAGGATGCAATGGCTGCGCATCAAGCCACCGTCTCCAGTACGGTAATGCCAACGCCAACGCCGTCAGCCGCAGTAGAGCAGGTTGTGCAAAAAGAAGTCCTCTCATATACAACAGGTACAATTGAACAGGCACCCCTACCAGCATTGGTTGGGGTTGGCGATCAGCCTAGCCACCCCTTCTCTGGCATAGCTGTTAATCTAGCTTCTCGTGTTAGCGCTAAAATCAAAGCGAAAATCTGGGCAAATGAATATATTGACTTTGGGGCACTGCTCTCTGTCGCACCCCCTCGAGAAAAGTTTGCTCTTTCCATGGTTTCCAGTGGGGGTGCCGTAAATCAACCACAGTTAACTCTCGAGCCTTATCATACACCGAAAAAGCTCAGTAATATCAGCCAGTGGCTCACCGCTTTTAACACATTTGTATCCATTTATTCCGTAAAATGTTCCCAGGATGCCCCTAAGCTAATGAAATATTGCGAAGTGGTGCGTGACCTTGCTTTTCCAAAGGGGTTAACCGATGGTTTTGGTCCAAAAATACCCATTATTCCAATTTTTTCTTTTTTAGGCAATATGCGCCAGGCAAATGTCTTTTACAATATTCTAGACCAAGAAAAAGCCTTTTTAGGCTATAAAAACAGGAAGTTCAAACAGAAAAAAAATTGACATTTTTCCAAAGGGGTTAACCTACGGATTTGGTCCAAAAATGGCCATTTTTCCAACTTTTTTTTTTAGGCAAGATAGGCCAGGAAAATGTCTTTTACGATATTCTAGAACGAAAAAACGCCTTCCTAGGCCAAAAAAGCAAGAAGTTCGAAAAGTCGAAAAATTGACTTTTTTCAAAAGGTTTAACCCATTGCTTTGGTCCAAAAATGACCATTTTTCCAACTTTTTTTTAGGCAATATAAGCCACGAAAATGTCTTTTACGATATTTTTAGAACGAAAACACATCCTTTAAGGCTATAAAAAACAAGAAGTTCAAAAAGTCGAAAAATTGCATTTTTCCAAAGGGGTTAACCCATGGTTTTGGTCCAAAAATGCTCATTATTCCAATTTTTTCTTTTTTAGGCAATATCGGCCAGGAAAATGTCTTTTACGATATTCTAAACCGAGAAAAAGCCTTTCTAGGCTTTAAAAACAAGAAGTTCAAACAGACGAAAAATTGACCTTTTTCCAAAGGGGTTAACCTACGGTTTTGGTCAAAAAATGGCCATTTTTCCAGCTTTTTTTTTTTAGGCAAGATAGGCCAGGAAAATGTCTTTTACGATATTCTAGAACGAAAAAACGCCTTTCTAGGCCAAAAAAACCAGAAGTTCAAAAAGTCGAAAAATTCACATTTTTCCAAAGGGGATAACCCATAGTTTTGGACCAAAAACTGCCATTTTTCCATCTTTTTTTTTTTTTCGGCAATATAGCATAGGAAAATGTCCCTTACGATATTCTAGAACGAAAAAACGCCTTTGTAGGTTATAAAAAAAAGAAGTACAAAAAACTCGAAAAATTGACATTTTTTCAAAGGGGTTAATCCATGGTTTTGGTCTAAAAATGGCCATTTTTCCAACTTTTTTCTTTAGGCAATATAGCCCAGGAAAGCGTCTTTTACGATATTCTAGAACGAAAAAACACCTTTTTAGGCTATAAAAAAAGAGGTTCAAACAGTCGAAAAATGGACATTTTTCTTATGGAATTTGTTAAATGGAATTGGTCTAACAATGGACATTTTTCAAACTTTTTGGGGGGGGGCCTTATAGACCAGGAAAATGTCTTTTACCATATTCTAGAGCGAAAAAACGCCTCTCTAGGCTATAAAAACAAAAAGTTCAAAAAGTCGAAAAATTGCATTTTTCCAAAGGGTTAACCCATGGTTTTGGAAAAAAATGGCCGTTTTTCCAACATACTTTTTTCAGGCAATTTAGGCCAGGAAAATGTCTCTTACGAAATTCTACAACGAAATAACACCTTTCTAGGCTATAAAAAAAAGACGTTCAAAAAGTCGAAAAATTGACATTTTTCCAAAGGGGTTAACCCATGGTTGTGGTCCAAAAATGGCCATTTTTCCATCTTTTTTTTTTTTGCAATATAGCATAGGAAAATGTCTTTTACGATATTCTAGAACGAAAAAACGACTTTCTAGGCTATAAAAAAAGACGTTATAAAGGTGGAAAATTGACATTTTTCCAAGGGGGTTATCCCATGGTTTTGGTCCAAAAATGGCCATTTTTCTCGTTTTTTATTTTAGGCAATAAAAGCCAGGATAATGTCTTTCAGGATATTCTAGAACGAAAAAACGCCTTTCTAGGCCAAAACCACAACAAGATCAAAACGTCTAAAAATTGACATTTTTTTTTGGTCCAAAAATGGCCATTTTTCCAACTTCTTTTTTTTAGGCAATATAGACCAGGAAAATGCCTTTTACGATATTCTACAACGGAAAAACGCCTTTCAAGGCTATAAAAACAACAACTTCAAAAAGTCGAAAAATTGACATATTTCCAAAGGGGTTAATCCATGGTTTTTGTCCGAAAATGACCATATTTCAAACTTTTTTTTTAGGTAATAGAGGCCTGGAAAATGTCTTTTACGATATTCTAGAACAAAACAAAAGCCTTTTTAGGCCAAAAAAACAAGAAGTTCAAAAAGTCTAAAAATTGATATTATTTTAAAGGCGTTAACCCATGCCTTTGGTCCAAAAATGGCCATTTTTCCAACTTCTTTTTTTTAGGCAATATAGACCAGGAAATTGCCTTTTACGATATTCTACAACGGAAAAAACGCCTTTCAAGGCTATAAAAACAACAACTTAAAAAAGTCGAAAATTGACATTTTTCCAAAGGGGTTAACCCATGGTTTTTGTCCAAAAATGACCATATTTCAAACTTTTTTTTTAGGTAATAGAGGCCTGGAAAATGTCTTTTACGATATTCTAGAACAAAAAAAAGGCCTTTTTAGGCCAAAAAAACAAGAAGTTCAAAAAGTCTAAAAATTGACATTTTTCCAAAGGGGTTAATCCATGGCTTTGGTCCAAAAATGGCCATTTCTCCAACTTTCTTTTTTAGGCAATATAAGCCAAAAAAGTGTCTTTTACGATATTCTAGAACAAAACAGAGCCTTTCTAGGCTATAAAAACAAGAAGTTCAAAAACTCGGAAAATTGACATTTTTCTAAAGGGGTGAACCCATGGTTTTGGAACAAAAATGGCCATTTTTCCAACATATATTTTATAGGCAATATAGACAAGGAAAATGTCTCTTACAATATTCTACAACGAAAAAACACCTTTCTAGGCCATAAAAACAAGACGTTCAAAAAGTTGAAAAATTGACATTTTTCAAAGGGGGTTAACCCATGGTTTTGGTCTAAAAATCACCATTTTTCCACTTTTTTTTCAAGGCAATATAGGCCAGGGAAATGTCCCTTACGATATTCTAGAACAAAAAAAACGCCTTTCTAGGCCAAACACAAGAAGTTCCAAAAGTCAAAAAATTGACGTTTTCCCAAAGGGGTTAACCCATGCTTTTGGTCCAAAAGTGGCCATTTTTGCCAATTTTTTTTTTAGGTAATATAGGCCAGGAAAATGACTTTTACGATATTCTAGAACAAAAAAATGTCTTTTTAGGCTGTAAAAACAAGAAGTTCAAAAAGTCGAAAAATTGATATTTTTCCATGGAATTGCTCCATGGAATTGCTCCAAAAATGGCAATTTTTCACACCTTTTTTTAGGCAATATAGCATAGGAAAATGTCTTTTACGATATTCTAGAACGAAAAAACACCTTTCTAGGCTATAAAGGCAGGAAGTTCAAAAACTCGAAAAAATGTCATTTTTTAGACTTTTTTAACGTCTTTTTTAATAGCCTAGAAAGGTGTTTTTTCGTTTTAGAATATCGAAAAAGACATTTTCGTGGCTTATATTGCCTAAAAAAAAAGTTGGAAAAATAGCCATTTTTGGACCAAAGCTTTGTGTAAAAAATGTCAATTTTTAGACTTTTTGAACTTCATGTTTTTTGGCCTAGAAAGGCGTTTTTTCGTTCTACAATCTCGTAAAAGACATTTTCCTGGCCTATCTTGCCTAAAAATAATTGTTGGACAAATGGCCATTGTTGGACCAAAGCCATGGGTTAACCCCTTTAGAAAAATGTCAATTTTTGACTTTTTGAACTTCTTATTTTTTTGGCCTAGAAAGGCGTTTTTTCGTTCTAGAATATCGTAAAAGACATTTTCAGGACCTAAATTGCCGAAAAAGAAAAGTTGGAAAAATGGTCACTTTTGGACCAAAGCCATGGATTAACCCCTTTGGAAAAATGTCAACTTTTAGACTTTTTGAACCTCTTTTTTTTATAGCCTTGAAAGGTGTTTTTTCGTTCTAGAATATCGTAAGGGACATTATCCTATGCTATATTCCCTAAAAAGAAAAGTTGGAAAAAGGCCCATTTTTGGACAAAAACCATGGGTTAACCCCATGAATATTGACATTTTTCCAAATGGGTAAAACCATGCTTTTGGTCCAAAAGTGGCCATTTTTCCATTTTTGGGGGGGGGGGGCAATATAGGGAACGAAAACGTCTTTTACGATATTCTAGAAAGAAAAAACACCCTTCTAGGATATAAAAATCAGAAATTCAAACCGTCGAAAAATTGGCATTTTTCCAAAGAGGTTAACCCATGGTTTTGGACCAAAAACAACCATTTTTCCAACTTTTTTTTTTGGCAATATAGACCAGGAAAACGCCTTTTACGATACTCTAGAACGAAAAAACACCTTTTAAGGCTATAAAAAAAGAAGGTTCAAAAGTCTAAAAATTGACATTTTTCCAAAGGGGTTAATCGATGGCTTTGGTCCAAAAATGGCCATTTTTCCAACTTTATTTTTTAGACAATATAAGCCAAAAAAGTGTCTTTTACGATATTCTAGAACAAAAAAAAGCCTTTCTAGGTTATAAAAAAAAGACGTCCAAAAAGTCGAAAAACTGACATTTTTCAAAAGGGGGTGAACCCATGGTTTTGGTCCAAAAATGGCCATTTTTCCATCTTTTTGTTTACGGCAATAAAGCATAGGAAAATGTCCCTTACGATATTCTAGAACGAAAAAACGCCTTTCTACGCTATTAAAAAAAAAGGTTCAAAAAGTTGAAAAATTGCAATTTTTTCAAAGGGGTTAACCCATGGTTTTGGAAAAAAATGGCCATTTTTCCAACATATTTTTTTTAGGCAATATTGGGGCAGTAAAATGTCTTTTTACGATATTCTACAACGAAAAGACACCTTTCTAGGCTATAGAAATAAGAGGTTCAAAAAGTCGAAAAATTGACATTTCCATGGCTTTGGTCTAAAAATGGCCATTTTTCCAACTTTTTTTTAGGCAACATAGGCCGAGAGTATGTCTTTTACGATATTCTAGAACGAAAAAACGCCTTTCGAGGCTATAAAAACAAGAAGTTCAAAATGTCAAAAAATTGACATTTTTCCATGGAATTTAATAAATGGAATTCGTCTAAAAATGGACACCATGCACCTCTATATCTCACATATACCTCTATACATCACCACACATCCATGTATAACACCATAACCATATACCTCTTTTCATCATCATACACCTCTATACAGCACCATACACCCATGTATAAAAACCATGAACCCCTATACATCACCATATACCTCTATACAACATCTTACACCCCTATTCATAACCATACACTTGTATACAATGGTCATGTGTAGAGGTCTGTGGTTATGTATAGGGGTGTAAGGTGATGTATAGAGAGTACATGGTAATGCATAGAGGTATATGGTGGTGTAAGGGGTTCATGGTTTTACACATTGGTGTATGGTGATTTGTAGAGGTTTATGGTGATGAAAAGAGGTATATGGTGATGTATAGAGGTGCATGGTATTATACATGGGTGCTGACATGGGTGTATGGTGATGTATAGGGCCGTATGGTGTCATACATGGATGTGTGGTGATCTATAGGGGTGTATGGTGATGAAAAGAGGTATATGGTGATGTATAGAGGTGCATGGTATTATACATGGGTGTATGGTGAGGTATAGAGGTGCATGGCGTTATACATGGATGTATGGTGATGTATAGGGGTGTATGGTGATGTATAGAGGTATATGGTGAAGTATGGAGGAGCATGGTGTTATAAATGGGTGTATGTTTAGAGGTATTTGGTGAGGTCTAGGGGTGCATGATGTTGGATGGTGATGCATGGTGTGGTATAGAGGTGTAAGGTGGTGTTTAGTGTTGTATAGTCGAGATAATTTACAATAATGAAGTATATAAGGTTTGTTTAGGTATGCTATAATAAGCATATATATTTAGGTACATAGTAATAATCATATATAAAGTACCTACCGGTTTTTTACAATTTTTTAAAAAATATTTTTCTGTACCGAAACTTTTATTTTTGTACTGAAATTTACATTTCTGTACTGGGATACACATTGTTGTACTATTGTTATATTTTTCTTTCCATTTTTTTGTACTGAGATTTATATTTTTGTACTGGGATGAATATTGTTGTACTGTTGTATACATGAATTTACTGTACTGAAGAATCTAGTCGTACAACCGATGAATATGTTTGTTCCGGAACTTATGTTTTTGTACTGAGAGATTGATATCTTTTTTACTGGAGCTGTTATTTGTGTACTAAGAATTGGGGATATCTTTCCGTACTGGAGTTTATATTTTTGTACTGAAACTAACATTTCTGTACTGGGATACAGTATTGTTGTACTGTTGTATATTTTATTGTACTGGTAAATATACCCGCGCAGCCAATGAATATGTTTGTGTACTAAGATATATAATGCAGTAATATAATAGATATTTGTGTATTGCCGTTGTGGGCCACCGTAGGTTAACCCTTGGTTTTGGTCCAAAAATGGGCCTTTTTCCAACTTTTCTTTTTAGGCAATATAGCATAGGAAAATGTCCCTTACGATATTCTAGAACGAAAAAACACCTTTCGAGGCTATAAAAACAAGAAGTTCAAAAAGTCGAAAAATTGAAATTTTTCCATGGAATGGTCCATGGAATTGGTCCAAAAAATGGACATTTTTCCAACTTTTTTATTTAGATAATATCGACAAGGAAAATGTCTCTTACCATATTCTAGAACCAAAAAACGTCTTTCTAGGCTATAAAAACAAGAAGTTCAAAAAGTTGAAAAATTGACATTTTTCGAAAGGGGTTAACCAATGGTTTTGGTCCAAAAATGGCCATTATTCCAACTTTTCTTTTTCGACAATTTAGGTTCTGGAAATGTCTTTTACGATATCCTAGAACGAAAAAGCGCCTTTCTAGGCCAATAAAACAAGAAGTTCAAAAAGGTTAAAAAATTGCATTTTACCAAAGGGGTTAACCCATGGCTTTGATCCAAAAATGGCCATTTTTCCAACTTTTTGTTTTAGGCAATATAAGCCAGAAAGATGTCTTTTACGGTATTCCAGAACGAAAAAACGCCTTTTTAGGCCAAAAAAATAAGAAGTTCAAAAAGTCAAAAATTGACATTTTTCTAAAGGGGTTAACCCATGGCTTTGGTCCAACAATGGCCATTTGTCCAACTATTATTTTTAGGCAAGATAAGCCAGGAAAATGTCTTTTACGAGATTGTAGAACGAAAAAACGCCTTTCTAGGCCAAAAAACATGAAGTTCAAAAAATCTAAAAACTGACTTTTATTCTAGAAGGGTTAACACAAAGCTTTGGTCCAAAAATGGCCATTTTTCCAACCTTTTTTTTTAGGCAATATAAGCTAGGAAAATGTCTTTTACGATATTCTAACAGGAAAAAACACCTTTCTAGGCTATAAAAAAAAGACGTCAAAAAAGCCCCAAAAATGACATTTTTTCGAGTTTTTGAACTTCCTGCCTTTATAGCCTAGAAAGGTGTGTTTTCGTTCTAGAATATCGTAAAAGACATTTTCCTATGCTATATTGCCTAAAAAAAAGTGTGTAAAATAGCCATTTTTGGAGCAATTCCTTGCAAAATGTCAATTTTTCGACTTTTTGAACTTCTTCTTTTTACAGCCTAGAAAGGCGTTTTTTTGTTCTAGAATATCGTAAAAGACATTTTCCTGGTCTATATTGCCTAAAAAAAAAAAGTTGGAATAATGTCCATTTTTAGACCAATTCCATTTAACAACTTCCATGGAAAAATGTCAATTTTTTGACATTTTCAACTTCTTGTTTTTATAGCCTCGAAAGGCGTTTTTTCGCTCTAGAATATCTTAAAAGCATTTTCTTGGCCTATATTGCCTAAAAAAAAGTTGGAAAAATGTCAATTTTTCGACTTTTTGAACCTCTTATTTCTATAGCCTAGAAAGGCGTTTTTTTGTTTCTAGAATATCGTAAGGGACATTTTTCTATGCTATATTGCCGAAAAAGAAAAAGTTGGAAAAAGGCCCATTGTTGGACGAAAACCATGGGTTAATCCGTTTGGAAAAATGTCAATTTTTAGATTTTTTGATCTTGTTTTTTTTTGGGGGATAGAAAGGCGTTTTTTCGTTCTAGAATACCGTAAAAGACATTTTCCTGGCTTTTATTGCCTACAACAAAAAGATGGAAAAATGGCCATTTTTGGACAAAAACCATGGGTTAACCCCTTTGGAAAAATGTCAATTTTTCGACTTTTTGAACTTCTTGTTTTTTTGGCCTAGAAAGGCGCTTTTTCGTTCTAGAATATCGTAAAAGACATTTTCCTGGGCAATCTTGGCGAAAAAAAAAAGTTGGATAAATGGTCATTTTTGGAGCAAAACCGTAGGTTAACCCTTTTGGAAAAATGTCAAGTTTTCGTCTGTTTGAACTTCTCGTTTTTAAAGCCTAGAAAGGTGTTTTTTCGTTCTAGAATATCGTAAAAGACATTTTACAGCTGCCCTATATTGCCTAAAAAAAAGTTTCAAAAATGGCCATTTTAAGACCAAAGCCATGGATTAAGCCCTTTGGAAAAATGTCAATTTTTCGACTTTTTGT
The DNA here is from genome assembly GCA_964035525.1 of Porites cylindrica. NCBI lineage: Eukaryota > Metazoa > Cnidaria > Anthozoa > Scleractinia > Poritidae > Porites > Porites cylindrica. The sequence goes on along the minus strand of OZ037781.1, from coordinate 20,810,139 downwards.
AGTTCTGTTTTTTACAGCCTAGAAAGGCGTTTGTTTGTTCTAGAATATCGTAAGGGACATTTTTCTATGCTATATTGCCGAAAAAAAAGTTGGAAAAAGGCCCATTGTTGGACCAAAAGCATGGCTTAATCCGTTTGGAAAAATGTCAATTTTTAAACCTTTTGAACCTGTTTTTTTTATAACCTAAAATGGTGCTTTTTCGTTCTAGAATATCGTAAAAGACATTTTCCTGGCCTATCTTGCCTAAAAAAAAAGTTGGATAAATGGCCATTTTTTAACCAAAGCCATGGGTTAACCCCTTTGGAAAAATATCAATTTTTCGACGGTTTGAACTTGTGATTTTTATATCCTAGAAAGATGTTTTTTCGTTCTAGAATATCGTAAAAGACATTTTCCTGGCCTATATTGCCTAAAAAAAATGGAAAAATGGTCACTTGTGGACCAAAAGCATGGTTTTACCCATTTGGAAAAATGTCAATATTCATGGGCTTAACCTCTGGTTTTGGTCCAAAAATGGGCGTTTTTCCAACTTTTCTTTTTAGGCAATATAGCATAGGAAAATGTCCCTTACGATATTCTAGAACGAAAAAACACCTTTCGAGGCTATAAAAAAAGAAGTTCAAAAAGTCAAAAATTGATATTTTCCCAACTTTTTTTTTTTTCAATATAGGACGAGAACATGTCTTTTACGATATTCTAGAACGAAAAAACGCCTTTCTAGGCCTTAAAAACAAGAAGTTCAAAAAGTCGAAAAATTGACATTTTTCCATGGAATTGGTCCAAAAAATGGACATTTTTCCAATTTTTTTATTTAGATAATATCGACAAGAAAAATGTCTTGTACAATATTCTAGAACCAAAAAACGTCTTTCTAGGCTATAAAAACAAGAAGTTCAAAAGTCGAAAAATTGACATTTTTCCAAAGAGGTGAACCAATTGTTTTGGTTCAAAAATGGCCATTTCTCTTATTTTTTTTTTAGGCAGTTTGGGCCCTAAAAATGTCTTTTAAGATATTCTAGAACGAAAAAACGCCTTTCTAGGCCAAAAAAACAAGAAGTTCAAAAAGTTTAAAAAATGACATTTTTCCAAAAGGGGTTAACCCATGGCTTTGGTCCAAGAATAGCCATTTGTCGAACTATTTTTTTAGGCAAGATAGGCGAGGAAAATGTCTTTTACGAACTTCTAGAACGAAAAAACGCCTTTCTAGGCCAAAAAACATAAAGTTCAAAAAGTCTAAAAATTGACTTTTTTTCTAGAGGGGTTAACCCAAAGCTTTGGTCCAAAAATGGCCATTTTTCCAATTTTTTTTAGGCAATATAAGCCTTTCACGATATTTTGAAACGAAAAAACACCTTTCTAGGCTTTAAAAAAAAGACGTTATAAAAGTCTAAAAAATGACATTTTTTCGAGTTTTTCAACTTCCTGTTTTTATAGCCTAGAAAGGTGTTTTTTCGTTCTAGAATATCGTAAAAGACATTTTCCTATGCTACATTGCCTAAAAAAAAGTGTGAAAAATTGCCATTTTTGGAGCAATTGCATGGAGCAATTCCATGGAAAAATGTCAATTTTTCGACTTTATGAACTTCTTGTTTTTACAGTCTAGAAAGGCGTTTTTTTGTTCTAGAATATCGTAAAAGACATTTTCCTGGCCTATATTGCGTAAAAAAAAAGAGTTGCAAAAATGGCCACTTTTGGACCAAAAGCACCCTTTGGAAAAATGTCAAGTTTTCCACTTTTTGAAATTGATGTTTTACAGCCTAGAAAGGTGTTTTTTCGTTCCAGAATATCGTAAAAGACATTTTCCTGGCCTATCTTGCCTAAAAAAAAAAGTTGGAAAAATGGCCATTTTGGACCAAAACCATGGGTTATCCCCTTTGGAAAAATGTCAATTTTTCGACTTTTTGAACTTCTTGTTTTTTTGGCCTCGAAAAGCCGTTTTTTCGTTCTAGAATATCGTAAAAGACATTTTCCTGGCCTATCTTGCCTAAAAAAAAGAAGTTGGAAAAATGGCCATTTTTGGACCAAAACCGTAGGTTAACCCCTTTGGAAAAAGGTCAATTTTTCGACTTTGTGAACTTCTTGTTTTTATAGCCTAGAAAGGCTTTGTTTCGTTCTAAGATATCGTAAAAGACATTTTCCTGGCCTATATTGCCTAAAAAAAAAAGTTGCAATAATGGGCATTTTTGGACCAAAACCATGGGTTTACCCCCTTGGAAAAATGCAATTTTTCGACTTTTGGAACTTCTTGTTTTTATAGCCTATAAAGGCGTTTTTTCGTTCTACAATATCGTAAGGGACATTTTCCTATGCTACATTGCCGAAAAAAAAAATTGGAAAAAGGCCCATTTTTGGACCAAAACCATGAGTTAATCTGTTTGGAAAAATCTCAATTTTTCGGCTTTTTGAACCTCTTTTTTTATAGCCTAAAAAGTTTTATTTTCGTTCTAGAATATCGTAAAATACATTTTCCAGGCCTCTATCTCTTAAAAAAAGAAAGTTTGAAAAATGGTCATTTGTGGACCAAAACAATGGGTTATCCCCCTTGGAAAAATGTGAATTTTTCGTCTTTTTGATGTTGTTGTTTTCATAGCCTAGAAAGGTGTTTTTTCGTTCTAGAATATCGTAAGGGACATTTTCCTATGCTATATAACCAAAAAAGAAAAAGTTGGAAAAAGGCCCATTTTTGGACCAAAACCATGGGTTAACCCCTGTGAAAAAATGTCAATTTTTCGACTTTTTAAACCTCTTATTTTTATAGCCTAGAATGGTGTTTTTCCTTCTAGAATATCGTAAAATACATTTTACTGCCCTATATTGCTTAAAAAAAGTTCCAAAAATGGCCACTTTTGGACCAAAAGCATGGGTTACCCCTTTTGGAAAAATGTCAATTTTTCGACTTTTTGAAGTTGTTGTTTTTATAGCCTAGAAAGGCGTTTTTTCGTTCTAGAATATCGTAAAAGACATTTTCCTAGCGTATATTTCCTAAAAAAGAAAGTTGGAAAAATGGCCATTTTTTAACCAAAGCCGTGGATTAACCCGTTTGGAAAATGTCAACTTTTAGAATTTTTAAACTTATTGTTTTTTTGGTCTAGAAAGGCGTTTTTTCGTTGTAAAGTACCGTAAGGGACATTTTCCCATGCTATAGTGCCTAAAAAAAAAAGTTGCAAAAATGCCCATTTTTGGACCAAAACCATGGGTTAACCACATGAAAAAAAGTGTCAATTTTTCGACTTTTTGAACCTCTTATTTTTATAGCCTAGAAAGGTGTTTTTTCGTTCTAGAATATCGTAAAAAACATTTTACTTCCCTATATTGCATAAAAAAACAAAGTTCCAAAAATGGCCACTTTTGGAAAAAAAGCATCGGTTACCCCCTTTGGAAAAATGTCAATTTTTCGACTCTTTGAAGTTGTTGTGTTTATAGACTAGAAAGGTCTTTTTTGGTTCTAGAATATCGTAAAAGACATTTTCGTGGCGTTTTTTTCCTAAAAAAAAAAGTTGGAAAAATGGCCATTTGTGGACCAAAGCCATGGATTAACCCCTTTGGAAAAATGTCAATTTTTCGACTTTATGAAGTTGTTGTTTTTATAGGCTAAAAAGGGGTGGTTTCGTTCTAGAATATCGTAAAAGACATTTTCGTGGCCTTTATTTCCTAAAAAAAAAGTTGGGAAAATGGCCATTTTTGGACCAAAGCCATGGATTAACCCCTTTGGAAAAATGTCAAATTTTAGACTTTATAAACTTCTTGCTTTTTTGGTCTAGAAAAGCGTTTTCTCGTTCTAGAATATAGTAAAAGACATTTTCTTGGCGTATATTGCCTAAGAAAAAAAGTTTTAAAATGGGCATTTTTGGACCAAAACCATGAGTTAACCCCTTTGGAAAAATGTCAATTTTTCACCTTGTTAAGGCTTTTGTTTTTATAGCCTAGAAAGTCGTTTTTTTGTTCTAGAATATCGTAAAACACATTTTTCTGGCCTATATTGCCTGAAAAAGAAACTTGGAAAAATGGCCATTTTTGGACCAAAGCCATGAGTTAACACCGTTGGAGAAATGTCAATTTTTCAACTTGTTAAACTTTTTGTTTTTATTGCCTAGAAAGGCGTTTTTTTGGTCTAGAATATCGTAAAAGACATTTTCCTGGCCTATATTGCCTAAAAAAATTAGTTGGAGAAACGGCCATTTTTGGACTAAAGCCATGGATTAACCCCTTTGGAAAAATGTCAATTTTTAGACTTTTTAAACTTGTTGTTTTTTTGGCCTAGAATGGCGTTTTCTCGTTCTAGAATATCGTAAAAGATATTTTACAGGCCTCTATCTCCAAAAAAAAAAAGTTTGAAAAATGGTGATTTTTGGACCAAAACCACGGGTTAACCCCGTTGGAAAAATGTCAATTTTTCGACTTTTTGAACGTCTTTTTTTTATAGCCTAGAAAGGTGTTTTTTCGTTGTAGAATATCGTAAGAGACATTTTCCTGGTCTATATTGCCTAAAAAAATATGTTGGAAAAATGGCCATTTTTTTCCCAAAACCATGGGTTCACCCGTTTGGAAAAATGTCAATTTTTCGACTTTTTGAACTTCTTGTTTTTATAGCCTAGAAAGGCTTTTTTTTGTTCTAGAATATCGTAAAAGACACTTTTTTGGCTTATATTGCCTAAAAAAAAATGTTGGAAAAATGGCCATTTTTGGACCAAAGCCAAGGATTAACCCCTTTGGAAAAATGCCCATTTTTGTACCAAAACCATGGGTTAACCCCTTTGGAAAAATGTTAATTTTTAGACTTTTTGAACTTCTTGTTTTTTTGGGATAGAAAGGCGTTTTTTTGTACTAGAATAAAGTAAAAGACATTTTCCTGGCTTATATTGCCTTAAAAAAAAAAGGTGGAAAAATGGCCATTTTTGGACCGAAGCCATGGGTTAACACCTTTGAAAAAATGTCAATTTTTCAACTTGTTAAACTTTTTGTTTTTATAGCCTAGAAAGGCGTTTTTTTGTTCTAGAATATCGTAAAAGACATTTTCCTGGCCTATATTGCCTAAAAAAATTAGTTGGAAAAATGGCCATTTTTGGACTAAAGCCATGGATTAACCCCTTTGGAAAAATGTCAATTTTTAGACTTTTTAAACTTCTTGTTTTTTTGGCCTAGAAAGGCGTTTTTTCGTTCTAGAATATCGTAAAAGACATTTTCCTGGGCAATCTTGGCGAGAAAAAAAAAGTTGGATAAATGGTCATTTTTGGAGCAAAACCGTAGGTTAATCCTTTTGGAAAAATGTCAAGTTTTCGTCTGTTTGAACTTCTCGTTTTTAAAGCCGAGAAAGGTGTTTTTTCGTTCTAGAATATCGTAAAAGACATTTTACAGCTGCCCTATATTGCCTAAAAAAAAGTTTCAAATATGGCCATTTTAAGACCAAAGCCATGGATTAAGCCGTTTGGAAAAATGTCAATTTTTCGACTTTTTGTAGTTCTTTTTTTTACAGGTTAGAATGGCCTCGTAAGGGACATTTTTCTATGCTATATTGCCGAAAAAAAAGTTGGAAAAAGGCCCATTGTTGGACCAAAACCATGGCTTAATCCGTTTGGAAAAATGTCAATTTTTAAACCTTTTGAGACTGTTTTTTTTATAACCTAAAAAGGTGTTTTTTTCGTTCTAGAATATCATAAAAGACATTTTCCTGGCCTATCTTGCCTAAAAAAAAAGTTGGATAAATGGCCATTTTTTAACCAAAGCCATGGGTTAACCCCTTTGGAAAAATATCAATTTTTCGACGGTTTGAACTTTGATTTTTATATCCTAGAAAGGTGTTTTTTGGTTCTAGAATATCGTAAAAGACATTTTCCTGGCCTATATTGTCTAAAAAAATGGAAAAATGGCCACTTTTGGACCAAAAGCATGGTTTTACCCATTTGGAAAAATGTCAATATTCATGGGGTTAACCCATGGTTTTGGTCCAAAAATGGGCGCTTTTCCAACTTTTTTCTTTAGGGAATATAGCATAGGAAAATGTCCCTTACGATATTCTAGAACGAAAAAACACTTTTCGAGGCTATAAAAAAAAGAAGTTCAGAAAGTCAAAAAATTGATATTTTCCCAACTTTTTTTTTTTTCAATATAGGACGAGAACATGTCTTTTACGATATTCTAGAACGAGAAAACACCTTTCTAGGCTTTAAAGAAAAGACGTTAAAAAAGTCTAAAAAATGACATTTTTTCGAGTTTTTGAACTTCCTGTTTTTATAGCCTAGAAAGGTGTTTTTTCGTTCTAGAATATCGTAAAAGACATTTTCCTATGCTACATTGCCTAAAAAAAAGTGTGAAAAATTGCCATTTTTGGAGCAATTGCATGGAGCAATTCCATGGAAAAATGTCAATTTTTCGACTTTATGAACTTCTTGTTTTTACAGTCTAGAAAGGCGTTTTTTTGTTCTAGAATATCGTAAAAGACATTTTCCTGGCCTATATTGCCTAAAAAAAAAATTGGCAAAAATGGCCACTTTTGGACCAAAAGCATGGGTTAACCCCTTTGAAAAAACGTCAATTTTTTTACTTTATGAACTTGTTTTTGACCTAGAAAGGCTTTTTTTTTGTTGTAGAATATGGTAAGGGACATTCTCCTGGCCTATATTGCCTTAAAAAAAATTGGAAAAATGGTGATTTTTGGAGTAAAATCATGGGTAAACCCCCTTTGAAAAATGTCAATTTTTCAACTTTTTGAACCTCTTTTTTTATAGCCTAGAAAGGCGTTTTTTCGTTGTAGAATATCGTAAGGGACATTTTCCTATGCTATATTGCCGAAAAAGAAAAGATTGAAAAATGGCCATTTTTAGACCAAAACCATGGATTAACCCCTTTGAAAAAATGTCAATTTTTTTGACTTTTTTGTACTTCTTTTTTTTATAGCCTAGAGAGGCGTTTTTTCTTTCTAGAATATCGTAAGGGACATTTTCCTATGCTACATTGCCGAAAAAAAAAATAGATGGAAAAATGGCAGTTTTTGGTCCAAAAGCATCCTTTGGAAAAATGTCTATTATTCGACTTTTTGAACGTCTTGTTTTGTTGGCGTAGAAAGGCGTTTTTTTGTTCTAGAATATCGTAAAAGACATTTTCCTGGCCTATCTTGCCTAAAAAAAAAAGTTGGAAAAATGGCCATTTTTGGACCAAAACCGTGGGTTAACCCCTTTGGAAAAATGTCAATTTTTCGTGTGTTTGAACTTCTTGTTTTTATAGCCCAAAAGGGCTTTTCTTGGTCTAGAATATCGTAAAAGACATTTTCCTGGCCCATATTGCCTAAAAAAGAAAAAATTGGAATAATTGGCATTTTTGGACCAAAACCATGCGTTAACTCCTTTGGAAAAATGCAATTTTTCGACTTTTTGAACTTCTTGTTTTTATGGCCTAGAAAGGCGTTTTTTCGCTCTAGAATATGGTAAAAGACATATTCCTGGTCTATATTGCCAAAAAAAAAGTTGGAAAAATGTCCATTGTTAGACCAATTCCATTTAACAAATTCCATAAAAAAATGTCAATTTTTCGACTTTTTGAACTTCTTGTTTTTATTGCCTCGAAAGGCGTTTTTTTTGTTCTAGAATATCGTAAAAGACATTTTCTCGGCCTATATTGAGTAAAAAAAAAAGTTGGAAAAATGGCCATTTTTAGACCAAAACCATGGATTACCCCCTTTAAGAAAAATGTCAATTTTTGGACTTTTTTGCACTTCTTTTTTTTTAGTCTAGAAAGGCGTTTTCTCGTTGTAGAATATCGTAAGCTACATTTTCCTATGCTATATTGCCTAAAAAAAAGGTTGAAAAATGATCATTTTTGGACCAAAACCATGGGTTAATCTGTTTGGAAAAATGTCAATTTTTCGACTTTTTGAACCTCTTTTTTTATAGCCTAAAATGATGTTTTTTTTTCTAGAATATCGTAAAAGACATTTTTCTTGGCTTATATTGCTTAAAAAAAAAGTTGGAGAAATGGCCATTTTTGGACCAAAGCAATGGGTTAACCCCTTTGGAAAAAAGGCAATTTTTCGACTTTTCGAACTTGTTGTTTTTTTTGGCCTAGAAAGGCGTTTCTTCGTTCTAGAATATCGTAAAAGACATTTTTCTGGCCTATATTGCCTAAACAAAAATTTGGAAAAATGGGCATTTTGGACCAAAACCATGGGTTAACCCCTTTGGAAAAATGTCAATTTTAAGACTTTTTGATCTTCCTTTTTCTTTTGGCCTAGGAAAGCGTTTTTTCGTTCCTAGAATATCCTAAGGGACATTTTCGTATGCTGTATTGCCGAAAAAGAAAAAGTTGGAAAAATGCCCATTTTTGTACCAAAACCATGGGTTAATCCGTTTGGAAAAATGTCAATTTTTGGACTTTTTGATCTTCCTGTTTTTTTGGCCTAGAAAAGCGTTTTTTCGTTCTAGAATATCGTAAAAGACATTTTCCTGGCTTTTATTACCTACAACAAAAAGATGGAAAAATGGCCATTTTTGGACAAAAACCATGGGTTAATCCGTTTGGAAAAATGTCAATTTTTCGACTTTTTGAACTTCTTGTTTTCTTGGCCTAGAAAGGCGTTTTTTTCGTTCTAGAGTATCGTAAAAGACATTTTCCTGGCCTATCTTGCCTAAAAAAAAAAATTGGAAACAAAGTCATTTTTGGAGCAAAACCGCAGGTTAACCTCTCTCGAAAAATGTCAAGTTTTCGTCTGTTTGAACTTCTTGCTATTATAGCGTAGAAAGGTTTTTTCTCGGTCTAGAATATCGTAAAAGACATTTTCCTGGCCTATATTGCCAAAAAAAAAAAATTTGGAATAATGGCCATTTTTCTACCAAAACCATGGGTTAACCCCTTTGGAGAAATGCAATTTTGGACTTTTTGAACTTCTTGTTTTTACAGCCTACAAAGACGTTTTTTTGTTCTAGAATATCGTAAATGACATTTTCCTGGTCTATATTGCCTAAAACAAAAAAGTTGGAATAATGTCCATTTTTAGACGAATTCCATTTATTAAATTCCATGGAAAAATGTCAATTTTTTGACATTTTGAACTTCTTGTTTTTATACCCTCGAAAGGCGTTTTTTCGTTCTAGAGTATCGTAAAAGACATTCTCTCGGCCTATGTTGCCTAAAAAAAAAGTTGGAAAAATGGCCATTTTTAGACCAAAGCCATGGAAATGTCAATTTTTCGACTTTTTGAACCTCTTATTTCTATAGCCTAGAAAGGTGTTTTTTCGTTGTAGAATATCGTAAAAGACATTTTACTGCCCTATATTGCCTAAAAAAATATGTTGGAAAAATGGCCATTTTTTTCCAAAACCATGGGTTAACCCGTTTGGAAAAATGGCAATTTTTAACTTTTTTAACCTTTCTTTTTATAGCCTAGAAAGGCGTTTTTTCGTTCTAGAGTATCGTAAGGGACATTTTCCTATGCTTTATTGCCGAAAACAAAAAGATGGAAAAATGGCCATTTTTGGACCAAAACCATGGGTTAACCCGTTTTGAAAAATGGCAGTTTTTCAACTTTTTGGACGTCTTTTTTTATAGTTTAGAAAGGTGTTTTTTCGTTCTAGAATATCGTAAAAGACGTTTTCCTGGTCTATATTGCCTAAAAAAAAAAAAGTTGAAAACTGGCCGTTTTTGGTCCAAAACCATGGGTTCACCCCTTTGGAAAAATGTCAATTTTTTGAATTCTTTTTAGGCAATATAGCATAGGAAAATGTCCCTTACGATATTCTAGAACGAAAAAACACCTTTCAAGGCTATAAAAAAACAGGTTCAAAAAGTCTAAAAGTTGACATTTTTCCAAAGGGGTTAATCCATGGCTTTGGTCCAAAGATGACCATTTTTCCAACTTTTCTTTTTCGGCAATTTAGGTCCTGAAAATGTCTTTTACGATATTCTAGAACGAAAAAACGCCTTTCTAGGCCAAAAAAATAAGAAGTTCAAAAAGTCAAAAATTGACATTTTTCTAAAGGGGTTAACCAATGGCTTTGGTCCAACAATGGCCATTTGTCCAACTATTATTCTTAGGCAAGATAGGCCAGGAAAATGTCTTTTACGAGATTGTAGAACGAAAAAACGCCTTTCTAGGCCAAAAAACATGAAGTTCAAAAAGTCTAAAAATTGACTTTTTTTCTAGAAGGGTTAACACAAAGCTTTGGTCCAAAAATGGCCATTTTTCCAACCTTTTTTTTAGGCAATATAAGGCAGGAAAAAGTCTTTTTCGATATTCTAAAACGAAAAAACACCTTTCTAGGCTCTAAAAAAAGACGTTAAAAAAGTCTAAAAATTGACATTTTTTCTACTTTTTGAACTTCTTGTTTTTACAGCCTACAAAGACGTTTTTTTGTTCTAGAATATCGTAAAAGACATTTTCCTGGTCTATATTGCCTAAAAAAAAAAAAGCTGGAATAATGTTGTACATGGACGTATGGTGATGTATAGGGGTGTATGGTGTGGCATAGAGTTGTAAGGTGGTGTTTAGTGCTGTATAGTCGAGATAATTTATAATAATGAAATATATAAGGTTTGCTTAGGTACACTATAATAAGCATATATTTAGGTACATAGTAGTAATCATATATAAAGTACCTACCGATTTTTTCCAATTTTTTTTTTAAATATTTTTTTGTACCGAAACTTTTATTTTTGTACTAAATTTATATTTCTGTACTGGGATGCACATTGTTGTACTGTTGTTATATTTTTCTTTCCATTTTTTTAAAAAATTTTTTGTACCACAACTTTTATTTTTGTACTGAGATTTATATTTTTGTACTGGGATAAATATTGTTGTACTGTTGTATACATGAATTTTACTGTACTGAAGAATATAGTCGCACAACCGATGAATATGTTTGTTCCGGAACTTATGTTTTTGTACTGAGAGACTGATATTTTTTTTACTGGAGCTGTTATTCGTGTACTAAGAATGGGAGATATCGTTCCGTACTGGAGTTTCTATTTTTGTCCTGAAATTAACATTTCTGTACTGGGATGCATATTGTTGTACTGGTGTATATTTTATTGTACTGGTAAATATACTCGCACAGACAATGAATATGTTTCTGTTCTAAGATATAGAATGCAGTAATATAATAGATATTTGTGTATTGCCGTTGTGGGCCACCGTAGTAAAACCATGCTTTTAGTCCAAAAGTGGCCATTTTTCCATTTTCTTTTTTTAGGCAATATAGAACGAAAAAACACCTTTCTAGGATATAAAAATCAGAAGTTCAAACCGTCGAAAAATTGATATTTATCCAAAGGGGTTAACCCATGGTTTTGGACCAAAAACGGCCATTTTTCCATCTTTTTTTTTTTCGGCAACATAGCATAGGAAAAACTCCCTTACGATATTTAAGAACGAAAAAACGCCTTTCTAGGCTTTAAAAAAAGAGGTTCAAAAAGTTGAAAAATTGACATTTTTCCAAAGGGGTTAATCCATGGCTTTGGTCCAAAAATGGCCATTTTTCCAACTTTTTTTTTTAGGAAAAAAACGCCACGAAAATGTCTTTTACGATATTCTAGAACCAAAAAACACCTTTCTAGGCTATAAACACAACAACTTCAAACAGTCCAAAAATTGACATTTTTCCAAAGGGGGTAACCCATGCTTTTTTTCCAAAAGTGGCCATTTTTGGAACTTTCTTTTTATACAATATAGAGCAGTAAAATGTTTTTTACGATATTCTAGAACGAAAAAACACCTTTCTAGGCTATAAAAATAAGAGGTTCAAAAAGTCGAAAAATTGACACTTTTTTTCATGTGGTTAACCCATGGTTTTGGTCCAAAAATGGGCATTTTTGCAACTTTTTTTTTTAGGCACTATAGCATGGGAAAATGTCCCTTACGGTACTTTACAACGAAAAAACGCCTTGCTAGACTATAAAAACAAGAAGTCATAAAGTATAAAAATTGACATTTTTCCAAAGGGGTTAATCCATGGTTTTGGTCTAAAAATGGCCATTTTCAACCTTTTTTTTTACGCAATATACGCGAGGAAAATGCCTTTTTTTCCAAAAGTGGCCATTTTTCGAACTTTTTTTTTAATACGTAATAGGGCAGTGAAATGTTTTTTTACGATATTCTAGACCAAAAAAACGCCTTTCTAGACCAAAAAAACAATAAGTTTAAAAAGTCTAAAAGTTGACATTGTTCCAAAGGGGTTAATCCATGGCTTTGGTCCAAAAATGGCCCTTTTTCCAACTTTCTTTTTTAAGAAATATACGCCAGGAAAGTGCCTTTTTTTCCAAAAGTGGCCATTTTTGGAACTTTTTTTTTATGCATAATAGGGCAGTGAAATCTTATTTTACGATATTCTAGACCGAAAAAAACGCCTTTCTAGACCAAAAAAACAAGAACTTTAAAAAGTCTAAAAGTTGACATTTTCCAAAGGAGGTTAATCCATGGCTTTGGTCCAAAAATGGCCATTTTTCCAACTTTCTTTTTTAGGAAATATACGCTAGGAAAATGTCTTTTACGATATTCTAGAACGAAAAAACGCCTTTCTAGGCTATAAAAACAACAACTTCAAAAAGTCGAAAAATTGACATTTTTCCAAACGGGGTAAACCATGCTTTTGGTCCAAAAGTGGCCATTTTTGGAACTTTTTTTAGGCAATATAGGGCAGTAAAATGTATTTTAGGATATTCTAGAACGAAAAACACCATTCTAGGCTATAAAAATAACAGGTTTAAAAAGTCGAAAAATTGACATTTTTTCAAAGGGGTTAACCCACGGTTTTGGTCCAAAAATGGCCATTTTTCCATCTTTTAGTTTTCGGCAATAAAGCATAGGAAAATGTCCTTACGATATTCTAGAACCAAAAAACGCCTTTCTTGGCTGTAAAAAAAAGAACTACAAAAAGTAAAAACATTGACATTTTTCCAAAGGGGTTAACCCATGGTTTTGGTCCAAAAATGGGTCTTTTTCCAACTTTTTTTTTTAGGAAATAAAGGCCACGAAAATGTCTTTTACGATATTCTAGAGCGAAACCACACCTTTCTAGCCTATAAAAACAACAACTTCAAAAAGTCGAAAAGTTGACATTTTTCCAAAGGGGTTAACCCATGGTTTTGGTTTAAAAATGGCCATTTTCCAACTTTCTTTTTTTAGGCAATACACGCCAGGAAAATGTCTTTTACTATATTCTAGAACGAAAAAACGCTTTTCTAGACCAAAAAAACAAGAAGTTTAAAAAGTCTAAAACTTGACATTTTTCCAAAGGGGTTAATCCAAGGCTTTGGTCCAAAAATGGCCATTTTTCCAACTTTTTTTTTTAGGAAATAAACGCCACGAAAATGTCTTTTACGATCTTCTAGAACCAAAAAACACCTTTCTAGGCTATAAACACAACAACTTCAAAAAGTCCAAAAATTGACATTTTTCCAAAGGGGGTAACCCATCCTTTTTTTCCAAAAGTGGCCATTTTTGGAACTTTTTTTTTATGCAATATAGAGCAGTAAAATGTTTTTTACGATATTCTAGAACGAAAAAACACCTTTCTAGGCTATAAAAATAAGAGGTTCAAAAAGTCGAAAAATTGACACTTTTTTTCATGTGGTTAACCCATGGTTTTGGTCCAAAAATGGGCATTTTTGCAACTTTTTTTTTTAGGCACTATAGCATGGGAAAATGTCCCTTACGGTACTTTACAACGAAAAAACGCCTTTCTAGACTATAAAAACAAGAAGTCATAAAGTATAAAAATTGACATTTTTCCAAAGGGGTTAATCCATGGTTTTGGTCTAAAAATGGCCATTTTCAACCTTTTTTTTTACGCAATATACGCGAGGAAAATGCCTTTTTTTCCAAAAGTGGCCATTTTTCGAACTTTTTTTTTAATGCATAATAGGGCAGTAAAATGTTTTTTTACGATATTCTAGACCAAAAAAACGCCTTTCTAGACCAAAAAAACAATAAGTTTAAAAAGTCTAAAAGTTGACATTTTTCCAAAGGGGTTAATCCATGGCTTTGGTCCAAAAATGGCCCTTTTTCCAACTTTCTTTTTTAGGAAATATACGCCAGGAAAATGCCTTTTACGATATTCTAGAACGAAAAAACGCCTTTCTAGGCTATAAAAACAACAACTTCAAAAAGTCGAAAAATTGACATTTTTCCAAACGGGGTAACCCATGCGGGGTGACCATTTTTGGAACTTTTTTTAGGCAATATAGGGCAGTAAAATGTATTTTACGATATTCTAGAACGAAAAACACCATTCTAGCCTATAAAAATAAGAGGTTTAAAAAGTCGAAAAATAGACATTTTTTCACAGGGGTTAACCCATGGTTTTGGTCCAAAAATGCCCATTATTCCAATTTTTTCTTTTTTAGGCAATATGGGCCAGGAAATGTCTTTTACGATATTCTAGACCGAGAAAAAGCCTTTTTAGCCTATAAAAACAAGAAGTTCAAACAGACAAAAAATTGACATTTTGCCAAAGGGGTTAACCTACGGATTTGGTCCAAAAATGGCCATTTTTCCAACTTTTTTTTTTAGACAAGATAGGCCAGGAAAAACCAAACATTATGTTAGGGCATAATGTTGTTTATGTCGATACAATATGCCTTTGTGGTCTACATGGTTGGTCTTCCGACTCACATCAATCTAACCTCTCTTTCAAGAGCCAATCATTTCTATCGCCCTGAGGTAGTGTTCGTGTAAAGGAGCATGCATTCCCGCGTTCGTCCCCTCTTACTTTCGCCATCACGGCGATTACATCTCTGCGGAAAAATTTTTTTGTCAGGCAAGTCCTATTATATTTTACCATCTCTATAACATTTATCGCTGTAATCAACTTAGCGATTTTGCACCTAGCGTGCCATTTCTTTTTCTTTTTTTTTTTTCTCGTACATTCTATATTCAGTTTTTTAACATAAATTGAGATGGGTGAGCCTCGTGTGTTAATTCTCGGGCACTCTTTTATTCACCGTTTAAATAGCTTTATTACTGATAGTACTCATCTTGATCATCGTTTTATGATACACGAGCCCGCCCAGTTTAAATGGCATGGTGTAGGAGGTCGAACAGTTGAAACACTATTCGTTGTGATCTCCACGTGGTGGAGTCGTTTGCTCCCCATATTGTGATACTACGGTTGGGAACTAATGATCTTTCCCACCTAGATCCCTTAGTAGCAGCCTCGGCAATCGAAGACTTAGTAGGTATTCTGTACGAAGAGCACAGTGTGCGACAAATTTGTGTTTGCCAAACGCTAATTCGCGAAAATGATGCTGCCTTTAACGCACGTGTTAAAGCCCTCACGAAATATCTGAAGGTCCTTCTAGAGCCAATTCCCTATTGCTTTTTTTGGGGTAACAGAGGTTTTTGGAATACTTCGCAGAGATATTTCGCTCGTGATTGTGTTCACCTTAATAAGCTGGGGCACTATAAGTATTACCGAAGTCTCAGGGGGGCCGTTTTAAAGTCTTTGCATTCCTGGGCACGTTCTGGCGAGCAGCCCAACTAGTTTTCGTAACCATTTTCACTTGCCCATTTCCTATTTACTTATCTGGTTTTTATTTCAAACCAAGCCGCGTGGGTTATCGCCTTGTGGTTTAGCTGGTTGTTCTGTTTGATTTCCGGCAATTATTTGCCGCATTTTGCTGACCACTTATGGCCAAATTCTGTGCTTTCTGAAACCTTACAAGTGCACTGTGTGCCTTCCTATTACCGGCTTTGGTGTGTATGTTTGTTTGCTTGCAGTTACCATGTTATGAGTGTACAATCCATTTTGACCGCCTGCATATGTGGGTGTGTCCAATGCACTCGGTATACTGTCAATGCTCTAATGTTATTGTGTTGTGGAAATGGGTATCTTTTTTCGTTACTACTTATGAGGTATAACCCTCACTATTTTTTCGTGTCAATTTTGCACTCGAGTCATTACCCAAATTCAAATACCTGCTTTGGATCGGCTCCTCTGATGACCCCCTTTTTCTAATTTATTTGGCATTAAACCTTATTTCTAACACTTGTTTCACTGCCTATCACATCTATCACTTATAATTAGTTTTTTATCATTGAAAAATGCCTCCTGCGAAGCGTACCACCGCCCCACAAGCCAGGCGCTCGAAACGGCTACGAACACACCTCTCTGAGGCCGGACCTTCATCGGTTGTGGAGAATCCTCCGATGCCTCAGCAGCAAACTGGACAAGGAAGAGAAATACAAGGAGGACAAGGAGCGATGCAGCTGGACGTGCGGGCTCTCACAAATACTATTTCCGTGGCCGTCGCACAGGCCGTAAAGGATGCAATGGCTGCGCATCAAGCCACCGTCTCCAGTACGGTAATGCCAACGCCAACGCCGTCAGCCGCAGTAGAGCAGGTTGTGCAAAAAGAAGTCCTCTCATATACAACAGGTACAATTGAACAGGCACCCCTACCAGCATTGGCTGGGGTTGGCGATCAGCCTAGCCACCCCTTCTCTGGCATAGCTGTTAATCTAGCTTCTCGTGTTAGCGCTAAAATCAAAGCGAAAATCTGGGCAAATGAATATATTGACTTTGGGGCACTGCTCTCTGTCGCACCCCCTCGAGAAAAGTTTGCTCTTTCCATGGTTTCCAGTGGGGGTGCCGTAAATCAACCACAGTTAACTCTCGAGCCTTATCATACACCGAAAAAGCTCAGTAATATCAGCCAGTGGCTCACCGCTTTTAACACATTTGTATCCATTTATTCCGTAAAATGTTCCCAGGATGCCCTTAAGCTAATGAAATATTGCGAAGTGGTGCGTGACCTTGCTTTTCCAAAGGGGTTAACCGATGGTTTTGGTCCAAAAATGCCCATTATTCCAATTTTTTCTTTTTTAGGCAATATGCGCCAGGAAAATGTCTTTTACGATATTCTAGACCGAGAAAAAGCCTTTTTAGGCTACAAAAACAGGAAGTTCAAACAGACAAAAAATTGACATTTTTCCAAAGGGGTTAACCTACGGATTTGGTCCAAAAATGGCCATTTTTCCAACTTTTTTTTTTTAGGCAAGATAGGCCAGGAAAATGTCTTTTACGATATTCTAGAACGAAAAAACGCCTTTCTAGGCCAAAAAAACAAGAAGTTCGAAAAGTCGAAAAATTGACTTTTTTCTAAAGGTTTAACCCATTGCTTTGGTCCAAAAATGGCCATTTTTCCAACTTTTTTTTAGGCAATATAAGCCAGGAAAATGTCTTTTACGATATTTTAGAACAAAAACACATCCTTTAAGGCTATAAAAAACAAGAAGTTCAAAAAGTCGAAAAATTGCATTTTTCCAAAGGGGTTAACCCATGGTTTTGGTCCAAAAATGCCCATTATTCAAATTTTTTCTTTTTTAGGCAATATGGGCCAGAAAAATGTCTTTTACGATATTCTAGACCGAGAAAAAGCCTTTCTAGGCTTTAAAAACAAGAAGTTCAAACAGACGAAAAATTGACCTTTTTCCAAAGGGGTTAACCTACGGTTTTGGTCCAAAAATGGCTATTTTTCCAACTTTTTTTTTTAGGCAAGATAGGCCAGGAAAACGTCTTATCCGATATAGTGGAACGAACAAACACCTTTCTAGGCCAAAAAAACAAGAACTTCAAAAAGTCGAAAAATTGACATTTTTCCAAGGGGGTCAACCCATGGTTTTGGACCAAAAACTCCCATTTTTCCATCTTTTTTTTTGTCGGCAATATAGCATAGGAAAATGTGCCTTACGATATTCTAGAACGAAAAAACGCCTTTCTAGGCTATAAAAATAAGAGGTTCAAAAAGACGAAAAATTGACATTTTTTCAAAGTGGTTAACCCATGGTTTTGGTCCAAAAATGGGCATTTCTGCAACTTTTTTTTTTGGCACTATAGCATAGGAAAATGTCCCTTACGGTACTTTAGAACGAAAAAACGCCTTTCCAGGCTATAACAAAAAAGAAGTACAAAAACTCGAAAAATTGACATTTTTCCAAAGGGGTAATCCATGGTTTTGGTCTAAAAATGGCCATTTTTGCATTTTTTTTTTTTTCAATATAGCGTAGGAAAATGTCACTTACGATATTCTAGAACGAAAAAACGACTTTCTAGGCTATAAAAAAAGACGTTCAAAAAGTTGAAAAATTGACATTTTTCCAAGGGGGTTATCCCATGGTTTTGGAAAAAAAATGGCCGTTTTTCCAACATATTTTTTTTAGGCAATATAGGCCAGGAACATTTCTCTTACGATATTCTACAACAAAAAAAACACCTTTCATGGCCATTTTTCCATCTTTTTTTTTGCAATATAGCGTAGGAAAATGTCACTTACGATATTCTAGAACGAAAAAACGCCTTTCTAGGCTATAAAAACAAGAAGTTCAAAAAGTCGAAAAATTGCATTTTTCCAAAGGGGTTATCCCATGGTTTTGGTCCAAAAATGCCCATTATTCCAATTGTTTCTTTTTTAGGCAATATGGGCCAGGAAAATGTCTTTTACGATATTCTATTTTACGAGAGAAAGCCTTTCTAGGCTTTAAAAACAAGAAGTTCAAAAAGACGAAAAATTGACCTTTTTCCAAAGGGGTTAACCTACGGTTTTAATCCAAAAATGGCCATTTTTCCAACTTTTCTTTTTAGGCAAGATAGGCCAGGAAAACGTCTTATCCGATATAGTGGAACGAACAAACACCTTTCTAGGCCAAAAAAACAAGAACTTCAAAAAGTCGAAAAATTGACATTTTTCCAAGGGGGTTAACCCATGGTTTTGGACCAAAAACTCCCATTTTTCCATCTTTTTTTTTGTCGGCAATATAGCATAGGAAAATGTGCCTTACGATATTCTAGAACGAAAAAACGCCTTTCTAGGCTATAAAAATAAGAGGTTCAAAAAGACGAAAAATTGACATTTTTTCAAAGTGGTTAACCCATGGTTTTGGTCCAAAAATGGGCATTTCTGCAACTTTTTTTTTTGGCACTATAGCATAGGAAAATGTCCCTTACGGTACTTTAGAACGAAAAAACGCCTTTCTAGGCTATAACAAAAAAGAAGTACAAAAACTCGAAAAATTGACATTTTTCCAAAGGGGTAATCCATGGTTTTGGTCTAAAAATGGCCATTTTTGCATTTTTTTTTTTTTCAATATAGCGTAGGAAAATGTCACTTACGATATTCTAGAACGAAAAAACGACTTTCTAGGCTATAAAAAAAGACGTTCAAAAAGTTGAAAAATTGACATTTTTCCAAGGGGGTTATCCCATGGTTTTGGAAAAAAAATGGCCGTTTTTCCAACATATTTTTTTTAGGCAATATAGGCCAGGAACATTTCTCTTACGATATTCTACAACAAAAAAAACACCTTTCATGGCCATTTTTCCATTTTTTTTTTTGCAATATAGCGTAGGAAAATGTCACTTACGATATTCTAGAACGAAAAAACGCCTTTCTAGGCTATAAAAACAAGAAGTTCAAAAAGTCGAAAAATTGCATTTTTCCAAAGGGGTTAACCCATGGTTTTGGTCCAAAAATGCCCATTATTCCAATTGTTTCTTTTTTAGGCAATATGGGCCAGGAAAATGTCTTTTACGATATTCTATTTTACGAGAGAAAGCCTTTCTAGGCTTTAAAAACAAGAAGTTCAAAAAGACGAAAAATTGACCTTTTTCCAAAGGGGTTAACCTACGGTTTTAATCCAAAAATGGCCATTTTTCCAACTTTTTTTTTTAGGCAAGATAGGCCAGGAAAACGTCTTATCCGATATAGTGGAACGAACAAACACCTTTCTAGGCCAAAAAAACAAGAACTTCAAAAAGTCGAAAAATTGACATTTTTCCAAGGGGGTTAACCCATGGTTTTGGACCAAAAACTCCCATTTTTCCATCTTTTTTTTTTGTCGGCAATATAGCATAGGAAAATGTGCCTTACGATATTCTAGAACGAAAAAACGCCTTTCTAGGCTATAAAAATAAGAGGTTCAAAAAGACGAAAAATTGACATTTTTTCAAAGTGGTTAACCCATGGTTTTGGTCCAAAAATGGGCATTTCTGCAACTTTTTTTTTTGGCACTATAGCATAGGAAAATGTCCCTTACGGTACTTTAGAACGAAAAAACGCCTTTCTAGGCTATAACAAAAAAGAAGTACAAAAACTCGAAAAATTGACATTTTTCCAAAGGGGTAATCCATGGTTTTGGTCTAAAAATGGCCATTTTTGCATTTTTTTTTTTTTTTTTTTCAATATAGCGTAGGAAAATGTCACTTACGATATTCTAGAACGAAAAAACGACTTTCTAGGCTATAAAAAAAGACGTTCAAAAAGTTGAAAAATTGACATTTTTCCAAGGGGGTTATCCCATGGTTTTGGAAAAAAAATGGCCGTTTTTCCAACATATTTTTTTTAGGCAATATAGGCCAGGAACATTTCTCTTACGATATTCTACAACAAAAAAAACACCTTTCATGGCCATTTTTCCATCTTTTTTTTTACAATATAGCGTAGGAAAATGTCACTTACGATATTCTAGAACGAAAAAACGCCTTTCTAGGCTATAAAAAAGACGTTCAAAAAGTTGAAAAATTGACATTTTTCCAAGGGGGTTATCCCATGGTTTTGGTCCAAAAATGGCCATTTTTCTCTTTTTTTATTTTAGGCAATAAAAGCCTGGATAATGTCTTTCAGGATATTCTAGAACGAAAAAACGCCTTTCTAGGCCAAAAAAACAAGAAGATCAAAACGTCTAAAAATTGACATTTTTTTAAACGCGTTAACCTATGCCTTTGGTCCAAAAATGGCCATTTTCCCAACTTCTTTTTTTTAGGCAATATAGACCAGGAAAATGCCTTTTACGATATTCTACAACGGGGAAAACGCCTTTCTAGGCTATAAAAACAACAACTTCAAAAAGTCGAAAAATTGACATTTTTCCAAAGGGGTTAACCCATGGTTTTGGTCCAAAAATGACCATATTTCAAACTTTTTTTTTTAGGTAATAGAGGCCTGGAAAATGTCTTTTACGATATTCTAGAACAAAGAAAAAGCCTTTTTAGGCCAATAAAACAACAAGTTCGAAAAGTCTACAAAAAGAACCTTTTAACAAAGGAGTTAACCCATGCCTTAGGTCCAAAAATGGCCATTTTTCCAACTTCTTTTTTTTAGGCAATATAGACCAGGAAAATGCCTTTTCCGATATTATATAACGGAAGAACGCCTTTCTAGGCTATAAAAACAACAACTTCAAACAGTCGAAAAATTGACATTTTTCCAAAGGGGTTAACCCATGGTTTTGGTCCAAAAATGACCATATTTCAAACTTTTTTTTTTAGGTAATAGAGGCCTGGAAAATGTCTTTTACGATATTCTAGAACAAAGAAATAGCCTTTTTAGGCCAAAAAAACAACAAGTTCGAAAAGTCTACAAAAAGAACCTTTTAACAAAGGAGTTAACCCATGCCTTCTGTCCAAAAATGGCCATTTTTCCAACTTCTTTTTTTTAGGCAATATAGACCAGGAAAATGCCTTTTCCGATATTATATAACGGAAGAACGCCTTTCTAGGCTATAAAAAACAACAACTTCAAACAGTCGAAAAATTGACATTTTTCCAAAGGGGTTAACCCATGGTTTTGGTCCAAAAATGACCATATTTCAAACTTTTTTTTTTAGGTAATAGAGGCCTGGGAAAATGTCTTTTACGATATTCTAGAACAAACAAAAAGCCTTTTTAGGCCAAAAAAAACTAGAAGTTCGAAAAGTCTAAAAATTGACATTATTTTAAAGGCGTTACCCATGCCCCTGGTCCAAAAATGGCGATTTTTCCAACTTTTTTTTAGGCAACATAGGCCGAGAAAATGTCTTTTACGATATTCTAGAACGAAAAAAAGCCTTTCGAGGCTATAAAAACAAGAAATTCAAAATGTCAAAAAATTGACATTTTTCCACGGAATTTATTAAATGGAATTGGTCTAAAAATGGACATTATTCCAACTTTTTTTTTCTAGGCAATATAGACCAGGAAAATGTCTTTTACGATATTCTAGAGCGAAAAAAACGCCTTTCTAGGCTATAAAAACAAGAAGTTCAAAAAGTCGAAAAATTGCATTTTTCCAAAGGGGTTAACCCATGGTATTGGTAGAAAAATGGCCATTTTTCCAACTTTTTTTTTTTAGGTAGTATAGGCCAGGAAAATGTCTTTTACGATATTCTAGAACTAAAAAACACCTTTCTAGGCTATAAAAATAAGAGGTTCAAAAAGTCGAAAAATTGACATTTTTTCAAAGTGGTTAACCCATGGTTTTGGTCCAAAATGGGCATTTCCGCAACTTTTTTTTTTGGCACTATAGCATAGGAAAATGTCCCTTACGGTACTTTAGAACGAAAAAACGCCTTTCTAGGCTATAAAAAAAAAGAAGTACAAAAACTCGAAAAATTGACATTTTTCCAAAGGGGTAATCCATGGTTTTGGTCTAAAAATGGCCATTTTCAAACTTTTTTTTTATTAAATATAGGCCCAGAAAATGTCTTTTGCGATATTCTAGAACGAAAAAAACGCCTCTCAAGACTATAAAAAAAAAGAAGTTCAAAAAGTCGAAAAATTGACATTTTTTCAAAGTGGTTAACCCATGGTTTTGGTCCAAAAATGGGCATTTCTGCAACTTATTTTTTTGGCGCTATAGCATAGGAAAATGTTCCTTACGGTACTTTAGAACGAAAAAACGCCTTTCTAGGCTATATAAAAAAAGAAGTACAAAAACTCGAAAAATTGACATTTTTCCAAAGAGGTTAACCCATGGCTTTGGTTAAAAAATGGCCATTTTTCCAACTTTCTTTTTCAGGCAATATAGGCCGACAAAATGTCTTTTACGATATTCTACAACGAAAAAACACCTTTTTAGGCTATAATAAAACAGGTTCAAAAAGTTTAAAAATTGACACTTTTCCAAACGGATTAGGCCATGGTTTTGGTCCAAAAATAGGCCTTTTTTTTCAACTTTTTTTTCGGCAATATAGCATGGAAAAATGTCCCTAACGATATTCTAGAACGAAAAAACGCCTTTCTATTCTGTAAAAAAAAGGAACTTCAAAAAGTCGAAAAATTGACATTTTTTCCAAAGGGCTTAATCCATGGCTTTGGTCTTAAAATGGCCATTGTTGGAACTTTTTTTTTTAGGCAATATAGGGCAGTAAAATGTGTTTTACGATATTCTAGAACGAAAAGACACCTCTCTAGGCCATAGAAATAAGAGGTTCAAAAAGTCGAAAAATTCACATTTTCCATGGCTTTGGTCTAAAAATGGCCATTTTTCCAACTTTTTTTTTAGGCAACATAGGCCGAGAAAATGTCTTTCACGATATTCTACAACGAAAAAACGCCTTACGAGGCTATAAAAACAAAAAGTTCAAAATGTCAAAAAATTGACATTTTTCCATGGAATTTGTTAAATGGAATTGGTCTAAAAATGGACATTATTCCAACTTTTTTGTTTTAGGCAATATAGACCAGGAAAATGTCTTTTACCATATTCTAGAGCGAAAAAACGCCTTTCTAGGCTATAAAAACAAGAAGTTCAAAAAGTCGAAAAATTCCATTTTTCCAAAGGGGTTAACCCATGGTATTGGTAGAAAAATGGCCATTTTTCCAACTTTTTTTTTTTTAGGTAATGTAGGCGAGGAAAATGTCTTTTACTATATTCTAGAACGAAAAAACACCTTTTTAGGCTATAAAAAAAGAGGTTCAAAAAGTCGAAAAATTGACATTTTTCCAAAGGGGTTAACCCATGGTTTTGGTCAAGAAGTTCAAACAGACGAAAACTTGACATTTTTCCAAAGGGGTTAGCCTACGGTTTTGCTCCAAAAATGACCTTCTTTCCAACTTTTTTTTTTTAAGCAAGATAGGTCAGGAAAAATGTCTTTTACGATATTCTAGAACGAAAAAACGCCTTTCTAGGCCAAGAAAACAAGAAGTTTAAAACGTCGAAAAATTGACATTTTTCCAAAGGGATTAACCCATGGTTTTTGTCCAAAAAATGGCCATAATTTTTTAACCTTTTTTTTTTAGGCAATATAGCATAGGAAAATGTCCCTTACGATATTCTACAACGACAAAACGCCTTTCTAGGCTATAAAAAAAAGAAGTACAAAAAAGTCCAAAAATTGACATTTTTTCAAAGGGGTTAATCCATGGTTTTGGTCTAAAAATGGACATTTTTCCAACTATTTTTTTTAGGCAATATAGACCAGGAAAATGTCTTTTACGATATTCTAGAAGGAAAAAACGCATTTCTAGGCTATAATTGACAGTTTTTCAAAGGGGTTAATCCATGGTATTGCTCTAAAAATGGCCATTTTTCCAACTTTTTTTTTTAGGCAATATAGACCAGGAAAACGTCTTTTACGATATTCTAGAACGAAAAAACACCTTTTTAGGCTATAAAAAAGGAGGTTCAAAGAGTCGAAAAATTGACATTTTTTCAAAGGGGTTAATCCATGGTTTTGGTCAAAAAATGGACATTTTTCCAACTTTTTTTTTAGGCAATATAGACGAGGAAAATGTATTTTACGATATTCTAGAAGGAAAAAACGCATTTCTAGGCTATAGAAACAAGAAGTTCAAAAAGTCGAAAAATTGAATTTTTCCAAAGGGGTTAACCCATGGTTTTGGTCCAAAAATGCCCATTATTCCAATTGTTTCTTTTTTAGGCAATATGGGCCAGGAAAATGTCTTTTACGATATTCTAGACCGAGAAAAAGCCTTTTTAGGCTATAAAAACAAGAAGTTCAAACAGACAAAAAATTGACATTTTGCCAAAGGGGTTAACCTACGGATTTGGTCCAAAAATGGCCATTTTTCCAACTTTTTTTTTTTAGACAAGATAGGCCAGGAAAAACCAAACATTATGTTAGGGCATAATGTTATTTATGTCGATACAATATGCCTTTGTGGTCTACATGGTTGGTCTTCCGACTCACATCAATCTAACCTCTCTTTCAAGAGCCAATCATTTCTATCGCCCTGAGGTAGTGTTCGTGTAAAGGAGCATGCATTCCCGCGTTCGTCCCCTCTTACTTTCACCATCACGGCGATTACATCTCTGCGGAAAAATTTTTTTGTCAGGCAAGTCCTATTATATTTTACCATCTCTATAACATTTATCCCTGTAATCAACTTAGCGATTTTGCACCTAGCGTGCCATTTCTTTTTCTTTTTTTTTTTTTCTCGTACATTCTATATTCAGTTTTTTAACATAAATTGAGATGGGTGAGCCTCGTGTGTTAATTCTCGGGCACTCTTTTATTCGCCGTTTAAATAGCTTTATTACTGATAGTACTCATCTTGATCATCGGGTTTTATGATACACGAGCCCGCCCAGGTTTAAATGGCATGGTGTAGGAGGTCGAACAGTTGAAAAACTATTCGTTGTGATCTCCACGTGGTGGAGTCGTTTGCTCCCCATATTGTGATACTACAGTTGGGAACTAATGATCTTTCCCACCTAGATCCCTTAGTAGCAGCCTCGGCAATCGAAGAGTTAGTAGGTATTCTGTACGAAGAGCACAGTGTGCGACAAATTTGTGTTTGCCAAACGCTAATTCGCGAAAATGATGCTGCCTTTAACGCACGTGTTAAAGCCCTCACGAAATATCTGAAGGTCCTTCTAGAGCCAATTCCCTATTGCTTTTTTTGGGGTAACAGAGGTTTTTGGAATACTTCGCAGAGATATTTCGCTCGTGATGGTGTTCACCTTAATAAGCTGGGGCACTATAAGTATTACCGAAGTCTCAGGGGGGCCGTTTTAAAGTCTTTGCATTCCTGGGCACGTTCTGGCGAGCAGCCCAACTAGTTTTCGTAACCATTTTCACTTGCCCATTTCCTATTTACTTATCTGGTTTTTATTTCAAACCAAGCCGCGTGGGTTATCGCCTTGTGGTTTAGCTGGTTGTTCTGTTTGATTTCCGGCAATTATTTTTCGGCAATTTAGGTCCTGAAAATGTCTTTTACGATATTCTAGAACGAAAAAACGCCTTTCTAGGCCAAAAAAACAAGAAGTTCGAAAAGTCGAAAAATTGACTTTTTTTCTAACGGTTTAACCCATTGCTTTGGTCCAAAAATGGCCATTTTTCCAACTTTTTTTTACGCAATATAAGCCAGGAAAATGTCTTTTACGATATTTTAGAACAAAAACAAATCCTTTAAGGCTATAAAAAACAAGAAGTTCAAAAAGTCGAAAAATTGCATTTTTCCAAAGGGGTTAACCCATGGTTTTGGTCCAAAAATGCCCATTATTCCAATTTTTTCTTTTTTAGGCAATATGGGCCAGAAAAATGTCTTTTACGACATTCTAGACCGAGAAAAAGCCTTTCTAGGCTTTAAAAACAAGAAGTTCAAACAGACGAAAAATTGACCTTTTTCCAAAGGGGTTAACCTACGGTTTTGGTCCAAAAATGGCCATTTTTCCAACTTTTTTTTTTAGGCAAGATAGGCCAGGAAAACGTCTTATCCGATATAGTGGAACGAACAAACACCTTTCTAGGCCAAAAAAACAAGAACTTCAAAAAGTCGAAAAAATTGACATTTTTCCAAGGGGGTTAACCCATGGTTTTGGACCAAAAACTCCCATTTTTCCATCTTTTTTTTTGTCGGCAATATAGCATAGGAAAATGTGCCTTACGATATTCTAGAACGAAAAAACGCCTTTCTAGGCTATAAACATAAGAGGTTCAAAAAGACGAAAAATTGACATTTTTTCAAAGTGGTTAACCCATGGTTTTGGTCCAAAAATGGGCATTTCTGCAACTTTCTTTTTTGGCACTATAGCATAGGAAAATTTCTCTTACGGTACTTTAGAACGAAAAAACGCCTTTCCAGGCTATAACAAAAAAGAAGTACAAAAACTCGAAAAATTGACATTTTTCCAAAGGGGTAATCCATGGTTTTGGTCTAAAAATGGCCATTTTTGCATTTTTTTTTTTTTTTTCAATATAGCGTAGGAAAATGTCACTTACGATATTCTAGAACGAAAAAACGACTTTCTAGGCTATAAAAAAAGACGTTCAAAAAGTTGAAAAATTGAGATTTTTCCAAGGGGGTTATCCCCATGGTTTTGGAAAAAAAATGGCCGTTTTTCCAACGTATTTTTTTTAGGCAATATAGGCCAGGAACATTTCTCTTACGATATTCTACAACAAAAAAAACACCTTTCATTGCCATTTTTCCATCTTTATTTTTGCAATATAGCGTAGGAAAATGTCACTTACGATATTCTAGAACGAAAAAACGCCTTTCTAGGCTATAAAAACAAGAAGTTCAAAAAGTCGAAAAATTGCATTTTTCCAAAGGGGTTAACCCATGGTTTTGGTCCAAAAATGCCCATTATTCCAATTGTTTCTTTTTTAGGCAATATGGGCCAGGAAAATGTCTTTTACGATATTCTATTTTACGAGAGAAAGCCTTTCTAGGCTTTAAAAACAAGAAGTTCAAAAAGACGAAAAATTGACCTTTTTCCAAAGGGGTTAACCTACGGTTTTAATCCAAAAATGGCCATTTTTCCAACTTTTTTTTTTAGGCAAGATAGGCCAGGAAAACGTCTTATCCGATATAGTGGAACGAACAAACACCTTTCTAGGCCAAAAAAACAAGAACTTCAAAAAGTCGAAAAATTGACATTTTTCCAAGGGGGTTAACCCATGGTTTTGGACCAAAAACTCCCATTTTTCCATCTTTTTTTTTGTCGGCAATATAGCATAGGAAAATGTGCCTTACGATATTCTAGAACGAAAAAAACGCCTTTCTAGGCTATAAAAATAAGAGGTTCAAAAAGACGAAAAATTGACATTTTTTCAAAGTGGTTAATCCATGGTTTTGGTCCAAAAATGGGCATTTCTGCAACTTTTTTTTTTGGCACTATAGCATAGGAAAATGTCCCTTACGGTACTTTAGAACGATAAAACGCCTTTCTAGGCTATAACAAAAAAGAAGTACAAAAACTCGAAAAATTGACATTTTTCCAAAGGGGTAATCCATGGTTTTGGTCTAAAAATGGCCATTTTTGCATTTTTTTTTTTTTTTCAATATAGCGTAGGAAAATGTCACTTACGATATTCTAGAACGAAAAAACGACTTTCTAGGCTATAAAAAAAGACGTTCAAAAAGTTGAAAAATTGACATTTTTCCAAGGGGGTTATCCCATGGTTTTGGAAAAAAAATGGCCGTTTTTCCAACATATTTTTTTTAGGCAATATAGGCCAGGAACATTTCTCTTACGGGGATATTCTACAACAAAAAAAAACACCTTTCATGGCCATTTTTCCATCTTTTTTTTTTACAATATAGCGTAGGAAAATGTCACTTACGATATTCTAGAACGAAAAAACGACTTTCTAGGCTATAAAAAAGACGTTCAAAAAGTTGAAAAATTGACATTTTTCCAAGGGGGTTATCCCATGGTTTTGGTCCAAAAATGGCCATTTTTCTCTTTTTTTATTTTAGGCAATAAAAGCCTGGATAATTTCTTTCAGGATATTCTAGAACGAAAAAACGCCTTTCTAGGCCAAAAAAACAAGAAGATCAAAACGTCTAAAAATTGACATTTTTTTAAACGCGTTAACCTATGCCTTTGGTCCAAAAATGGCCATTTTCCCAACTTCTTTTTTTTAGGCAATATAGACCAGGAAAATGCCTTTTACGATATTCTACAACGGGGAAAACGCCTTTCTAGGCTATAAAAACAACAACTTCAAACAGTCGAAAAATTGACATTTTTCCAAAGGGGTTAACCCATGGTTTTGGTCCAAAAATGACCATATTTCAAACTTTTTTTTTTAGGTAATAGAGGCCTGGAAAATGTCTTTTACGATATTCTAGAACAAAGAAAAAGCCTTTTTAGGCCAAAAAAACAA
This sequence comes from Porites cylindrica, assembly GCA_964035525.1. Lineage (NCBI taxonomy): Eukaryota > Metazoa > Cnidaria > Anthozoa > Scleractinia > Poritidae > Porites > Porites cylindrica. The sequence continues at coordinate 20,781,323 of OZ037781.1, read as the reverse complement.
CAAGTTCGAAAAGTCTACAAAAAGAACCTTTTAACAAAGGAGTTAACCCATGCCTTTGGTCCAAAAATGGCCATTTTTCCAACTTCTTTTTTTTAGGCAATATAGACCAGGAAAATGCCTTTTCCGATATTATATAACGGAAGAACGCCTTTCTAGGCTATAAAAAACAACAACTTCAAACAGTCGAAAAATTGACATTTTTCCAAAGGGGTTAACCCATGGTTTTGGTCCAAAAATGACCATATTTCAAACTTTTTTTTTTTAGGTAATAGAGGCCTGGAAAATGTCTTTTACGATATTCTAGAACAAACAAAAAGCCTTTTTAGGCCAAAAAAAACTAGAAGTTCGAAAAGTCTAAAAATTGACATTATTTTAAAGGCGTTACCCATGCCCCTGGTCCAAAAATGGCGATTTTTCCAACTTTTTTTTAGGCAACATAGGCCGAGAAAATGTCTTTTACGATATTCTAGAACGAAAAAAAGCCTTTCGAGGCTATAAAAACAAGAAATTCAAAATGTCAAAAAATTGACATTTTTCCACGGAATTTATTAAATGGAATTGGTCTAAAAATGGACATTATTCCAACTTTTTTTTTCTAGGCAATATAGACCAGGAAAATGTCTTTTACGATATTCTAGAGCGAAAAAACGCCTTTCTAGGCTATAAAAACAAGAAGTTCAAAAAGTCGAAAAATTGCATTTTTCCAAAGGGGTTAACCCATGGTATTGGTAGAAAAATGGCCATTTTTCCAACTTTTTTTTTTTAGGTAGTATAGGCCAGGAAAATGTCTTTTACGATATTCTAGAACTAAAAAACACCTTTCTAGGCTATAAAAATAAGAGGTTCAAAAAGTCGAAAAATTGACATTTTTTCAAAGTGGTTAACCCATGGTTTTGGTCCAAAATGGGCATTTCCGCAACTTTTTTTTTGGCACTATAGCATAGGAAAATGTCCCTTACGGTACTTTAGAACGAAAAAACGCCTTTCTAGGCTATAAAAAAAAAGAAGTACAAAAACTCGAAAAATTGACATTTTTCCAAAGGGGTAATCCATGGTTTTGGTCTAAAAAATGGCCATTTTCAAACTTTTTTTTTATTAAATATAGGCCCAGAAAATGTCTTTTGCGATATTCTAGAACGAAAAAACGCCTCTCAAGACTATAAAAAAAAAGAAGTTCAAAAAGTCGAAAAATTGACATTTTTTCAAAGTGGTTAACCCATGGTTTTGGTCCAAAAATGGGCATTTCTGCAACTTATTTTTTTGGCGCTATAGCATAGGAAAATGTTCCTTACGGTACTTTAGAACGAAAAAACGCCTTTCTAGGCTATATAAAAAAAGAAGTACAAAAACTCGAAAAATTGACATTTTTCCAAAGAGGTTAACCCATGGCTTTGGTTAAAAAATGGCCATTTTTCCAACTTTCTTTTTCAGGCAATATAGGCCGACAAAATGTCTTTTACGATATTCTACAACGAAAAAACACCTTTTTAGGCTATAATAAAACAGGTTCAAAAAGTTTAAAAATTGACACTTTTCCAAACGGATTAGGCCATGGTTTTGGTCCAAAAATAGGCCTTTTTTTTCAACTTTTTTTTCGGCAATATAGCATGGAAAAATGTCCCTAACGATATTCTAGAACGAAAAAACGCCTTTCTATTCTGTAAAAAAAAGGAACTTCAAAAAGTCGAAAAATTGACATTTTTCCAAAGGGCTTAATCCATGGCTTTGGTCTTAAAATGGCCATTGTTGGAACTTTTTTTTTTAGGCAATATAGGGCAGTAAAATGTGTTTTACGATATTCTAGAACGAAAAGACACCTCTCTAGGCCATAGAAATAAGAGGTTCAAAAAGTCGAAAAATTCACATTTTCCATGGCTTTGGTCTAAAAATGGCCATTTTTCCAACTTTTTTTTTAGGCAACATAGGCCGAGAAAATGTCTTTCACGATATTCTACAACGAAAAAACGCCTTACGAGGCTATAAAAACAAAAAGTTCAAAATGTCAAAAAATTGACATTTTTCCATGGAATTTGTTAAATGGAATTGGTCTAAAAATGGACATTATTCCAACTTTTTTGTTTTAGGCAATATAGACCAGGAAAATGTCTTTTACCATATTCTAGAGCGAAAAAACGCCTTTCTAGGCTATAAAAACAAGAAGTTCAAAAAGTCGAAAAATTCCATTTTTCCAAAGGGGTTAACCCATGGTATTGGTAGAAAAATGGCCATTTTTTCCAACTTTTTTTTTTTAGGTAATGTAGGCGAGGAAAATGTCTTTTACTATATTCTAGAACGAAAAAACACCTTTTTAGGCTATAAAAAAAGAGGTTCAAAAAGTCGAAAAATTGACATTTTTCCAAAGGGGTAACCCATGGTTTTGGTCAAGAAGTTCAAACAGACGAAAACTTGACATTTTTCCAAAGGGGTTAGCCTACGGTTTTGCTCCAAAAATGACCTTCTTTCCAACTTTTTTTTTTAAGCAAGATAGGTCAGGAAAATGTCTTTTACGATATTCTAGAACGAAAAAACGCCTTTCTAGGCCAAGAAAACAAGAAGTTTAAAACGTCGAAAAATTGACATTTTTCCAAAGGGATTAACCCATGGTTTTTGTCCAAAAAATGGCCATAATTTTTTAACCTTTTTTTTTAGGCAATATAGCATAGGAAAATGTCCCTTACGATATTCTACAACGACAAAACGCCTTTCTAGGCTATAAAAAAAAGAAGTACAAAAAAGTCCAAAAATTGACATTTTTTCAAAGGGGTTAATCCATGGTTTTGGTCTAAAAATGGACATTTTTCCAACTATTTTTTTTAGGCAATATAGACCAGGAAAATGTCTTTTACGATATTCTAGAAGGAAAAAACGCATTTCTAGGCTATAATTGACAGTTTTTCAAAGGGGTTAATCCATGGGTATTGCTCTAAAAATGGCCATTTTTCCAACTTTTTTTTTTAGGCAATATAGACCAGGAAAACGTCTTTTACGATATTCTAGAACGAAAAAACACCTTTTTAGGCTATAAAAAAGGAGGTTCAAAGAGTCGAAAAATTGACATTTTTTCAAAGGGGTTAATCCATGGTTTTGGTCAAAAAATGGACATTTTTCCAACTTTTTTTTTTAGGCAATATAGACGAGGAAAATGTATTTTACGATATTCTAGAAGGAAAAAACGCATTTCTATGCTATAGGAGGGAAACAAGAAGTTCAAAAAGTCGAAAAATTGAATTTTTCCAAAGGGGTTAACCCATGGTTTTGGTCCAAAAATGCCCATTATTCCAATTGTTTCTTTTTTAGGCAATATGGGCCAGGAAAATGTCTTTTACGATATTCTAGACCGAGAAAAAGCCTTTTTAGGCT
>OZ037781.1:20750732-20777763 GCA_964035525.1 Porites cylindrica | reverse complement strand
CATGGCTTTGGTCTAAAAATGGCCATTTTTCCAATATTGGCCGAGAAAATGTCTTTTACGATATTCTAGAACCAAAAAACGCCTTTCGAGGCTATAAAAACAAGAAGTTGAAAATGTCAAAAAATTGACATTTTTCCATGGAAGTTGTTAAATTGAATTGGTCAAAAAATGGACATTATTCCAACTTTTTTTTTTAGGCAATATAGACCAGTAAAATGTCTTTTACGATATTCTAGAGCGAAAAAACGCCTTTCGAGGCTATAAAAATAAGAAGTTGAAAAAGACAAAAAATTGCATTTTTCCAAAGGGGTTAACCCATGGTATTGGTCCAAAAATGGCCATTATTTCAACTTTTTTTTTTTACGCAATAGAGGCCAAGAAAATGTCTTTTGCGATATTCTAGGCCGAGAAAAAACCTTTCTAGGCTATAAAAACAAGAATTTCAAACACACGAAAACTTGACATTTTTCAAAAAGGGTTAACCTTCGGTTTTGCTCCAAAAATGACCATTTATCCAACTTTTTTTTTTTAGCCAAGATTTGCCAGGAAAATGTCTTTTGCGATATTCTAGAACGAAAAAACGCCTTTCTATCCCAAAAACAAGAAGTTCAAAAAGTGAAAAAAGTGACGTTTTTCCAAAGGGGTTAACCCATGCTTTTGGTCCAAAAGTGGCCATTATTGCAAATTTTTTTTTAGGCAATATAGGCCAGGAAAATGTCTTTTATGATATTCTAGAACAAAAAAACGCCTTTCTAGGCTGTAAAAACAAGAAGTTCAAAAAGTCGAAAAATTGACATTTTTCCATGGAATTGCTCCAAAAAAGGCTATTTTTCACACTTTTTTTTAGGCAGTATAGCATAGGAAAATGTCTTTTACGATATTCTAAAACGAAAACACACCTTTCTAGGCTATAAAGGCAGAAAGTTCAAAAACTCGAAAAAATGTCATTTTTGAGACTTTTTAACGTCTTTTTTTATAGCCTAGAAAGGTGTTTTTTCGTTTTAGAATATCGTAAAAGACATTTTCCTGGCTTATATTGCCTAAAAAAAAAGTTGGAAAAATGGCCATTTTTGGACCAAAGCTTTGTGTTAACCCTTCTAGAAAAAAAGTCAATTTTTAGACTTTTTGAACTTCATGTTTTTTGGCCTAGAAAGGCGTTTTTTCGTTCTACAATCTCGTAAAAGACATTTTCCCTGCCTATCTTGCCTAAAAAGAATAGTTGGACAAATAGCCATTCTTGGACCAAAGCCATGGGTTAACCCCTATAGAAAAATGTCAATTTTTGACTTTTTAAACTTCTTATTTTTTTGGCCTAGAAAGGAGTTTTTTCGTTCTGGAATATCGTAAAAGACACTTTCCTGGCTTATATTGCCTAAAACAAAAAGTTGGAAAAATGGCCAGTTTTGGATCAAAGCCATGGGTTAACCCCTTTGGAAAAATGCAATTTTTTAAACTTTTTGAACTTCTTCTTTCATTGGCCTAGAAAGGCGCGTTTTTGTTCTAGAATATCTTAAAAGACATTTTCAGGACCTGAATTGCCGAAAAAGAAAAGTTGGAAAAATGGCCATTTTTGGACCAAAGCCATGGATTAACCCATTTGGAAAAATGTCAATTTTTAGACTTTTTGAACCTCTTTTTTTTATAGCCTTGAAAGGTGTTTTTTCCTTTTAGAATATCGTAAGGGACATTTTCCTATGCTATATTGCCTAAAAAGAAAAGTTGGAAAAAGGCCCACTTTTGGACCAAAACCATGGGTTAACCCCATGAATATTGACATTTTTCCAAATGGGTAAAACCATGCTTTTGGTCCAAAAGTGGCCATTTTTCCTTTTTTTTGGGGGGGGGGGGGGGGGGGCAATATAGGGAACAACAAGGTCTTTTACGATATTCTAGAACGAAAAAACACCTTTCTAGGCTATAAAAACAAGAAGTTCAAAAATTCGAAAAATTGTCCAAAGGGTTGAACCCATGGTTTTGGAAACAAAATGGCCATTTTTCCAACATATTTTTTTTAGGCAATATAGACCAGGAAAATGTCTCTTACGATATTCTACAACGAAAAAACACCTTTCTAGGCGATAAAAAAAAGACGTCCAAAACGTCGAAAAACTGACATTTTTCAAAACGGGTTAACCCATGGTTTTGGTCCAAAAATGGCCATTTTTCCAACATATTTTTTTTAGGGAATATAGGGCAGCAAAATGTCTTTTACGATATTCTAGAACGAAAAAACACCTTTCTAGGCTATAGAAATAAGAGGTTCAAAAAGTCGAAAAATTGACATTTTCCATGGCTTTGGTCTAAAACTGGCCATTTTTCCAACTCTTTCTTTAGGCAACATAGGCCGAGAGAATGTCTTTTACGATATTCTAGAACGAAAAAACGCCTTTCGAGGCTATAAAAACAAGAAGTTGAAAATGTCAAAAAATTGACATTTTTCCATGGAAGTTGTTAAATTGAATTGGTCAAAAAATGGACATTTTTCCAACTTTTTTTTTTTAGGCAATATAGACCAGTAAAATGTCTTTTACGATATTCTAGAGCGAAAAAACGCCTTTCAAGGCTATAAAAATAAGAAGTTGAAAAAGACAAAAAATTGCATTTTTCCAAAGGGGTTAACCCATGGTATTGGTCCAAAAATGGCCATTATTTCAACTTTTTTTTTTTACGCAATAGAGGCCAAGAAAATGTCTTTTGCGATATTCTAGGCCGAGAAAAAACCTTTCTAGGCTATAAAAACAAGAATTTCAAACACACGAAAACTTGACATTTTTCAAAAAGGGTTAACCTTCGGTTTTGCTCCAAAAATGACCATTTATCCAACTTTTTTTTTTTAGCCGAGATTGGCCAGGAAAATGTCTTTTGCGATATTCTAGAACGAAAAAACGCCTTTCTATCCCAAAAACAAGAAGTTCAAAAAGTGAAAAAAGTGACGTTTTTCCAAAGGGGTTAACCCATGCTTTTGGTCCAAAAGTGGCCATTATTGCAAATTTTTTTTTAGGCAATATAGGCCAGGAAAATGTCTTTTATGATATTCTAGAACAAAAAAAACGCCTTTCTAGGCTGTAAAAACAAGAAGTTCAAAAAGTCGAAAAATTGACATTTTTCCATGGAATTGCTCCAAAAAAGGCTATTTTTCACACTTTTTTTTAGGCAGTATAGCATAGGAAAATGTCTTTTACGATATTCTAAAACGAAAAAACACCTTTCTAGGCTATAAAGGCAGAAAGTTCAAAACTCGAAAAAATGTCATTTTTGAGACTTTTTTAACGTCTTTTTTTATAGCCTAGAAAGGTGTTTTTTCGTTTTAGAATATCGTAAAAGACATTTTCCTGGCTTATATTGCCTAAAAAAAAAGTTGGAAAAATGGCCATTTTTGGACCAAAGCTTTGTGTTAACCCTTCTAGAAAAAAAGTCAATTTTTAGACTTTTTGAACTTCATGTTTTTTGGCCTAGAAAGGCGTTTTTTCGTTCTACCATCTCGTAAAAGACATTTTCCCTGCCTATCTTGCCTAAAAATAATAGTTGGACAAATAGCCATTCTTGGACCAAAGCCATGGGTTAACCCCCATAGAAAAATGTCAATTTTTGACTTTTTGAACTTCTTATTTTTTTGGCCTAGAAAGGAGTTTTTTCGTTCTGGAATATCGTAAAAGACACTTTCCTGGCTTATATTGCCTAAAACAAAAAGTTGGAAAAATGGCCATTTTTGGATCAAAGCCATGGGTTAACCCCTTTGGAAAAATGCAATTTTTTAAACTTTTTGAACTTCTTCTTTCATTGGCCTAGAAAGGCGCGTTTTTGTTCTAGAATATCTTAAAAGACATTTTCAGGACCTAAATTGCCGAAAAAGAAAAGTTGGAAAAATGGCCATTTTTGGACCAAAGCCATGGATTAACCCATTTGGAAAAATGTCAATTTTTAGACTTTTTGAACCTCTTTTTTTTATAGCCTTGAAAGGTGTTTTTTCCTTTTAGAATATCGTAAGGGACATTTTCCTATGCTATATTGCCTAAAAAGAAAAGTTGGAAAAAGGCCCATGTTTGGACCAAAACCATGGGTTAATCCCATGAATATTGACATTTTTCCAAATGGGTAAAACCATGCTTTTGGTCCAAAAGTGGCCATTTTTCCTTTTTTTGGGGGGGGGGGGGGGGGGCAATATAGGGAACAACAAGGTCTTTTACGATATTCTAGAACGAAAAAACACCTTTCTAGGCTATAAAAACAAGAAGTTCAAAAATTCGAAAAATTGTCCAAAGGGTTGAACCCATGGTTTTGGAAACAAAATGGCCATTTTTCCAACATATTTTTTTTAGGCAATATAGACCAGGAAAATGTCTCTTACGATATTCTACAACGAAAAAACAGCTTTCTAGGCGATAAATAAAAGACGTCCAAAAAGTCGAAAAACTGACATTTTTCAAAACGGGTTAACCCATGGTTTTGGTCCAAAAATGGCCATTTTTCCAACATATTTTTTTTAGGGAATATAGGGCAGCAAAATGTCTTTTACGATATTCTAGAACGAAAAAACACCTTTCTAGGCTATAGAAATAAGAGGTTCAAAAAGTCGAAAAATTGACATTTTCCATGGCTTTGGTCTAAAACTGGCCATTTTTCCAACTCTTTTTTTAGGCAACATAGGCCGAGAGAATGTCTTTTACGATATTCTAGAACGAAAAAACGCCTTTCGAGGCTATAAAAACAAGAAGTTCAAAATGTCAAAAAATTGATATTTTTCCATGGAATTTAATAATTGGAATTCGTCTAAAAATGGACATTATTCCAACTTTTTTTTTTTAGGCAATATAGACCAGGAAAATGTTTTTTACGATATTTTAGAGCGAAAAAACGCCTTTCTAGGCTATAAAAACAAGAAGTTCAAAAAGTCGAAAAATTGCATTTTTCCGAAGGGGTTAACCCATGGTTTTGGTAGAAAAATGGCCATTATTCCCAATTTTTTTTTTTTGGCAATATAGGCCAGGAAAATGTCTTTTACGATATTCTAGACCGAGAAAAAACCTTTCTAGGCTATAAAAGCAAGAAGTTCAAACAGACGAAAACTTGACATTTTTCCAAAGGGGTTAACCTGCGGTGTTGCTCCAAAAATGGCCTTGTTTCCAATTTTTTTTTTTTTACGCAAGATAGGCCAGGAAAATGTCTTTTACGATATTCTAGAACGGAAAAACTGCCTTTCTAGGCCAAGAAAACAAGAAGTTCAAAAAGTCGAAACGTTGACATTTTCCAAAGGGGTTAACCCATGGTTTTTGTCCAAAAATGGCCATTTTTCCCTTTCTTTGTTGTAGGTAATAAAAGCCAGGAAAATGTCTTTTACGATATTCTAGAACGAAAAAACGCTTTTCTAGGCCAAAAAAACAGGAAGATCAAAAAGTCCAAAAATTGACATTTTTCCAAACGGATGAACCCATGGTTTTGGTACAAAAATGGGCATTTTTCCAACTTTTTCTTTTTCGGCAATATAGCATAGGAAAATGTCGCTTAGGATATTCTAGGAACGAAAAAACGCTTTTCTAGGCCAAGAAAAACAGTAAGATCAAAAAGTCTTAAAATTGACATTTTTCCAAAGGGGTTAACCCATGGTTTTGGTCCAAAATGCCCATTTTTCCAATTTTTTGTTTAGGCAATATAGGCCAGAAAAATGTCTTTTACGATATTCTAGAACGAAGAAACGCCTTTCTAGGCCAGAAAAACAACAAGTTCGAAAAGTCGAAAAATTGACATTTTTCCAAACAGATTAACCCATGGTTTTGGTCCAAAAATGATCATTTTTCAACCTTTTTTTTTAGGCAATATAGCATAGGAAAATGTAGCTTACGATATTCTACAACGAGAAAACGCCTTTCTAGACTAAAAAAAAAAGAAGTCCAAAAAAGTCCAAAAATTGACATTTTTTCAAAGGGGTTAATCCATGGTTTTGGTCTAAAAATGGCCATTTTTCCAATTTTTTTTTATTCAATATAGGCCGAGAAAATGTCTTTTACGATATTCTAGAACCAAAAAACGCCTTTCGAGGCTATAAAAACAAGAAGTTCAAAAAGTCGAAAAATTGACATTTTTTTTTTGGAATTTGTTAAATGGAATTGGTCTAACAATGGACATTTTTCCAACTTTTTTTTTTCGGCAATATAGACCAGGAAAATGTCTTTTACCATATTCTAGAGCGAAAAAACGACTTTCTAGGCTATAAAAACAAGAAGTTCAAAAAGTCGAAAAATTGCATTTTTCCAAAGGGGTTAACCCATGGTTTTGGTCCAAAAATGCCCATTATTCCAATTTTTTCTTTTTTAGGCAATATGAGCCAGGAAAATGTCTTTTACGATATTCTAGACCAAGAAAAGCCTTTTTGGGCTATAAAAATAAGAAGTTCAAACAGACGAAAAATTGACATTTTTCCAAAGGGGTTAACCCACGGTTTTGGTCCAGAAATGGCCATTTTTCTTTTTGAACTTTATATTTTTTGGCCTAGAAAAGCGTTTTTACGTTCTAGAATCTCGTAAAAGACATTTTCCTGGCCTATCTTGCCTAAAAAAATAGTTGGACAAATGGCCATTCTTGGACCAAAGCCATGGGTTAACCCCTTTTGGAACAATGTCATTTTTTAAACTTTTTGAACTTCTTGTTTTTTTGGCGTAGAAAGGCGTTTTTTCGTTCTAGAATATCTTAAAAGACATTTTTAGGGCCTAAACTGCCTAAAAAAAAAAGTAAGAGAAATGGCCATTTTTGGACCAAAACAATTGGTTAACCCCTTTGGAAAAATGTCAATTTTTCGACTTTTGAACTTCTTGTTTTTATAGCCTAGAAAGACGTTTTTTGGTTCTAGAATATTGTAAAAGACATTTTTCTTGTCGATATTATCTAAATAAAAAAATTGCAAAAACGTCCATTTTTTGGACCAATTCCACGGACCATTCCATGGAAAAATGTCAATTTTTCGACTTTTTGAACTTTTTGTTTTTAAGGCCTAGAAAGGCGTTTTTTCGTTCTAGAATATCGTAAAAGACATGTTCTCGTCCTATATTGCCTAAAAAAAAAAGTTGGGAAAATATCAATTTTTTGACTTTTTGAACTTCTTTTTTTTATAGCCTCGAAAGGTGTTTTTTCGTTCTAGAATATTGTAAGGGACATTTTCCTATGCTATATTGCCTAAAAAAAAAGTTGGAAAAAGGTCCATTTTTGGACCAAAACCATGGGTTAACCCCATGAATATTGACATTTTTCCAAATGGGTAAAACCATGCTTTTGGTCTTAAAGTGGCAGGAGCCCATCAAATGGAGCCTCCATCTCCATTAATTTCTTGAGTCAACCCTTTCCCGAGTAGATTTATAAATAGAACAGCTTGTTTCCCGCGAAAAGTGTCATATTTCCGTGAGTCTCGTATGTCACCGTGAAAAAAATGAAGTTGGATGAAGTCGAACTCAGAAGCCCGTCCTTCGACCGTTTTCCTTTTTTACTATACGTCCATTTTTACAGTTTTACAGCCGCTGGGATCTGGGATGAAATAAAAGTTAATGAATTACCCGACTGAGACTGAGCATGAAGCGATGGGACAAAGGCAGCGAACTGAGGATCACGGAAAGGTTCTTTGGGAGTGTGAGCATGCATGTGAGTGAGCATGCACCTTGAAAAGAGTCGACGATTAAGCGTCCTGTAGACGATTTGGAACTTTTCGATGATCAGCGCCGAAAAAGTGCCAGGATCATTTGATTTTTGTCATCACCGTGGAGTGGATTTCGCCAGTTAAGCACCGCGTGCAAAAGCGATGACCTACGTAGCAACTAAGGAGGAATGCTTCAGAAAAATTGCAGTCTTCCTTTACAACTGACTTGTATCACTATGAGAGTTGCTTGATAAAACTGGCACTTGAAAAGTTGAACAGAAGACAACAGTTGCTCGACCGTGAACCTGACTCAAAAGTAATTTGCTAACGGTGGAATTTGTGACATCGCGCTCCAGTCCAAAGACCCTCTTATCTCAAGAAAACAAAATGGATTGTATCTGCGCCAAAAGAATAATGAGTGGCTAACAGGAGAATTCTCAGCAATTAATGTAGAAGTTTAGGCCAATTCTTTCCTTCGAATTCGCATCTGTAGATCACTTTTTTGCGAGAAAACAATGGCTGGGCTCGGCGTTACAAAACATAGCGGGGAATCATCACACTAACTGACGGACAAAACAACCACAGTATTTATTCAGACAAACGCATTTCGGAAAAAAAAACTTGAAAAACTAGAAATTTGATTAATATTGAGTCATTTAGCCGAAAAAAGAACCTTAACGCTCAAAAAAATTGGCTAACGAAAACGAATCCTCTCAGAACTACAGACTGCAGGTAGTAGTTAATCATTACGCATGTAACTGACCAGGTTCATGGCCTCATAATGTGAGACAAGCAACCAAAATTAAGATTAACATAGTCAGAGTTTAAAACTCTCCACATTATAATCTACCCGCTAGAAAGAAAAGAAAGAAAATCTCTGAGGGATGAAAACGCTTAAGTCACGTTTCACTAGCTTATGATTGTGTTTGGCCTGTCAACACCGACATTTCCCGCTGTTTCATGAAGTACAATAGCAATGTCATTTCGTCGTTGTGATTGGCTCTTCCCACCGTCGGCGCGCGAACTCTCCCCTGGGAACCGTTCTAATTATAAATCTACTCGGGAAAGGGTTGACTCCAAGGGCTTGTATGGGAGATGGAGGCTCCATTTGATGGGCTCCTGAAAGTGGCCATTTTTCCATTTTTTTTTAGGCAATATAGGCCAGGAAAATGTCTTTTACGATATTCTAGAACGAAAAAACACCTTTCTAGGATATAAAAATCAGAAGTTCAAACCGTCGAAAAATTGATATTTTTCCAAAGGGGTTAACCCACGGCTTTGGTTAAAAAGTGGCCATTTTTCTAACTTTTTTTTTTAGGCAAGATAGGCCAGGAAAATGTCTTTTACGATATTCTAGAACGAAAAAACACCTTTTTAGGCTATAAAAAAAACAGGTTCAAAAGATTTAAAAATTGACATTTTTCCAAACGCATTAAGCCATGGTTTTGGTCCAACAATGGGCCTTTTTCCAACTTTTTTTTCGGCAATATAGCATAGAAAAATGTCCCTTACGATATTCTAGAACAAAAAAACGCCTTTCTAGGCTGTAAAAAAAAGAACTCCAAAAAGTCGAAAAATTGACATTTTTCCAAAGGGCTTAATCCATGGCTTCGGTCTTAAAATGGCCATTTTTGAAACTTTTTTTTAGGCAATATAGGGCAGCTGTAAAATGTCGTTTACGATATTCTAGAACGAAAAAACACCTTTCTAGGCTTTAAAAACAAGACGTTCAAACAGACGAAAACTTGACATTTTTCCAAAAGGGTTAACCTACGGTTTTGCTCCAAAAATGACTATTTATCCAACCTTTTTTTTTTAGCCAAGATAGGCCAGGAAAATGTCTTTTACGATATTCTAGAACGAAAAAACGCCTTTCTAGGCCAAGAAAACAAGAAGTTCAAAAAGTCGAAAAATTGACATTTTTCCAAAGGGGTTAACCCATGGTTTTCGTCCAACAATGGGCCTATTTCCAACTTTTTCTTTTTCGGCAATATAGCATAGAAAAATGTCCCTTACGATATTCTAGAACAAAAAAACGCCTTTCTAGGCTATAGAAATAAGTGGTTCAAAAAGTCGAAAAATTGACATTTTTCCATGGCTTTGGTCTAAAAATGCCATTTTTCCAACTTTTTTTTTTAGGCAATATAGACCAGGAAAATGTCTTTTACGATATTCTAGAACGAAAAAACGCCTATCTAGGCTATAAAAACAACAACTGCAAAAAGTCGAAAAATTCACATTTTTCCAAAGGTTTTTCCATGGTTTTGGTCCAAAAATGACCATTTTTCAAACTTTTCTTTTTAGGTAATAGAGGCCCGGAAAATGTCTTTTACGATATTCTAGAACAAAAAAAAAAGCCTTTTTAGGCCAAAAAAAACAAGAAGTTCAAAAAGTCGAAAAATTGGCATTTTTCCAAATATCATCCATGGCTTTGGTCCAAAAATGGCCATTTTTCCAACTTTTTTTATGCAATATAAGCCAAAAAAGTGTCTTTTATGATTTTCTACAACGAAAAAACGCCTTTTCCGGCTATAAGAAAAATACGTTCAAAAAGTAGAAAAATTGACATTTTTCAAAAGGGGTTAACCCATCGTTTAGGACCAAAAATGGCCATTTTTCCATCTTTTTTTTTCGGCAATATAGCATAGGAAAATGTCCCTTACGATATTCTACAACGAAAAAACGCCTTTCAAGGCTATAAAAAAAAGAAGTACAAAAAAGTCCAAAAATTGACATTTTTTCAATCCCTGGGGGTTAACCCATGGTTTTGGTCCAAAAATCACTATTTTGCCACCTTTTTTTTTCAAGGCAATATAGGCCAGGAAAATGTCTTTTACGATATTCTAGAACAAAAAAAAACGCCTTTCTAGGCCAAAAACAAGAAGTTCAAAAAGTGAAAAAATTGACGTTTTTCCAAAGGGGTTAACCCATGCTTTTGGTCCAAAAGTGGCCATTTTTTGCAAATTTTTTTTTTAGGCAATATAGGCCAGGAAAATGTCTTTTACGATATTCTAGAACAAAAAAACGCCTTTCTAGGCTGTAAAAACAAGAAGTTTAAAAAGTCGAAAAATTGACATTTTTCCATGGAATTGCTCCAAAAATGGCTATTTTTCACGCTTTTTTACAGGCAATATAGCATAGAAAATGTCTTTTAAGATATTCTAGAACGAAAACACACCTTTCTAGGCTATAAAGGCAGGAAGTTCAAAAACTCGAAAAAATGTCATTTTTGGGGCTTTTTTGACGTCTTTTTTTTTATAGCCTAGAAAGGTGTTTTTTCCTTTTAGAATAACGTAAAAGACATTTTCCTGGCTTATATTGCCTAAAAAAACAAGTTGGAAAAATGGCCATTTTTGGACCAAAGCTTTGTGTTAACCCTTCTAGAATAAAAGTCAGTTTTTAGACTTTTTGAACTTCATGTTTTTTGGCCTAGAAAGGCGTTTTTTCGTTCTACAATCTCGTAAAAGACATTTTCCCTGCCTATCTTGCCTAAAAATAATAGTTGGACAAATGGCCATTCTTGGACCAAAGCCATGGGTTAACCCCTTTAGGAAAATGTCAATTTTTGACTTTTTGAACTTCTTATTTTTTTGGCCTAGAAAGGCGTTTTTTCGTTCTGGAATACCGTAAAAGACATTTTTCTGGCTTATATTGCCTAAAACAAAAAGTTGGAAAAATGGCCATTTTTGGATCAAAGCCATGGGTTAACCCCTTTGGTAAAATGCAACTTTTTAACCTTTTTGAACTTCTTGTTTTATTGGCCTAGAAAGGCGCTTTTTCGTTCTAGGATATCGTAAAAGACATTTTCAGGACCTAAATTGTCGAAAAAGAAAAGTTGGAAAAATCGCCATTTTTGGACCAAAACCATTGGTTAACCCCTTTGGAAAAATGTCAATTTTTCGACTTTTTGATCTTCTTGTTTTTATAGCCTAGAAAGACGTTTTTTGGTTCTAGAATATGGTAAGAGACATTTTCCTTGTCGATATTATCTAAACAAAAAAGTTGGAAAAATGTCCATTTTGTGGACCAATTCCATGGACCATTCCATGGAAAAATTTCAATTTTTCGACTTTTGAACTTCTTGTTTTTATAGCCTCGAAAGGTGTTTTTTCGTTCTAGAATATCGTAAGGGACATTTTCCTATGCTATATTGCCTAAAAGTTGGGAAAAGGCCCATTTTTGGACCAAAACCATGGCTTAACCCCATGAATATTGACATTTTTCCAAATGGGTGAGACCATGCTTTTGGTCCAAAAGTGGCCATTTTTCCATTTTTTTTTTAGGCAATATAGGCCACGAAAAGGTCTTTTACGATATTCTAGAACGAAAAAACACCTGTCTAGGATTTAAAAATCAGAAGTTCAAACTGTCGAAAAATTGATATTTTTCCAAAGGGGTTAACCCATGGTTTTGGACCAAAAACGGCCATTTTTGCATTTTTTTTTTTCGGCAATATAGCATAGGAAAAAGTCCCTTACGATATTTAAGAACGAAAAAACGCCTTCCTAGGCTTTAAAAAAAGAGGTTCAAAAAGTTGAAAAATTGACATTTTTCCAAGAGTGTTAACCAATGGTTTTGGTCCAAAAATCACCATTTTTCCACCTTTTTTTTGAGGAATTATAAGCCAGGAAAATGTCTTTTACTATATTCTAGTACAAAAAAAACGCCTTTCTAGGCCAAAAAAACAAGAAGTTAGAAAAAGTCTAAAAATTAACATTTTTCCAAAGGGGTTAACCCATGGTTTTGGTACAAAAATGGGCATTTTTCCAAAGGGGTTAATCCTTGGCTTTGGTCCAAAAATGGCCATTTTTCCAACTTTTTTTTTTAGGCAATATAAGCCAAAAAAGTGTCTTTTACGATATTCTAGAACAAAAAAAAGCCTTTCTAGGCTATAAAAACAAGAAGTTCAAAAACTCGAAAAATTGACATTTTTCCAAACGGGTGAACCCATGGTTTTGGAAAAAAAATGGCCATTTTTCCAACATATTTTTTTAGGCAATATAGACCAGGAAAATGCCTCTTACGATATTCTACAACGAAAAAACACCTTTCTAGGCTATAAAAAAAAGACGTTCAAACAGTCGGAAAATTGACATTTTTCCAAAGGGGTTAACCCATGGTTTTGGTCCAAAAATGACCATTTTTCAAACTTTTTTCTTTTGGAGATAGAGGCCTGGAAAATGTCTTTTACGATATTCTAGAATGAAAAAACGCGTTTTTAGGCCAAAAAACAAGAAGTTTAAAAAGTCTTAATATTGACATTTTTCCAAAGGGGTTAATCCATGGCTTTAGTCCAAAAATGGCCATTTTTCCAACTATTTTTTTTAGGCAATATAGGCCAGGAAAATGTGTTTTATGATATTCTAGAACAAAAAAACGACTTTCTAGGCTATAAAAACAAAAGGTTTAACAAGTTGAAAAATTGACATTTTTCCAAAGGGGTTAACCCATGGTTTTGGTCCAAAAATGGCCATTTTCCAACTTTTTTTTAAGGCAATATACGCCAGGAAAATGTCTTTTACTATATTCTAGATCGAAAAAACGCTTTTCTAGACCAAAAAAACAAGAAGTTTAAAAAGTCTAAAATTTTACATTTTTCCAAAGGGGTTAATCCATGGCTTTGGTCCAAAAATGGCCATTTTTCCAACTTTCTTTTTTAGGAAATAAAGGCCACGAAAATGTCTTTTACGATATTCTAGAACCAAAAAACACCTTTCTAGGCTATAAACACAACAACTTCAAAGAGTCGAAAAACTGACATTTTTCCAAAAGTGGCCTTTTTTGGAACTTTGTTTTTTTATGCAATATAGGGAAGTAAAATGTTTTTTACGATATTCTAGAACGAAAAAACACCTTCCTAGGTTATAAAAATAAGAGGTTCAAAAAGTCGAAAAATTGACACTTTTTCCATGTGGTTAACCCATGGTTTTGGTCCAAAAATGGGCATGTTTGCCGTTTTTTTTTTTTAGGCACTATAGCATGGGAAAATGTCCCTTAAGGTACTTTACAACGAAAAAACGCCGTTCTAGACTATAAAAACAAGAAGTCACAAAGTATAAAAATTGACATTTTTCCAAAAGGGTTAATCCATGGTTTTGGTCTAAAAATGGTCATTTTCAACCTTTTTTTTTACGCAATATACGCCAGGAAAATGCCTTTTTTTCCAAAAGAGGCCATTTTTGGAACTTTTTTTTTTTATGTAATATAGAGCAGTAAAATTTTTTTTTACGATATTCTAGAAAAAACGCCTTTCTAGACCAAAAAAACAAGAAGTTTAAAAAGTCTAAAAGTTGACATTTTCCAAAGGGGTTAATCCATGGCTTTGGTCTAAAAATGGCCATTTCTCCAACTTTCTTTTTGAGGAAATATACGCTAGGAAAATGTCTTTTACGATATTCTAGAACGAAACAACGCCTTTCTAGGCTATAAAAACAACAACTTCAAAAAGTCGAAAAATTGACATTTTTCCAAATGCGGTAACCCATGCTTTTGGTCCAAAAGTGGCCATTTTTCGAACTTTTTTTTAGGCAATATAGGGCAGTAAAATGTATTTTACGATATTCTAGAACGAAAAACACCATTCTAGGCTATAAAAATAAGAGGTTTAAAAAGTCGAAAATTTGACATTTTTTCAAAGGGGTTAACCCATGGTTTTGGTCTAAAAATGGCCATTTTTCCATCGTTTTGTTTTCGGCAAGAAAGCATAGGAAAATGTCCTTACGATATTCTAGAACGAAAAAACGCCTTTCTTGGCTGTAAAAAAAAAGAAGTACAAAAAGTCGAAAAGTTGACATTGTTCTAAAGGGGTTAACCCATGGTTTTGGTCCAAAAATGGGCCTTTTTCCAACTTTTTCTTTTTTGGCAATATAGCATAGGAAACTGTCCCTTACGATATTCTAGAACGAAAAACACTTTTCTAGGCTATAAAAACAACAACATCAAAAAGTCGAAAAATTGACTTTTTTCCAAAGGGGTTAACCCATGGTTTTGGTCCAAAAATGGGCATTTCTGCAACTTTTTTTTTTTTAGGCACTATAGCATGGGAAAATGTCCCTTACGGTACTTTACAACGAAAAAACGCCTTTCTAGACAATAAAAACAAGAAGTCATAAAGTATAAAAATTGACATTTTTCCAAAGGGGTTAATCCATGGTTTTGGTCTAAAAATGGCCATTTTTAACCTTTTTTTTACGCAATATACGCCAGGAAAATGCCTTTTTTTCCAAAAGTGGCCATTTTTGGAACTTTTTTTTTTATGTAATATAGGGCAGTAAAATGTTTTTTACGATATTCTGGACCGAAAAAACGCCTTTCTAGACCAAAAAAACAAGAACTTTAAAAAGTCTAAAAGTTGACATTATCCAAAGGCGGTTAATCCATGGCTTTGGTCCAAAAATGGCCATTTTTCCAACTTTCTTTTTTAGTAAATATACGCTGGGAAAATGTCTTTTACGATATTCTAGAACGAAAAAACGCCTTTCTAGGCTATAAAAACAACAACTTCAAAAAGTCGAAAAATTGACATTTTTTCAAACGTGGTAACCCATGCTTTTGGTCTAAAAGTCGCCATTTTTGGAACTTCTTTTAGGCAATATAGGGCAGTAAAATGTATTTTACGATATTCTAGAACGAAAAACACCATTCTAGGCTATAAAAATAAGAGGTTCAAAAAGTCGAGAAATTGACATTTTTTCAAAGGGGTTACCCCATGGTTTTGGTCCAAAAATGGCCATTTTTCCATCTTTTTGTTTTCGGCAATAAAGCATAGGAAAATGTCCTTACGATATTCTAGAACGAAAAAACGCCTTTCTTGGCTGTAAAAAAAAGAACTACAAAAAGTCGAAAAATTGACATTTTTCCAAACCCATGGTTTTGGTCCAAAAATGGGCCTTTTTCCAACTTTATCCTTTTTGGGAATATAGCATAGGGAAATGTCCTTTACGATATTCTACAACGAAAAAACACCTTTCTAGGCTATGAAAACAACAACATCAAAAAGTCGAAAAATTGACATTTTTCCAAAGGGGTTAATCCATGGCTTTGGTCCAAAAATGGCCATGTTTCCAACTCTTTTTTTTAGGGAATAAAGGCCACGAAAATGTCTTTTACTATATTCTAGAACGAAACCACACCTTTCTAGCCTATAAAAACAACAACTTCAAAAAGTCGAAAAATTGACATTTTTCCAAAGGGGTTAACCCATGGTTTTGGTTTAAAAATGGCCATTTTCCAACTTTTTTGTTCAGGCAATATACGCCAGGAAAATGTCTTTTACTATATTCTAGAACGAAAAAACGCTTTTCTAGACCAAAAAAACAAGAAGTTTAAAAAGTCTAAAACTTGACATTTTTCCACAGGGGTTAATCCATGGCTTTGGTCCAAAAATGGCCATTTTACCAACTTTTTTTTTTAGGAAATAAAGGCCACGAAAATGTCTTTTACGATATTCTAGAACCCATAAACACCTTTCTAGGCTATAAACACAACAACTTCAAAAAGTCCAAAAATTGACATTTTTCCAAAGGGGGTAAACCATGCTTTTTTTTCCAAAAGTGGCCATTTTTGGAACTTTTTTTTTATGCAATATAGAGCAGTAAAACGTTTTTTACGATATTCTAGAACGAAAAAACACCTTTCTAGGCTATAAAAATAAGAGGTTCAAAAAGTCGAAAAATTGACAGTTTTTCCATGTGGTTAACCCCACGGTTTTGGTCCAAAAATGGGCATTTTTGCAACTTTTTTTTTTAGGCACTATAGCATGGGAAAATGTCCCTTACGGTACTTTACAACGAAAAAACGGCTTTCTAGACTATAAAAACAAGAAGTCATAAAGTATAAAAATTGACATTTTTCCAAAGGGGTTAATCCATGGTTTTGGTCTAAAAATGGCCATTTTCAACCTTTTTTTTATGCAATATACGCCAGGAAAATGCCTTTTTTTCCAAAAGTGGCCATTTTTGGAACTTTTTTTTTTATGCAATATAGGGCAGTAAAATGTTTTTTTACGATATTCTAGACCGAAAAAACGCCTTTCTAGACCAAAAAAACAAGAAGTTTAAAAAGTCTAAAAGTTGACATTTTCCAAAGGGGTTAATCCATGGCTTTGGTCCAAAAATGGCCGTTTTTCCAACTTTCTTTTTTCGGAAATATACGCTAGGAAAATGTCTTTTACGATATTCTAAAACGAAAAAACGCCTTTCTAGGCTATAAAAACAATAACTTCAAAAAGTCGAAAAATTGACATTGTTTTGGTCCAAAAATGACCATTTTTCAAACTTTCTTTTTTTAAGAGATAGAGGCCTGGAAAATGTCTTTTACGATATTCTAGAACGAAAAAACGCCTTTTTAGGCCAAAAAAACAAGAAGTTTAAAAAGTCGAAAAATTGACATTTTTCCAAAGGGGTTAACCCATGGCTTTGGTCCAAAAATGGCCATTTTTCCAATTTTTTTTTAGGCAATATAAGCCAGGAAAATGTCTTTTACGATATTCTAGAACGAAAATAAACCTTTTTAGGCTATAAAAAAAAAAGGTTCAAAAAGCCGAAAAATTGAGATTTTTCCAAACAGATTAACCCATGGTTTTGGTCCAGAAATGGGCCTTTTTCCAACTTTTTTTTTCGGCGATGTAGCATAGGAAAATGTCCCTTACGATATTCTAGAACGAAAAAACGCCTTTGTAGGCTATAAAAACAAGAAGTTCCAAAAGTCGAAAAATTGCATTTTTCCAATGGGGTAAACCCATGGTTTGGTCCAAAAATGGCCATTATTGCAACTTTTTTTTTTTAGGCAATATAGGCCAGGAAAATGTGTTTTACGATATTTTAGAAGGAAAAAAAGCCTTTCTAGGCTATAAAAACAAGAAGTTCAAAAAGTCGAAAAATTGACATTTTCCAAAGGGGTTAACCTACGGTTTTGGTCCAAAAATGGCCATTTTTCCAACTTCCTTTTTTTAGGCAAGATAGGGCAGGAAAATGTCTTTTACGTTGTTCTAGAACGAAAAAACGGCTTTTCTAGGCCAAAAAAACAAGAAGTTCAAAAAGTCGACAAATTGACATTTTTCCAAATGGGTTAACCCATGGCTTTGGTCCAAAAATGGCCATTTTTCTTACTTTTTGTTTTATGCAGTATAAGCCAGGAAAATGTCTTTTACGATATTCTAGAAAGAAAGACTACCTTTCTATGTTATAAAAACAAGAAGTTCAAAAAGTCGAATAATTGACATTTTTCCAAAGGGGTTAACCCATGGTTTTGGTCCAAAAATGGCCATTTTTCCAACTTTTTTTTTTTTAGGCAAGATAGGCCAGGAAAATGTCTTTTACGATATTCTAGAACGAAAAAACACCTTTCTAGGCTATAAAAATAAGTCGTTCAAAACGTCGAAAAATTGATTTTTTTCCAAAGGGGGTCAATCCATGGTTTTGGTCCAGAAATGGGCTTTTTCCAACTTTTTTTTAGGCAATATAGCATAGGAAAATGTCCCTTACGATATTCTAGAAGGAAAAAACGCCTTTCTAGGTTATATAAAAAAGAAGTTCAAAAGGTCGAAAAATTGACATTTTTCCAAAGGGGTTAATCCATGGTTTTGGTCTAAAAATGGCCATTTTTCCAACTTTTTTTTTTATTCAATATAGGCCTAGAAAATGTCTTTTACGATATTCTAGATTGAAAAAGCCCCTTTCTAGGTTATAAAAAAAAGAAGTTCAAAAAGTCGAAAAATTGACATTTTTCCATGGATTTGGTCCTTGGAATTGGTCCAAAAATGGACATTTTTCCAACCTTTTTTTTTAGGCAATATAGACCAAGAAAATTTATAACATAACAAAAGTAAATCGCGCGCTCTGATTGGTCAGTTAGCCACTACCATTTGCCCGTGGGTGCACGCCAAGAAACTGAGCTAGCGCGGTAAAATTTAGGCAAATTCAACAAATCTCCTCTCCCAACGGTAAAATACACCGATGAAATGCACAGATGAAAAGTGGAAGTTGAAGGAAATACTAAGCTGTCGTTTTGAAGGAAAAAAGACAAAAGATCAAGCGACAAATTTGCCCAGGATGAATTAATCACTGAATCGACTGAAGGAAAATCGAGCGAGCGAAGATTTAAGGTACATTTTGTGTGTTTTTTATAGAAGAGAAAGTCTGTTTGAAATGTAAATTTATCAATTAGCATTGTGTTATTGACTTTTTGGTCAGGCTGATGCTAAATTCAAGGAAATATTTTAGGAAACACGCTCAAATTCGAGACAGCTTTGTTGTGAAGTTTTCATCGCATCGATTAAAGTGAGTTTAAACGGGCACATTACGCTGGAATAAGCGAATTTCATTTGAGTACAGAAACATTTGGATTTTCAAATAGATTTTTTCAAAAATAACTTCTGTGTGTACATTTTGTTCCTCAGTGTTCATTCATAACAGTCGCTCAGAACGGTCGAAAAACAACAGCTTCAGCGCCGGCTGTGTGTCGGCGAATTTCAGGTTCAACTTTGACTTTCATAGCTGGAGTTCCCCAGACAGATTTCGATACAAAGCTAGTTAAGAGCCCATGACTGTAAATATCGAGAATCGCTGGCCAGGCTAAAAAAATCGAAAATTCTGATAATTTGTCAGAAAAACCCCTTTGGGGAACTATCTTCGAAAAAAATATTTTTAACTTTCAAGAATCTATAGTGTTCGAGAAAATGAGGAAAAACGAAAATAGCGGTTTTTACCTAATTAATTATGCAAAAATTAGAGTAAAAATGGCCTACTTTATCGCGTCGGTACCGAGGCAAGATTCAAAGCTATAGACAAAAATATTTTTGTTTAAAAGCATTTTATCTTTTCTTTCTATCCATGGTATGTTTTAAACCATAAACACGATTTTGAATTTTTTACGGTTTTTTAAAAACTACCACCAAGCGCACTTTTTAAAATGGTAAAAAATGAGCAACTTCAAAGGCAAAAAGCTCACCTTGGTATGTGTGATACCTAGCCAAAATGTACACTAGGACAAATTTCAGCTCTTATATTAACAGAATATGAAATAAGAAATTTGGGTACTCCAGATTCGCCTTTACAAAATAAACAGTTTCGTGACCACCAGTGCAAAAGGTCACAAATTTGCATAAGTCAAATTTGTGGAGAAATGATGCCGCCTGACTTCTCTTTCTAGTTTCGGATCATGGTATATTCGAAACGTAGGAGAAAGGATGAAAGCGCCTTTAAATGAAGCTAAAATTAAGTAAAGGATCAGAAAAATTGATATCCGTGATAACAAATAGCTGTGAAGGTTGGTGACACAATGTGGCAAATTTGCATAATGCATCGGCATGTTCCTATCGTAACTGTCAGCATCACGCAATATTTGAGGCTTAAGAATAGCATAACCAAGAGAATAGCTAATGTTAAATGTTTTTTAATTAGTATGTTAGCTCTTCTTAATTGTACATTACAAAATTAAGATTGCTCACAAATTGTGTTCGGGTGTTGGAGTACTGTATTCTGCAATTGCGTGACCGTTGCCAAACTCAGCACAGTCACACTTTATTTTTACCGGTACGATAAAAAAATGTGAGGTTATGAAGTGTGTAAAGAAATATTATTCATGTTAGATGACTTAACTTTGCTTAGTTCACCTGAATAAGTTTCGTAGCCATACATCTTTCTTGGAGTGGGCACATGCTTTTATGGTACCGATAGTTCATTCATCAAGGCACTTTAGGGGATTTGCCATTAATACTATACATCAGACCGTAAGTTTTCAATCAATAAAAATCCGAAACAGTTAATTATCTTAGAAGTTTTTCAAAGTTATATTTTGGTGAAATTGTCAAGTCTCGCTTATTAAAAATAACGTAAGTAAAGACAAGATTAAAGTAATCATTGCCCCCTTTTCTCTCTTTTCTGAAATTCTTCCACCTCCTCTGTCTGCCTCTTGATTGTTCGTGCGTTCAACACTATTAAGTCCAGACATGATTTCGAACACCCAAAGATGGTCAAAGATCGGCAAGTGGACCGACCCGTAATTGTGCCATTGATTAGCTGAAACCTTCATTGAACGCTCAATAGAAAAAAGAAATCAGATGGAGGGAGTACTGCACTGGGGTCGTTTTGGTGTTTTTTTTTTTTGTTGTTTTAACCAAGAATATCGTAAAATTCCGAAGATAAGCCCCGGGGCTTATATTTTTCAAAGGCCCTTTTTGAGGGGCTTATATTCAGAGGGGCTAATCTATGGAGGGAATTTTGTGTTTCAAAATCGATTGGGCTAACCTTACAGTTGGAAGGAAATTTACCGTTTTTGCTTTGTTTTACCTTGTATTTGAGGGCAATTTCCAAGTAGCAGCCCCGGGGGGCTTATATATGGAGGGGCGATTTAACGGACGGTTTTTTGCGTTACAAGTTTGGGGACCTATATTTGAAGGTGCTTAAGAAGAAAGGCAAAGGGAAAAAAGAGAGCGGGAGAGAAAGATCGATATAGGTTCGTAAGAGACGTCCAAATTTTGGCTTCTATGAATGCGCCAAAAAAGCTTCTAAATTAGTGTACGTCCAATTTAGCAGTCTTGTGTTGCAAATCTCTTTTTCAGCCATTCCCACATCATGCTAACTGGCTAGCCTCAGTAATCGGCTCCTGCTAGCCTGCATAACAGGCGTGCGTTTTTCAGGCGAGCGAAGGCAAGCCCGAGGCCGGAGCGAATGCAAGCGCGAACAGCGTGAGGAGCGTCATTAAGGGGTAGGTCTGGGGCGGAATGCAACAAAACAATAGTATGTGGACAGGCCGTTGTTTTTTCTGCGTCTTCCCCATCGCGCTTGTCTGGCACTTCTCACTCACTTCGCGCTTGCCTTCGCTTGCCTGCAAAAACGCGAAAAAATAAGGCCTGTTATCCAGGCCACTCACTGGTTGAAAACCGGTCCAAAAAGGCTGGGTTTTCTTCCACTAAAATTGGCCGTCAAAAAAGAGTTAAAGGGGCTATGCCAAGCTATTTGCTAGTTCATTTTAAAAACCTAATATGGTCTTCATTTCACATCAATTCAGTTCAAAAATAATGGTCCAGTTTTGTTATGTAAGACTATATTTAGGCACGGTCTGTTGCTACTGATGGCCAGGATGGACATGGACTGAAAATTGAAAAAAATGGGCCATCTTTTTCAAGTTTAAATGTATCACCCAAAAAGATATTTTTGGTTAGTGCTTTCTTATAAAATGATATCTTCTTCATACCCCACATGTAACTCTACACTGAACATTTTTTGACTGGGTAAAGGCAGTAAGTAATGACTTTAGCACAGAATCAGCCTAAAGCAACAAATATACTCGCCACATAGGGCCTCGATTTGGGGTCTTCTTTCCCTTTTGTCTAAAGCTATTTCCTTCTTTACTTTGGGAAACGGTTAGGCGTAAAGAAAACCGCCGATCCCACTTACTTGCCTCGTTATGTTATTTAGCTCCTTAGTCGCTATCAACTGCCCTGCGAGCAGAGGCCCTTTGATCTTCCTAAATAAGTTGGGAAGAGGAAGAGAAGAGTAGCTATCAACTAAATAATAATTCGATCGGACGTTCCGGTGTGAAGGCGCGAGCTGGGACGGGAACTGACGTTAATACTCCTGAGCAAAAGCAGACATTTCTTTGAACAAAACTCGGGTCTGTTGTAAACTCAAAATTGTAGTCAAGTTACGCTTTTACTCTGCGTCACCTTACTGCCCGGTTAGTAAATGGTACTTACGTCGATACAAGTTCGTTGCGCATACTGCGATATGCCAGGAGCGTCAAGGATGACCTTTCTAATACTTCTCTTTTCAAGATGATGCTACGTTTTGCAAGCACTCGACATGGGTGGGAGTTGATTAGAGCAGCTCAAAAGAGGTGAACAAGGAGTCTTATCTTCCATGGACAAATCCTAGTCGCATCGTCGTGAAAGGGATTTACTCTGTTGAAGTACAGTTGAACCTCCATGTGCGACTTCCTCCCTTAAGCGACCACCTATCCAAAACACTAAAACCCACCCAGTTTAAGTCTTCCAGCTGGAATCTCTCCTGCAAGCGCCAGCGACCACTAATTGGGGCTGACGGTTTAATGATTTTGCATTGTTTTTAAACTCTTGTAAGCGATCCCTTGTGGTAGAAACAACATCAACATGGAACTGCACATATCGTAACTTGGAAATTGCATGCAATAAATTATCTTCCTTAAAGTAGATGTGTCCGGTTTTCTTCTCAAAGAACCCTCCCGTGGTTCGATTCTCGTAAGAGACCACCTTCCGTTAGCGACCACTAAGTCTTCGCATTTTGGGTGGTCGCTTTCGGGAGGTTCGACTGTAGTCTCCTTTTCCAGTCCTTCGGCGGCGTCGGTTGGAACTTGCTTTGTTTCGTGAGTTGCGCGTATAGATTTACACACTAAGGCGCTGCTACATTATATTTTGAAATCACTGAACAAATATCATTTTGTATTTGAAGGAAAACGCCCCTTGGCAGGTGATGCAACTCCGAGATGACCTAAAAAGGGCAGTTTTTGCGGGAAAGATGTTTCGGATTCGTTTCGGAGGAGAGAAACCGCTGGAACTCATGAACTACGATAACTTAGCTGTTTCCTATGGCCTTTGGTAGCTGCTTAATTATACCTCTATTTGTGGAAAAGTAAAAAAAATAAATAAATAAATCAAGGGACGGTTTGTTGTTTGTAATACGTAGTAAAAAATCAGATTTCAACATCTCTGTCAAGAAAATGCTAACTTTTAGTGCCTGACTGACAGGCATGCAAAATTAGTATCCCCTCTTTCTGAAAATAAAATAAAACGAGAAACAAATGATGTTGCGAACAACGCATTGCCTGTTCAAAACAAAGTTTCCATAAAATTTCATAAGGAGAAAAAAATCAGTAAAAGAAGGCGGAGCTGCTCGAGACGTCGTTGCGTGACATTGTTACTCTAACTCTTAGTTTATGACTTCCTCGCACGAGTCGAAGTGTATCCCGTTCGCAAAAACCCTCCTTCAAAACAAAATTTCAAGGAAAATGTACCTTCCTATTTTAGATATACCAGAGGCGAATTTAAGATGATACAGATGGATGCTAATACAAGGAAGTTAGGAAAAAAAACAGAGACATGGGATATAGTTTACATAATAGTCCGGCGCTTTTACATAACGCTTCTTCGAGTTCGTTTTTTTTATTTATTTATTTTTTTGTGAACGGTTAATTACTCTGATATTTTAACATAAACTTTATCAAAAAACGTTTTCTTGCTTCGTGATGTTTCCGAACATCACATACTGACCTTGAACTGAAACAAAACCGGCTGCCGCAACATTTCTTTACAAATTTGACTTATGCAAATTTGTGACCTTTTGCCACTGGTGGTCACGAAACTGTTTATTTTGTAAAGGCGAATCCGGAGTACCCAGATTTTTTATTTCATATTCTGTTAATATAAGAGCTGAACTTTGTCCTAGTATACATTTTGGCTAGGTATCACATATACCAAGGTGAGTTTTTTGCCTTTGAAGTTGCTCATTTTTTACCCATTTTAAAAAGTGCGCTTGGTTGTAGTTTTTAAAAAACCGTAAAAAATTCAAAATCGTGTTTATGGTTTAAAACATACCATGGATAGAAAAAAAAGATAAAATGCTTTTAAACAAAAATATTTCTGTTTTATAGCTTTGAATCTTGCCTCGGTACCAACGTGATAAAGTAGACCATTTTTACCCTAATTTTTGCATAATTAATTAGGTAAAAACCGCTATTTTCGTTTTTCCTCATTTTCTCGAACACTATAGATTCTTGAAAGTTAAAAATATTTTTTTCGAAGATAGTTCCCCAAAGGGGTTTTTCTGACAAATAATCAGAATGTTCGATTTTTTTAGCCTGGCCAGCGATTCTCGATATTTACAGTCATGGGCTCTTAATTTCCTTTTAAAATTAGTGTTACCTGTTATTCTAAAGGAATTTGCAGTCGAATTTTCTCATTTGTGCTTTACGTTTATTTCAAAAATTGTCACATAAATAAGGTTGATAATTATTTCATTTATTTAGTTTTAGCGTCGTTTATTTAGTTTTAGAGTCGTTTTAGTTGGTGTTTATAGTTGCAGCTATAGTTTTCCCTCAAAGTTTTTATCCTAATATTAAGAGCAAGTAGACAGATACCATGAGAATAACACCAAAAAACGTTTTGCAATTTACCTAAGACGGAGAACGGTTGATTCAGTGAAAGAAAAACTCAGAGGCAAGTTTTTGAAAAACATAGAACATGATTTGTTTACGCGCGGGCAGATGGCAGTATACATGAACTCGGACCGATGTTTGGAATGGAAAATAATGTTTTTCTCTTTTGATTATGTTATAAAAGAAATGGTAAACGTTGCAGCTGTGCAACCATGGAGTTATGGATGCACTTGGGAGGTTTGCTAAGCACTCAAGAAGCTAGAGTCGCACTCGGCTATCGCCTCGTGCGACTCTTACGCTTCTTTCGTGCTTAGCAACCTCCCGCTTGCATCCATAACTCCATGGTTGCACGCTGCACGTTTACCATTTCTTAAGTCTATTACGATATTCTAAAACAAAAAAAACGCCTTTCTAGGCTATAAAAACAAGAAGTTTAAAAAGTCGAAAAAGTGGGATTTCTCCAAAGGGGTAAGTCCATGGTTTTGATTATCCCAATTAGAGTGCTATCCGTACCTTTCTCTGTTGAATGTTGTCTTGTGTGATAACGGTTTGAGTGTCACCGCCTAACGCAAAATGCGTTTCAAGGGCTATACACTCCGTCGATTTTCCACAATCAGTCAGTTCACAATAGAAACCAGGATTCCCTCTGTCCGCGTTGATAATTTTTACATTGGGATCCCTACGTTTCTCTGTTCCCTGATTTATTGTGTAATATCGGTTTGAGTGTCAGCGGCTGACGCAAAATACGTTTCAACGCATATACACCCCCTCGAATTTCCACAATAATATCAGCTTCCAAACAAAGCAGGTTTCCCGTTGTCTGCGTTGATAATTTTAGTTTGGTATCCCTAAGTTTCTCTGTTCCCTGATTTATTGTGTAATATCGGTTTGAGTGTCAGCAGTTTACGCAAAATACGTTTCAACGCCTATACACTCCGTCGAATTTCCACAAAATATCAGTTCCCAAACAAACCAGGATTCCCATTGTCCGCGTTGATAATTTTAATTTGGTATTCCTACGTTTCTCTGTTCCCTGATTTATTGTGTAATATCGGTTTCAGTGTCAGCGGTTTACGCAAAATAGGTTGCAACGCCTATACACTCCGTCGAATTTCCACAAAAAAAATCAGTTCCCAAACAAACCAGGATTCCCGTTGTCTAAGTTAATAATTTTAGATTGCTATCCCTACGTTTCTCTGTTCCCTGATTTATTGTGTAATATCGGTTTGAGTGTCAGCGGTTTACGCAAAATACGTGTCAACGCCTATACACTGCGTCGAATTTCCACAAAATATCAGTTCCCGAATAAACCAGGATTCCCGTTATCCACGTTGATAATTTTAGATTGGAGTAATGTGAATCTTAATTGAAACTGAACAAATAAGAATCATGATCAATAACGTTTACTTAGCAATCCCCAAAGAGTGCCCACACCTTAAGCCCCACCTCCTCCCCGGGGGCTTATTTATTTCAATCACATTCAAGGGTAGGGGGGGCGCAGGGCTAAATCGACCCGGGGGCATATTTGAGATGGGGGCCTTATTTTGTTTAGCAAAGACCATGGTTTCAGTTCTCCTGAAAGAACTAAAATACAAAGTGGAAAAACACAAGTATGAGAAGTTGGAGGTCGTGCAGCCAAGGATCAATAAGAGATCCAAACTGCCAGTTGGTGAATAAACCATCCTGGATCAGTCCACATGAAGTTTTACAGTTGTGATTGATTACCGGTAATACAGTGAAGTGAAGAATAATAAGGGGGAGGGATAGGGGGCATAAAAGAGAGGGGGGCTTATTAACTTTCTTCCCCTGAAAAGGGGGGCTTATTAGAGAGGGGGGCTTAAAGGGGCAGGTTCACGGTTCAGTGCATGCTCATTAATTAAATTATATTTTTCCAATTTACTATTAATTCTGTCGTTTAATAATCCCACTCACACGTATCTCGGCGATCTCAAAGTGTATTTCAAAGTAGAAGTGTATTTCAGAGTAACGTGAGGTAGGTTGGAGGAGTAATAAAATCGTAGAAGAAAATTAGTGGATTATGCCAACACTACCATTGCTGAATTTATTGTTGACCTGAAGATTTCATTCCATGGTTGATGAATTTACAGCCATTTGCACATAAGTTGATCAAGTGAATGCCAGGGGAGTGTGTAGATTGGTCCTTTGACAAAATTATGACATGATCATATTGCTTGCATAGACAATACAGCATGTCCTGGCAAAAAATATAGCGTTTTGATTAACTAGCATGCGCTGTGAAACCGTGAACCTGAGCCCTTA
>OZ037781.1:20670732-20745732 GCA_964035525.1 Porites cylindrica | reverse complement strand
TTATATAACAGACGTTATGTTATTAAGTATATATCACATGTTATGTTATGTTATATAACACATGATATGTTATGTTATGTTACATAACACATCTTATGTTATATAACACATGATATGTTATGTTATATAACCCATGTTATGCGATGTTATATAACACATGATATTTTATGTTATATAACACATGTTATTTTATGTCAGGGGCACCCAGCTAGAGTATAGTTCAAAACCACATAAACATGATATATTATGTTATATACCCCATGTTATGCGATGTTATATAACACATGATATGTTATGTTATATAACCCATGTTATGCGATGTTATATAACACATGACATGTTATGTTATATAACACATGCTATGTTATGTTATATAACACATGTTATTTTATGTCAGGGGCACCCGGCGAGAGTATAGTTCAAAACCACATGTTATATAACACATGATATGTTATGTTATATAACCCAGGTTATGCGATGTTAGATAACACATGTTATGCTATGTTATATAACACATGTTATGCCATGTTATATAACACATATGTTATGTTACATAACACATGTCATACTATGTTCTATAACACATGTTATGCCATGTTATATAGCACATGTTATGTTATGTTACATAACACATGTCATACTATGTTCTATAACACATGTTATGCCATGTTATATAGCACATGTTATGTTATGTTACATAACACATGTCATGCTATGTTATGTTATATAACAGACCTTATGTTATAGTATATATCACATGTTATGTTATATTACAGATGTTATGTTATGTTATATATCACACTTTACGTTATATAACACATGTTACGTTATGTTATACAACACATGATATGCTTTATTATATAACACATGTTATGCCATGTTATTTAACACATAACACATGTTATGCGATGTTATATAACAGACGTTATGTTATAGTATATGTCACATGTTATGTTATCTTATATAACACATGTTATGCCATGTTATATAACGCATGTTATGTTCTGATATATAACACATGTCATGTTTTGTTAGATAACACATGGTATGCTATGTTATATCACACATGTTATGCCATCTTATATACACATGTTATGTTATGTTACATAATACATGTCATGCTACGTTATATAACGCATGATATGTTATATTATATAACACATGTTACGCGATGTTACATAACAGACGTTATGTTATAGTATATATTACATGTTATGTTATATAACACATGTTATGCTATGTTATATAACACACGTTATGCTATGTTATATAACACATGATATGCTATATTATATAACACATGTTATGCTATGTTATATAATTAACAATTATTCCACGAGGGCGCGTTGGATATGAGATGATAGATAGCCAACGAGGCGCATAGCGCCGAGTTGGCTATAATCATTTCATATCCAACAAGCCCGACTGGAATAATTGTTTTATTAAAAACGCCCACAAAATCTCGTTGAATTGCCCCGACTAGAACAAACCGGAAAAGACAATGGACTTCCGCTATTGACATGTCACACGTCTATCAAAACTGTCAACGCGCGAACGGACTCACCTAGACTGCATGAATGAAAAATCAAAACATTGTAGCGATGAACATTAGTTTTTTAAAAACTCATCGTGATTCTAGGATTTTACACAGCAGAACAGCTTTAAAACCCTGGCAGATAATGTGAAGGAAAGGAATTTTTAAGTGACAGCCGTCGAAATTACTATGAATTTGGATTTTCGGTGCAGTTATAAAAGTAAGAACAACGGAGAAAAACTACCGGTATTACCTCGGTCGCTTGTTATGAAGTTGTTTGAAGCCACAAGCTGGTTTTGCTGAACGAGAAAAGAAGCTATACTGCCGCCTCGATTGCTCTAGTGAATGGCTGCATAGCCTGTATTTGTAGCTGGTTACTTGTGATTTACATTCTTGATGTCGGATAAACAAGCTGCAGTTATCTATCGGCGAGTGACTTGATCGGCGAATGGCTTCGCGATCATGAAGAAACAACACTTGTCTTCTTTCGTAGCTGGTCAAGGTACTTTAGTTCCATGTGTTTTCATGTGTTTTTCGACAAACTTTCAGACAAGCTCTTGTGGCTTTTTTGTTTGTTTTTGTCTTTTTTCTTGCGCTGAAATTGCATTTCTAGTATTCTAAGAAATGAATTAAAACGATTTGCTTCGGGCGCCGTTCTATCCTTCGCGAAAAAAAATCTCAGCTAGCTTCCAATTTTAAACTGACGCGTACACCGACCATATATGGAGAACATGGTATATTAGCTCATATACCATAACGGCTAAGCCAATCAAAATGCTAGAATTGCATTATCCAATGATTCAGTTTTTAATAATACATGATATGCTATGTTATATAATGCATGACATGTTATGCCATGTTATATAATACATAATATATTATATAACACATGTTATGTTCTGCTATATAAAACATGTCATGCTATGTTATATAACACATGATATGTTATGTTATATAACACATGTTATGTGATGTCATGTAACAGACATTATGTTATAGTATATATATTACATGTTATGTTATATAACACATATGTTATATAACACATGTCATGCTAGTTATATAACACCTGATATGTTATGTTATATAACACATGTTATGTTATGTTATACAACACATGATATGTTATGTTATATAACACATGTTATGCTATATTATATAACACATGTTATATCCGTTTTGGAAAAATGCCAATTTTGAATTCTTTGTAAAGCCATGTTTATATTACGTAGAAAGGCTTTTTTTCTAACGAGAACGTCACCAAATACTTTTTCTGGGTGTATTTTGCATAAAACAAAACGTTGACAAAATTTCAAATTTTTGACCAAAACCATGGACCCTTCAACCTTTTGGAAAAAATGCCAATTTTGTGAGTTTTTTAAACCGGTGTTTTCGTTGCTCAGAAACGCTTGTTTCCTATATAAAATGTCGAAAATCGTTTTTTCACGATTTCTTTTCACGATCTATGACATGAGAATACAGGGGGTTACAAGGGGTTGCAGGGAGTTACAAGGGGTTACAGGGGGTTACAAGGGGTTAAAAGGGGTTACAGGGGATTAAAAGGCGTTACCAGGGGTTACAAGGGGTGACAGGGGGTGACAAGTGACCGAAACCATGGACTAACCCATTTTGAAAAATTCTAATTTTGCGTTTTTCGTAAGCACTTGTTTTTATAGTCTTTAAAGGCTTCCTTTTATCTAGAACGTCACCAAACAGTTTTTCTCGATCTATTTTCGATAAACACAAAACATGAAAAATTTCAACTTTTTCACCAAAATCATGGACTATCCGTTTTGCAAAAATGCCAATTTTGCCTTCTTTTTAAATCCATGTTTATATTACGTAGAAAGGCTTTTTTTCTAATAAGAACGTCACCAAATACTTTTTCTGGGTGTATTTTGCATAAAACGAAACGTTAACAAAATTTCAAACTTTTGACCAAAACGATGGACTAAACCCTTTCGAAAAAATGCCAATTTTGATGGTTTGTAAAACCGATGTTTTTGTTGTTCAGAAAGGCTTGTTTCCTACATAAAACGTCGGAAATCGCTTCTTCACGATTTATTTTCACGATCTATGACATTGGAATACCGGGGGTTACAAGGGGTTGCAGGGGGTTACAAGGGGTTACAGGGGGTTACAAAGGGTTACAAGGGGTTACAGGGGGTTACAAGGGGGATTATAGAAACTTTTTTCTAGGTAGAACGTTCCCAAATACTTTTTCTTGGTCTATTTTGCATAGAAATCAAAGTTAAAGAAATCTTAAATTTTTAAATTTTTGACAAAATTTCAAACTTTTGACCAAAACGATGGACTAAACCCTTTGGAAAAAATGCCAATTTTTTTGGTTTTTAAAACCGATGTTTTTGTTGTTCAGAAAGACTTGTTTGCTACATAAAACGTCGAAAATCGTTTCTTCACGATTTATTTTCACGATCTATGACATGGGAATACAGGGGGTTACAAGGGGTTGCAGGGAGTTAAGGGGTTACAGGGGGTTACAGGGGGTTACAACGGGGTTACAACGGGGTTACCAGGGGTTACAAGGGGTGACAGGGGGTGACAAGTGTTTACAGGGGGTAACAGTGGGGTTACAAAGGATTATAGAAACTTGTTTCTAACAAGAACGTTCCCAAATACTTTTTCTTGGTCTATTTTGCATAAAAATCAAAGTTAAAAAAATCTTAAATTTTTGACCAAAACCATGGACTAACCCATTTGGAAAAATTCTAATTTTGCGTTTTTCGTAAACACTTGTTTTTATAGTCTTTAAAGGCTTCCTTTTATCTACAACGTCACCAAACAGTTTTTCTCGATCTGTTTTTTATAAACACAAAAGATGAAAAAACTTTCACTTTTTCACCAAAATCATGGACTATCCGTTTTGCAAAAATCCCAATTTTGCCTTTTTTTTAAATCCCTGTTTATATTACGTAGAAAGGCTTTTTTGCTAACGAGAACGTCACCCAATACTTTTTCTGGGTGTATTTTGCATAAAACGAAACGTTAACAAAATTATAAACTTTCGACCAAAAGCATGGACTAAACCCTTTGGAAAAAATGCCAATTTTGATGGTTTGTAAAACTGATGTTTTTGTTGTTCAGAAAGGCTTGTTTGCTACATAAAACGTCGAAAATCGTTTCTTCACGATTTATTTTCACGATCTATGACATGGGAATAAAAGGGGTTACACGGGGTTGCAGGGGGTTACAAGGGGTGACAGGGGGTTACAAGGGGTTAAAAGGGGTTACAGGGGGTTACAAGGGGTTACAAGACGTGACAGGGAGTGACAAGGGGTGACAGGTGGTTACAAAGGATTGTAGAAACTTTTTTCTAACTAGAACGTTCCCAAATACTTTTTCTTGGTCTATTTTGCATAAAAATCAAAGTTGAAGAAATCTTAAATTTTAGACCAAAACCATGGACTAACCCATTTGGAAAAATTCTAATTTTGCGTTATTCGTAAACACTTCTTTTTATAGTCTCTAAAGGATTCCTTTCATCTAGAACGTCACCAAACAGTTTTTCTCGATCTGTTTTTGATAAACACAAAAGATGAATAAATTTTAACTTTTTCACCAAAATCATGGACTATCCGTTTTGCAAAAATGCCAATTTTGCCTTCTTTTTAAATCCATGTTTATATTACGTAGAAAGGCTTTTTTTCTAACGAGAACGTAACCAAATACTTTTTCTGGGTGTCTTTTGAATCAAACGAAACGTTAACAAAATTTCAACCTTTTGACCAAAAAAAAAGGACTAAACCCTTTCGAAAAAATGCCAATTTTGATGGTTTGTAAAACCGATGTTTTTGTGGTTCAGAAAGGCTTGTTTGCTACATAAAACGTCGAAAATCGTTTCTTCACGATTTATTTTCACGATCTATCACATGGGAATACAGGGGGTTAAGAGGGGTTGCAGGGGGTTACAAGGGGTTACAGGGGGTTACAGGGGGTTACAAGGGGTTACAAGGGGTTACAAGGGGTTACAGGGGGTTACAGGGGGTTTCAAAGGATTATAGAAACTTTTTTCTTACTAGAACGTTCCCACATACTTTTTCTTGTTCTATTTTGCATAAAAATCAAAGTTAAAAAAATCTTAAATTTTTGACCAAAACCATGGACTAACCCATTTGGAAAAATTCTAATTTTGCGTTTTTCGTAAACACTTGTTTTTATAGTCTTTAAAGGCTTTCTTTTATCTACAACGTCACCAAACAGTTTTTCTCCATCTGTTTTTGATAAACACAAACGATGAAAAAACTTCCACTTTTTCACCAAAATCATGGACTATCCGTTTTGCAAAAATGCCAATTTTGCCTTTTTTTTAAATCCCTGTTTATATTACGTAGAAAGGCTTTTTTGCTAACGAGAACGTCACCCAATACTTTTTCTGGGTGTATTTTGCATAAAACGAAACGTTAACAAAATTTTTAACTTTCGACCAAAACCATGGACTAAACCCTTTGGAAAAAATGCCAATTTTGATGGTTTGTAAAACTGAAGTTTTTATTGTTCAGAAAGGCTTGTTTGCTACATAAAACGTCCAAAATCGTTTCTTCACCATTTATTTTCACGATCTATGACATGGGAATAAAAGGGGTTACACGGGGTTGCAGGGGGTTACAAGGGGTTACAGGGGGTTACAATGGGTTACAGGGGGTTACAAGGGGTTACAAGAGGTGACAGGGAGTGACAAGGGGTTACAGGGGGTTACAAAGGATTGTAGAAACTTTTTTCTAACTAGAATGTTCCCAAATACTTTTTCTTGGTCTATTTTGCATAAAAATCAAAGTTGAAGAAATTTTAAATTTTTGACCAAAACCATGGACTAACCCATTTGGAAAAATTCTAATTTTGCGTTTTTCGTAAACACTTCTTTTTATAGCGGAGCTCTACGCGCGCGCGAAGCGCGCGCGTGGGCGGAGCCCCATTGCTAAGTAAATCTACCCATCCCAGAAAATTTGGTAATCAGGTGACCGTACACCGACCGCCCGCCGTCCGT
Source organism: Porites cylindrica (assembly GCA_964035525.1). Taxonomy (NCBI): domain Eukaryota; kingdom Metazoa; phylum Cnidaria; class Anthozoa; order Scleractinia; family Poritidae; genus Porites; species Porites cylindrica. Next base: position 20,739,193 of record OZ037781.1, on the reverse strand, counting down.
CCGCACCACAGAGAAACCAATGTTTACTCTCACACTTTTAGCTAGTTTGGGAGCCCAAGAGAAAACTAATTGCACAGGCTGCACATCAATGTTGTGATCAATTGACAGCTATCAAAACAGGGCATCCGCTGACAAGTATCACCTGGCCGTACCGCGGGCTCAAGTGTCGACCCATCGAGGTCGAGTATTTTTTTAAAGTTATCCGCTGAGAAATTTCCAGTTTCAAATGATCGCAGGCTCAAGTTTATTTTTTCCAAGGATTCATATCAAATATGTCGTGATTATGTCACTATGGCCCCGCACTATTAGGATTTTGATTTCAAACTGACCTCGGAAGCGAAAATTCATCCAGTTTTTTTAAAAGTACAGGCGGGGAAGACCTTATCTTACCATGGTCACGCGTTGGTCACGCTCAACGTCCAATTTTTATGCTCTGATTGGTCAAAATTTGACAGGTGAATTTTTGCGGAAAAATTATGCAGCATCTTGAAAGTAGTTTACTTTGACAGCTGAAGCTGACAGAGTTTTGTGTCAACTTGTGATGTTTTTAACTGTCTTTTTCCTCTGGAGGTAAAAAATGAAATACAGCTGCTATCAAGAGTCTTCTGTTATTCATGGCTGGTTTGTTTACCGGGTTTTGGTTGAGAAATGCGTCGCTTGTCAAAATTCGGTAATTCGATTTCGGATCATTACAGAAACGCGCCCATTCAAAAACGTCGATCGTGAAAATGCAAATAAGTGAAAAATGACGTTAATTTAGTGTCAATCAAGAAATCCCCTGGGTATATCCCTTTCCTGGTTACTGTTCCTGCTCAGATATCCGCAACATTTGCCTATTCTTCGATGAAGAATAGAACTTCACGCGACTAACAATAGCTCAGTCGGTTTAAAAACTGTCTAAATTTACTCCGAATTAGCATGTGACTTTTTGCTGTTAAACGCTTCAAAATTGAAAAATCCTCGATGATTGTTGTTGATTTTACCGTAAATAATTCAATGCACTTACTTAAAATGAATTGTTACCTTTTACAAACTTCTTGGTTTTCGAATCGATCGATGAAATATGAGCGCAACCGATGCGTTAATAGTTTGTTTACATTTTGTCACGGGTTTTGGATAATATTATAAACTTAAAATTTACAGGCAAATTCGACGAAAAAGCACTCTCACTTACATTTTTCATTTAAGATATTGATTTTAGCAAAGTATAAGGCAAAATTAAGAGCGATACTTTCTTTAAGAACGCTATAACTACATATCTAACGGCCAAACCTAAACAGCGATCTAATCCGTCTCTTGAAAACAACTACAATACCGCTTCTGATAATAATATTTATAAACGCTGCAAACATTTTTATTCAATCTTATCGAGTGATTTTCGTGAAGATGAGTTTTTAAGTGAAGAATACTTTGGTTTCTGATTAGCTTTAACTGTTTTGCCATCAAAACGATTCGCACGAGACTACCGAATTCGCGAGGGTTTTATGTTAGTGCACGAGGAAGAAAAATGCTTCTCTTTGCATAAACATTTTCTTCTTTGTAGCAATGACAAAGACATTCCAACACTTGAAACAATGGCAACCTGCTTCTATTGTTTCTGCATTGTCTCTTGAAAGTGTGAGAATAGTTAACCGCTATAAAGTTCATAAGAGACCGAAAACGACGGTAGCCTTTGAAACTTTGTTTTTGCTCGCAAAGCGTAATGGGTACCCCACTTTTCACGGGCGACGTTTTTCAATGGGCGCGTTTCTGTAATGGGCATCGTTTTCGTTTTTCACCTTGCTTAATGCGTAAGAGGGTTTAAAAGTCTCAAGCAACTGTGGTTCCCTTGATAGCTTTCAGGAACTGAATCTCGAATGGTAAGCCAAAGTAATTATTGTATTTGATGTTTGTGTTTCATGAAGTCTTGCACTGTTCACGCTGACAGTTTATGCGTTAAGTTTATGCACGTTTGCAGGATTTGAGTCAATGATCTGACCTAGTAGCAGGTTTCATATAAGCTTACAGAACTTTAAAAAGCCTTCAGATATATTTGCTCACCACAAATAGAAAGAAAACGTTGCGAAGGACATTTAGTTATAAATTTGGCTGTAGAAAGAAAACTTTGAGGGAGTTTCTTGCTTCGAGGAGTTCACCTTCGAAAACAGTAAACACCGCGCTGGGAAGCCGGCTAAAACATAAACTTAAGCTTTACGCTGAAAGACTCAGGATTTTTAGAGACACTTTAATACTTGTCTTCATGAATGAAAATTCTTGTCTTTGTAAATGTTTCACGGAATTATATCTCTTTTTTTGATTGTTAGTAGTCTCTCTTGCAATTTTAATCGCTTGTCCGTGCCGTTTGTTTTCATCGTTCATGACCATCGCTTGCAGGAGTACTCAAAAATGTCGCGCGTATCAAACGCTTTATAAGATTACACATCGTTATAACGGAAACCATTAAATAACAAAACAAATAATAATAAATTCGCTATTATGTTGAAGCGTAACTCTGTTAAAGTTCATTCAAACACTCGACCACACTGACAGCTCGCACTATAGAAACGAGAACCAGCTGGCTGTATGGGTGATTTTGGAAATTTTCTGAAATTTTTGAACGGTTTGGCTCGTCCTGAATATTGACTGAGTGCAATTTGTTTTGAAAAATTGTGAAATACCGCATTCTGTCCGAGCTCTGTATGATAAATAGTACTGTTTCACCTCAAATGTGGTGTATAAAAATTATAAAAGGTTGGTTTAAACACCCCCAGATTTGTTGGCAAGAATTTGTAAAGTAAACCCGTCGAACGCAAAAAAATTTGGCTTGATTTGTTTTCCAAGAATTTATTTTTCGATGCCTAATCTACTGTGATCTTGAATGTGATCGAAGATGTTTGCTATTTTTTGGGTGTACATATAAGGTTATCAATTCGATGTAAGATGTTTCACTCTAAAATAACTTAGCCTTTCCCTCAAAAGTCACATGAATGTGCCCTTAAGTTGAATGATTTGTGGATTAAAAGTTTGTTGTTTGATTTAAATTATAAATTTATTACAATTGGAGCTTCGCTTTTAGCCCTGGCTAAATCTATATATTAGTCTTTAAAGGCTTCCTTTTATCTAGAACGTCACCAAACAGTTTTTCTCGATCTATTTTTGATAAACACAAAACATGAATAAATTTTAACTTTTTCACCAAAATCATGGACTATCCGTTTTGCAAAAATGCCAATTTTGCCTTCTTTTTAAATCCATGTTTATATTACGTAGAAAGGCTTTTTTTCTAACGAGAACGTCACCAAATACTTTTTCTGGGTGTATTTTGCATAAAACGAAACGTTAACAACATTTCAACCTTTTGACCACAACCATAGACTAAACCCTTTAGAAAAAATGCCAATTTTGATGGTTTGTAAAACCGATGTTTTTGTTGTTCAGAAAGGCTTGTTTGCTACATAAAACGTCGAAAATCGTTTCTTCACGATTTATTTTCACGATCTATGACATGGGAATACAGGGGGTTACAAGGGGTTGCAGGGGGTTACAAGGGGTTACAGGGGGTTACAAGGGGTTACAAGGGGTGACAAGGGGTGACAGGGGGTGACAACGGGTTACAGGGGGTTACAGGGGGTTACAAAGGATTATAGAAACTTTTTTCTAACTAGAACGTTCCCAAATACGTTTTCTTGTTCTATTTTGCATAAAAATCAAAGTTAAAAAAATCTTAAATTTTTTACCAAAACCATGGACTAACCCATTTGGAAAAATTCTAATTTTGCGTTTTTCGTAAACACTTGTTCTTTTATCTAGAACGTCACCAAACAGTTTTTCTCGATCTGTTTTTGATAAACACAACAGATGAAAAAACTTCCACTTTTTCACCAAAATCATGGACTATCCGTTTTGCAAAAATGCCAATTTTGCCTTCTTTTTAAATCCATGTTTATATTACGTAGAAAGGCTTTTTCTCTAACGAGAACGTCACCCAATACTTTTTCTGGGTGTATTTTGCATAAAACGAAACGTTAACAAAATTTCAAACTTTTGACCAAAACCATGGACTAAACCCTTTCGAAAAAATGCCAATTTTGACGGTTTGTAAAACCGATGTTTTTGTTGTTCAGAAAGGCTTGTTTGCTACATAAAACGTCAAAAATCGTTTCTTCACGATTTATTTTCACGGTCTATCACATGGGAATAAAAGGGGTTACAAGGGGTTGCAGGGGGTTACAAAGGGTTACAGGGGGTTACAAGGGGTTACAGGGGGTTACAAGGGGTTACAAGGGGTTACAAGGGGTGACAGGGAGTGACAAGGGGTTAAAGGGGGTTACAAAGGATTATAGAAACTTTTTTCTAACTAGAACGTTCCCAAATACTTTTTCCTGGTCTATTTTGCATAAAATTCAAAGTTGAAGAAATCTCAAATTTTTGACCAAAACCATGGACTAACCCATTTGCAAAACTTCTAATTTTGCAATAATGGTAAACACTTATTTTTATAGTCTTTGAAGGCTTCCTTTTATCTAGAACGTCACCAAACAGTTTTTCTCGATCTATTTTTGATAAACACAAAAGATGAGAAAACTTCAACTTTTTCACCAAAATCATGGACTATCCGTTTTGCAAAAATGCCAATTTTGCCTTCTTTTTAAATCCATGTTTACATTACGTAGAAAGGCTTTTTTTCTAACGAAAACGTCACCAAATACTTTTTCTGGGTGTATTTTGCATAAAACGAAACGTTAACAAAATTTTAAACTTTTGACCAAAACTAGGGACAAAACCCTTTGGAAAAAATGTTAATATTGATAGTTTTTAAAACCGATGTTTTTGTTGTTCAGAAAGGCTTGTTTGCTACATAAAACGTCGAAAATCGTTTCTTCACGATTTATTTTCACGATCTATGACATGGGAATACAGGGGGTTACAAGGGGTTGCAGAGGGTTACAAGGGGTTACAGGGGGTTAAAAGGGTTTACAAGGGGTTACAGGGGGTTAAAAGGGGTTACAAGGGGTGACAGTGGGTGACAAGAGGTTACAGGGGAATACTGGGGGGTTGCAAAGGATTATACAAACTTTTTTCTACCTAGAACGTTCCCAGATACTTTTTCTCGGTCTATTTTGCATAAAAATCAAAGTTAAAGAAATCTTAAATATTTGACTAAAACCATGGACTAACCCATTTGGAAAAATTCTAATTTTGCGCTTTTCGTAAGCACCTGTTTTTATAGTCTTTAAAGACGTGTGTTTTTACTAGAACCTCAGCAAACAGTTTTTCTCGATCAATTTTTGATACACACAAAAGATGAAAAAATTTTAACTTTTCCATAAAAAAATCATGGACTATCTGCTTTGCAAAAATACCAATTTTACCTTCGTTTGAAATCCACGTTTACATTGTCTAGAAAGGCTTTTTTTTTATAACGAGAACGTCATCATATACATTTTCTGGGTGTATTTTGCATAAAACGAAACGTTAACAAAATTTCAAACTATTGACCAAAACCATGGACTAAACTCTTTGGAAATAATGCCAATTTTGATGGTTTTTAAAACCGATGTTTTTGTTGTTCAGAAAGGCTTGTTTGCTACATAAAACGTCGAAAATCGTTTCTTCACGATTTATTTTCACGATCTATGACATGGGAATACAGGGGGTTACAAGGGGTTGCAGAGGGTTACAAGGGGTTACAGGGGGTTAAAAGGGTTTACAAGGGGTTACAGGGGGTTACAAGGGGTTACAAGGGGTGACAGTGGGTGACAAGAGGTTACAGGGGAATACTGGGGGGTTGCAAAGGATTATACAAACTTTTTTCTACCTAGAACGTTCCCAGATACTTTTTCTCGGTCTATTTTGCATAAAAATCAAAGTTAAAGAAATCTTAAATATTTGACTAAAACCATGGTCTAACCCATTTGCAAAAATTCTAATTTTGAGTTTTTCGTAAACACTTGTTTTTATAGTCTTTAAAGGCTTCTTGTTTTCTAGAACCTCAGCAAACAGTTTTTCTCGATCTATTTTTGATACAACCAAAAGATGAAAAAACTTAAACTTTTTCAAAAAAAATCATGGACTATCCCCTTTGCAAAAATGCCAATTTTGCCTTCTTTTGAAATCCACGTTTCTATTATCTAGACAGGCTTTTTTTCATAACGAGAACGTCACCAAATACTTTTTCTGGGTGTATTTTGCATAAAACGAAACGTTAACAAAATTTCAAACTTTTGACCAAAACCATCGACTAAACCCTTTGGAAAAAATGCCAATTTTGATGGTTTTTAAAACCGATGTTTTTGTTGTTCAGAAAGGCTTGTTTGCTACATAAAACGTCGAAAATCGTTTCTTCACGATTTATTTTCACGATCTATGACATTGGAATACACGGGGTTACAAGGGGTTGCAGAGGGTTACAAGCGGTTACAGCGGGTTACAAGGGGTTACAAGGGGTTACAAGGGGTTACAAGGGGTGACAGGCGGTGACAAGGGGTTACAGGGGGTTACAAATGATTATACAAACTTTTTTCTAACTAGAACGTTCCCAAATACATTTTCTTGGTTTATTTTGCATAAAATTCAAAGTTGAAGAAATCTTAAATTTTTTACCAAAACCATGGACTAACCCATTTGGAAAAATTCTAGTTTTGCGTTATTCGTAAACACTTGTTTTTATAGTCTTTAAAGGCTTCCTTTTATCTAGAAGGTCACCAAACAGTTTTTCTCGGTCTATTTTTGATAAACAAAAAAGATGAAAAAATTTCAACTTTTTCACCAAAATCATGGACTATCCGTTTTGCAAAAATGCCAATTTTGCCTTGTTTTGAAATCCACGTTTACACTGTCTAGAAAGGCTTTTTTTTAAAACGAGAACGTCACCAAATACTTTTTCTGGGTGTATTTTGCATAAAACGAAACGTTAACAAAATTTCAAAGTTTTAACCAAAACCATGGACTAAACCCTTTGGAAAAAATGCCAATTTTGATGGTTTTTAAAACCGATGTTTTTGTTGTCCAGAAAGCCTTGTTTGCTACATACAACGTCCAAAATCGTTTCTTCACCATTTATTTTCACGATCTATGACATGGGAATACAGGGGGTTACAAGGGGTTACAGGGGGTTACAAGGGGTTAAAAGGGGTTACAACGGGTTACAAGGGGTGACAGGGGGTGACAAGGGGTTACAGGGGGTTACAAAGGATTATAGAAACTTTTTTCTAACTAGAACGTTCCCAAATACTTTTTCTTGGTCTATTTTGCATAAACATCAAAGTTAAAGAAATCTCAAATTTTTGACCAAAACCATGGACTAACCCGTTTCGAAAAATTCTAATCTTGCAATAATCATAAACACTTGTTTTTATAGTCTTTGAAGGCTTCCTTTTATCTCCAACGTAACCAAACAGTTTTTCTCGATCTATTTTTGATAAACACAAAAGATGAAAAAATTTCAACTTTTTCACCAAAATCATGGACTATCCGTTTTGCAAAAATGCCAATTTTGCCTTCTTTTTAAATCCATGTTTATATTACGTAGAAAGGCTTTCTTTCTAACGAAAACGTCACCAAATACTTTTTGTGGGTGTATTTTGCATAAAACGAAACGTTAACAAATTTTAAACTTTTGACCAAAACCATGGAGTAAACCCTTTGGAAAAATGCCAATATTGATAGTTTTTAAAACCGATGTTTTTGTTGTTCAGAAAGGCTTGTTTGCTACATAAAACGTCAAAAATCGTTTGTTCACGATTTATTTTCACGATCTATGACATGGGAATACGGGGGTTACAAGGGGTTCCAGGGGGTTACAAGGGGTTCCAGGGGGTTACAAGGGGTTACAAGGGGTTACAAGGGGTGACAGGGGGTAGGGAGGGGTTACAAGGGGTGACAGGGGGTGAAAAGGGGTTACAGGGGGTTACAGGGGGTTACAAATGATTATAGAAACTTTTTTCTAACTAGAACGTTCCCAAATACTTTTTCTTCGTCTATTTTGCATAAAAATCAAAGTTAAAGAAATCTTAAATTTTTGACCAAAACCATGGACTAACCCATTGGGAAAAATTCTAATTTTGCAATGATCGTAAACACTTGTTTTTATAGTCTTTAAAGCCTTCCTTTTATCTAGAACGTCACCAAACAGTTTTCTCGATCTATTTTAGATAAACACAAAAGATGAAAAAACTTCAACTTTTTCACCAAAATCATGGACTATCCGTTTTGCAAAAATGCCAATTTTGCCATCTATTTAAATCCATGTTTATATTACGTTGAAAGGCTTTTTTTCTAACGAGAACGTCACCAAATACTTTTTCTGGGTGTATTTTGCATAACACGAAACGTTAAAAAAATTTTAAACTTTAGACCTAAACCATGGACTAAACCCTTAGGAAAAAATGCCAATTTGGATGGTCTTTAAAACCAATGTTTTTGTTGTTCAGAAAGGCTTGTTTGCTACATAAAACGTCGAAAATCGTTTCTTCACGATTTAGTTTCACGATCTATGACATGGGAATACACGGGGTTACTAGGGGTTGCAGGGGGTTACAAAAGGTTACAGGGGGTTACAAGGGGTTACAGCGGGTTACGGGGAGTTACAAGGGGTTACAAGGGGTGACAAGGGGTTACAGGGGGTTACAAAGGATTATAGAAACTTTTTTCTAACTAGAACGTTCCCAAATACTTTTTCTTGGTCTATTTTGCATAAAATTCAAAGTTGAAGAAATCTTAAATTTTTGATCAAAACCATGGACTAACCCATTTGTAAAAATTCTAATTTTGCGTTTTTCGCAAACACTTGTTTTTATAGTCTTTAAAGGCTTTCTTTTTTTCTAGAACCTCAGCAAACAGTTTTTCTCGATCTATTTTTCATACACACAAAAGTTGAAAAAGCTTCAACTTTTTCAATAAAAATCATGGACTATCCCCTTTGCAAAAATACCAATTTTGCCTTCTTTGGAAATCCACGTTTACATTGTCAAGAAAGGCTTTTTTTTATAACGAGAACGTCACCAAATACCTTTTCTAGGTGTATTTTGTATAAAACGAAACGTTAAAAAATTTCAAACTTTTGACCAAAACCATGGACTAAACCCTTTGGAAAAAATGCCAATTTTTATGCTTTTTAAAACCGATGTTTTTGTTGTTCAGAAAGGCTTGTTCGCTAGATAAAACGTCGAAAATCGTTTCTTCACGATTTATTTTCACGATCTATGACATGGGAATACACAGGGTTACAAGAGGTTAAAGAGGGTTACAAGGGGTTACAGGGGGTTACAAGGGGTTAAAAGGAGTGACAGGCGGTGACAAGGGGTTACAGGGGGTTACAGGGGGTTACAAATGATTATAGAAACTTTTTTCTAACTAGAACGTTCCCAAATACTTTTTCTTGGTCTATTTTGCATAAAATTCAAAGTTGAAGAAATCTCAAATTTTTGACCAAAACCATGGACTAACCCATTTGAAAAAATTCTAGTTTTGCGTTATTCGTAAACACTTGTTTTTATAGTCTTTAAAGGCTTCCTTTTATCTAGAACGTCACCAAACAGTTTTTCACGATCTATTTTTGATAAACACAAAAGATGAAAAAATTTCAACTTTTTCACCAAAATCATGGACTATCCGTTTTGCAAAAATGCCAATTTTGCCTTGTTTTGAAATCCACGTTTACATTGTCTAGAAAGGCTTTTTTTTTATAACGAAAACGTCACCAAATACTTTTTCTGGGTGTATTTTGCATAAAACGAAACGTTAACAAAATTTCAAACTTTTGACCAAAACCATGGACTAAACCCTTTGGAAAAAATGCCAATTTTCATGGTCTTTAAAACCGATGTTTTTGTTGTTCAGAAACGCTTGTTTCCTACATAAAACGTCGAAAATCGTTTGTTGACGATTTATTTTCACGATCTATGACATGGGAATACAGGGGGTTACAAGGGGTTCCAGGGGGTTACAAGGGGTTCCAGGGGGTTACAAGGGGTTACAAGGGGTTACAAGGGGTGACAGGGGGTAGGAAGGGGTTACAAGGGGTGACAGGGGGTGACAAGGGGTTACAGGGGGTTAAAAATGATTATAGAAACTTTTTCTAACTAGAACGTTCCCAAATACTTTTTCTTGGTCTATTATGCATAGAATTAAAAGTTTAACAAATCTCAAATTTTTGACCAAAACAATGGACTAACCCATTTCGAAAAGTTCTAATTTTGCGTTTTTCGTAAACACTTGTTTTTATAGTCTTTAAAGGCTTCCTTTTATCTAGAACGTCACCAAACAGTTTTTCTCCATCTATTTTTGATAAAAACAAAACATGAAAAAACTTCAACTTTTTCACCAAAATCATGGACTATCCGTTTTCCAAAAAGGCGAATTTTGACTTCTTTTTAAATCCATGTTTATATTACGTAGAAAGGCTTTTATTCTAACGAGAACGTCACCAAATACTTTTTCTGGGTGTATTTTGCATAAAACGAAACGTTAACAAAATTTTAAACTTTTGACCAAAACCATGGACTAAACCCTTTGGAAAAAATGCCAATTTTGATGGTTTTTAAAACCAATGTTTTCGTTGTTCAGAAAGGCTTGTTTGCTACATAAAACGTCGAAAATCGTTTCTTCACGATTTATTTTCACGATCTATGACATGGGAATACAGGGGGTTACAAGGGGTTGCAGGGGGTTACAAGGGGTTACAGGGGGTTACAAGGGGTTACTAGGGGTTACAGGGAGTTAAAAAAGGTTAAAAGGGGTGACAGGGGGTTACAGGGGGTTACAAAGGATTATAGAAACTTTTTTCTAACTAGAACGTTCCCAAATACGTTTTCTTGGTCTATTTCGCATAAAAATCAAAGTTAAAGAAATCCTAAATTTTTGACCAAAACCATGGACTAACCCATTTGGAAAAATTCTAGTATTTCGTTATTCGTAAACACTTGTTTTTATAGTCTTTAAAGGCTTCCATTTATCTAGAACGTCACCAAACAGTTTTTCTCGGTCTATTTTTGATAAACACAAAAGATGAAAAAACTTCAACTTTTTTAAAAAAAATCTTGGTTTATCCCCTTTGCAAAAATGCAAATTTTGCCTTCTTTTGAAATCCACGTTTACATTGTCTAGAAAGGTTTTTTTTTAATAACGAGAACGTCACCAAATACCTTTTCTGGGTGTATTTTGCATAAAACGAAACGTTAACAAAATTTCAAACTTTTGACCAAAACCATGGACTAAACCCTTTGGAAAAAATGCCAATTTTGATGGTTTTTAAAACCGATGTTTTTGTTGTTCAGAAAGGCTTGTTTGGTACATAAAACGTCAAAAATCGTTTCTTCACGATTTATTTTCACGCTCTATCACATGGGAATAAAAGGGGTTACAAGGGGTTGCAGGGGGTTACAAAGGGTTACAGGGGGTTACAAGGGGTTACAGGGGGTTACAAGGGGTTACAAGGGGTTACAAGGGGTGACAGGGAGTGACAAGGGGTTAAAGGGGGTTACAAAGGATTATAGAAACTTTTTTCTAACTAGAACGTTCCCAAATACTTTTTCCTGGTCTATTTTGCATAAAATTCAAAGTTGAAGAAATCTCAAATTTTTGACCAAAACCATGGACTAACCCATTTGCAAAAATTCTAATTTTGCAAGAATGGTAAACACTTATTTTTATAGTCTTTGAAGGCTTCCTTTTATCTAGAACGTCACCAAACAGTTTTTCTCGATCTATTTTTGATAAACACAAAAGATGAAAAAACTTCAACTTTTTCACCAAAATCATGGACTATCCGTTTTGCAAAAATGCCAATTTTGCCTTCTTTTTAAATCCATGTTTACATTACGTAGAAAGGCTTTTTTTCTAACGAAAACGTCACCAAATACTTTTTCTGGGTGTATTTTGCATAAAACGAAACGTTAACAAAATTTTAAACTTTTGAACAAAACCAGGGACTAAACCAATTGGAAAAAATGTTAATATTGATAGTTTTTAAAACCGATGTTTTTGTTGTTCAGAAACGCTTGTTTGCTACATAAAACGTCGAAAATCGTTTCTTCACGATTTAGTTGAACCATCTATCACATGGGAATACAGGGGGTTACAAGGGGTTGCAGCGGCTTACAAGGGGTTACAGGGGGTTAAAAGGGGTTACAAGTGGTTACAGGGAGTTATAAGGGGTTAAAAGGGGTGACAGGGGGTGTCAAGGGGTTACAGGGGGTTACAGGGGGTTACAAAGGATTATAGAAACTTTTTTCTAACTAGAACGTTCCCAAATGCTTTTTCCTGGTCTATTTTGCATAAAATTCAAAGTTGAAGAAATCTTAAATTTTTGACCAAAACCATGGACTAACCATTTGCAAAAATTCTAATTTTGCGTTTTTCGTAAACACTTGTTTTTATAGTCTTTAAAGGCTTCCTTTTATCTACAACGTCACCAAACAGTTTTTCTCGATTTGTTTTTGATAAACACAAAAGATGAAAAAACTTCCACTTTTTCACCAAAATCATGGACTATCCGTTTTGCAAAAAGGCCAATTTTGCCTTCGTTTTAAATCCATGTTTATATTACGTAGAAAGACTTTTTTTCTAACAAGAACGTCACCCAATACTTTTTGTGGGTGTATTTTGCATAAAAGGAAACGTTAACAAAATTTTAACCTTTCGACCAAAACCATGGACTAAACCCTTTGGAAAAAATGCCAAATTTGAGGGTTTGTAAAGCTTATGTTTTTGTTGTTCAGAAAGGCTTGTTTGCTACATAAAACGTCGAAAATCGTTTCTTCGCGATTTATTTTCACGATCTATGACATGGGAATAAACGGGATTACAAGGGGTTGCAAGGGGTTACAAGGGGTTGCAGGGGGTTACAAGGGGTTACCGGGGGTTACAAGGGGTTACAAGGGGTTACAAGAGGTGACAGGGAGTGACAAGGGGTTAATGGGGGTTACAAAGGATTGTAGAAACTTTTTTCTAACTAGAACGTTCCCAAATACTTTTTCTTGGTCTATTTTACATAAAAATCAAAGTTTAAGAAATCTTACATTTTTGACCAAAACCATGGACTAACCCATTTGGAAAAATTCTAATTTTGCGTTTTTCGTAAACACTCTTTTTTATAGTCTTTAAAGGCTTCCTTTTATCTAGAACGTCACAAAACAGTTTTTCTCGATCTATTTTTGATAAACACAAAAGATAAAAAAACTTTAACTTTTTCACCAAAATCATGGACTATCCGTTTTGCAAAAATGCCAATTTTGCTTTCTTTTTAAATCCATGTTTCTATTACGTAAAAAGGCTTTTTTTCTAACGAGAACGTCACCAAATACTTTTTCTGGGTGTATTTTGCAAAAAACGAAACGTTAAAACAATTTCAAACTTTTGACCAAAACCATGGACTAAACCCTTTGGGAAAAATGCCAATTTTGATGGTTTGTAAAACCGATGTTTTTGTTGTTCAGAAAGGCTTGTTTGCTACATAAAACATCGAAAATCGTTTCTTTACAATTTATTTTCACGATCTATCACATGGGAATACAGGGGGGTACAAGGGGTTACAGGGCGTTACAAGGGGTTACAGGGGGTTACAAGGGGTTACAAAGGGTTACAAGGGGTTACTAGGGGTCACAGGGGGTGACAAGGGGTTACAGGGGGTTACAGGGGGTTACAAAGGATTATAGAAACTTTCTTCTAACTAGAACGTTCCCAAATACTTTTTCTAAGTCTATTTTACATAAAAATCAAAGTTAAAGAAATCTTAAATTTTTGACCAAAACCGTGGACTAACCCATTTGGAAAAATTCTAATTTTGCGTTTTTCGTAAACCCTCTTTTTTATAGTCTTTAAAGGCTTCCTTTTATTTAGAACGTCACCAAACAGTTTTTCTCGATCTATTTTTGATAAACACAAAAGATGAAAAAACTTCAACTTTTTCACCAAAATCATGGACTATCTGTTTCGCAAAAATGCCAATTTTGCCTTCTTTTTAAATCCATGTTTCTATTACATAGAAAGGCTTTTTTTCTAACAAGAACGTCACCAAATACTTTTTCCGGGTGTATTTTGAATAAAACGAAACGGTAACAAAATTTCAAACTTTTGACGAAAACCATGGACTAAACCCTTTCGAGAAAATGCTAATTTTTTTGGTTTTTAAAACCGATGTTTTTGTTGTTCAGAAAGGGTTGTTTGCTACATAAAACGTCGAAAACAGTTTCTTCACGACTTATTTTCACGATCTATGACATGAGAATACAGGGGGTTACAAGGGGTTGCAGGGGGTTACAATGGGTTACAGGGGGTTACAAGGGGTTACAAGAGGTTACAAGGGGTTACAGGCGGTTACCATGGGTTACAAGGGGTGACAGGGGGTTACAAGGGGTTACAAGAGGGTGACAAGGGGTGACAGGGGGTGACAAGAGGTTACAGGGGGTTACTGGGGGGTTACAAAGGATTATAGAAACGTTTTTCTAACTAGAACGTTCCCAAATACTTTTTCTTGGTCTATTTTGCATAAAAATAGACGGTTAAAAAAATCTTAAATTTTTGACCAAAACCATGGCATAACCCATTTGCAAAAATTCTAATTTTGCGTTTTTCGTAAACACTTGTTTTTATAGTCTTTAAAGGCTTCCTTTTATCTTTAACGTCACCAAACAGTTTTTCTCGATCTGTTTTTGATAAACACAAAAGGTGAAAAAACTTCCACGTTTTCACCAAAATCATGGACTATCCGTTTTCCAAAAATGCCAATTTTACCTTTTTTTAAATCCCTGTTTATATTACGTAGAAAGACATTTTTGCTAACGAGAACGTCACCCAATACTTTTTCTGGGTGTATTTTGCATAAAACGAAACGTTAACAAAATTTTAAACTTTCGACCAAAACCATGGACTAAACCCTTTGGAAAAAATGCCAATTTTGATGGTCTTTAAAACAAATGTTTTTGTTGTTCAGAAAGGCTTGTTTGCTACATAAAACGTCGAAAATCGTTTCTTCACGATTTATTTTCACGGTCTATGACATGGGAATAAAACTGGTTACAAGGGGTTGAAGGGGCTTACAAGGCGTTACAGGGGGTTACAAGGGTTTACAAGGGGTTACAGGGGGTTACAAGGGGTTACAAGAGGTGACAGGGAGTGACAAGGGGTTACAGGGGGTTACAAAGGATTGTAGAAACTTTTTTCTAACTAGAACGTTCCCAAAGACTTATTCTTAATCTATTTTGCATAAAAATTAAAGTTAAAGAAATCTTACATTTTTGACCAAAACCATGGACTAACCCATTTGCAAAAATTCTAATTTTGCAATAATAGTAAACACTTATTTTTATAGTCTCTAAAGGCTTCCTTTTATCTAGAACGTCACCAAACAGTTTTTCTCGATCTATTTTTGATAAAAACAAAAGATGAATAAATTTTAACTTTTTCACCAAAATCATGGACTATCCGTTTTGCAAAAATGCCAATTTTGCCTTCTTTTTATATCCATGTTTATATTACGTAGAAAGGCTTTTTTCCTAACGAGAACGTCACCAAATACTTTTTCTGGGTGTATTTTGCATAAAACGAAACGTTAACAAAATTTCAAACTTTTGACCAAAACCATGGACTAAACCCTTTGGAAAAAATGCCAAATTTGAGGGTTTGTAAAACTGATGTTTTTGTTGTTCAGAAAGGCTTGTTTGCTACATAAAACGTCGAAAATCGTTTCTTCGCGATTTATTTTCACGATCTATGACATGGGAATAAACGGGATTACAAGGGGTTGCAAGGGGTTACAAGGGGTTGCAGGGGGTTACAAGGGGTTACCGGGGGTTACAAGGGGTTACAAGGGGTTACAAGAGGTGACAGGGAGTGACAAGGGGTTAATGGGGGTTACAAAGGATTGTAGAAACTTTTTTCTAACTAGAACGTTCCCAAATACTTTTTCTTGGTCTATTTTACATAAAAATCAAAGTTGAAGAAATCTTACATTTTTGACCAAAACCATGGACTAACCCATTTGGAAAAATTCTAATTTTGCGTTTTTCGTAAACACTCTTTTTTATAGTCTTTAAAGGCTTCCTTTTATCTAGAACGTCACAAAACAGTTTTTCTCGATCTATTTTTGATAAACACAAAAGATAAAAAAACTTTAACTTTTTCACCAAAATCATGGACTATCCGTTTTGCAAAAATGCCAATTTTGCTTTCTTTTTAAATCCATGTTTCTATTACGTAAAAAGGCTTTTTTTCTAACGAGAACGTCACCAAATACTTTTTCTGGGTGTATTTTCCAAAAAACGAAACGTTAAAACAATTTCAAACTTTTGACCAAAACCATGGACTAAACCCTTTGGGAAAAATGCCAATTTTGATGGTTTGTAAAACCGATGTTTTTGTTGTTCAGAAAGGCTTGTTTGCTACATAAAACATCGAAAATCGTTTCTTTACAATTTATTTTCACGATCTATCACATGGGAATACAGGGGGGTACAAGGGGTTGCAGGGGGTTACAAGGGGTTACAGGGGGTTACAAGGGGTTACAGGGGGTTACAAGGGGTTACAAGGGGTTACAGGGGGTTACAAGGGGTTACAAGAGGTGACAGGGAGTGACAAGGGGTTACAGGGGGTTACAAAGGATTGTAGAAACTTTTTTCTAACTAGAACGTTCCCAAAGACTTATTCTTAATCTATTTTGCATAAAAATCAAAGTTAAAGAAATCTTACATTTTTGACCAAAACCATGGACTAACCCATTTGCAAAAATTCTAATTTTGCAATAATGGTAAACACTTATTTTTATAGTCTCTAAAGGCTTCCTTTTATCTAGAACGTCACCAAACAGTTTTTCTCGATCTATTTTTGATAAAAACAAAAGATGAATAAATTTTAACTTTTTCACCAAAATCATGGACTATCCGTTTTGCAAAAATGCCAATTTTGCCTTCTTTTTATATCCATGTTTATATTACGTAGAAAGGCTTTTTTCCTAACGAGAACGTCACCAAATACTTTTTCTGGGTGTATTTTGCATAAAACGAAACGTTAACAAAATGTCAAACTTTTGACCAAAACCATGGACTAAACCCTTTGGAAAAAATGCCAATTTTTTTGGTTTTTAAAACCGATGTTTTTGTTGTTCAGAAAGACTTCTTTGCTACATAAAACGTCGAAAATCGTTTTTTCACGATTTAATTTCACGATCTATGACATGGGAATACAGGGGGTTACAAGGGGTTACAGGGGGTTACAAGGGGTTACCAGGGGTTACAAGGGGTTACAAGGGGTTACCAGGGGTTACAAGGGGTGACAGGGAGTGGCAAGTGTTTACAGGGGGTTACAGTGGGGTTACAAAGGATTATAGAAACTTGTTTCTCACTAGAACGTTCCCAAATACTTTTTCTTGGTCTATTTTGCATAAAATTTAAAGTTGAAGAAATCTCAAATTTTTGACCAAAACCATGGACTAACCCATTTGGAAAAATTCTAATTTTGCGCTTTTCGTAAGCACCTGTTTTTATAGTCTTTAAAGACGTGTGTTTTTACTAGAACCTCAGCAAACAGTTTTTCTCGATCTATTTTTGATACACACAAAAGATGAAAAAATTTTAACTTTTCCATAAAAAAATCATGGACTATCTGCTTTGCAAAAATACCAATTTTACCTTCGTTTGAAATCCACGTTTACATTGTCTAGAAAGGCTTTTTTTTATAACGAGAACGTCATCATATACATTTTCTGGGTGTATTTTGCATAAAACGAAACGTTAACAAAATTTCAAACTATTGACCAAAACAATGGACTAAACTCTTTGGAAATACTGCCAATTTTGATGGTTTTTAAAACCGATGTTTTTGTTGTTCACAAAGGGTTGTTTGCTACATAAAACGTCGAAAATCGTTTCTTGACGATTTATTTTTACGATCTATGACATGAGAATACAGGGGGTTACCAGGGGTTGCAGGGGTTTACAAGGGGTTACAGGGGGTTACAAGGGCTTACAAGAAATTACAAGGGGTTACAGGGGGTTACCAGGGGTTACAAGGGGTGACAGGGGGTTACAAGGGGTTACAAGGGGTGATAGGGGGTGACAAGAGGTTACAGGGGGTTACTGGGGGGTTACAAAGGATTATGGAAACTTTTTTCTAACTAGAACGTTCCCAAATACTTTTTCTTCGTCTATTTTGCATAAAATTCAAAGTTGAAGAAATCTCAAATTTTTCACCAAAACCATGGACTAACCCGTTTGGAAAAATTCTAATTTTGCGTTTTTCGTAAACA
Source organism: Porites cylindrica (assembly GCA_964035525.1). NCBI lineage: Eukaryota > Metazoa > Cnidaria > Anthozoa > Scleractinia > Poritidae > Porites > Porites cylindrica. The sequence continues at coordinate 20,720,973 of OZ037781.1, read as the reverse complement.
CTTGTTTTTATAGTCTTTAAAGGCTTCCTTTTATCTAGAACGTCACCAAAGAGTTTATCTCGATCTATTTTTGAAAAACACAGAAGATGAAAAAATTTCAACTTTTTCACCAAAATCATGGACTATCCGTTTTTCAAAAATGCCAATTTTGCCTTCTTTTTAAATCCATGTTTATATTACGTAGAAAGGCTTTTTTTCTAACGAGAACGTCACCAAATACTTTTTCTGGGAGTATTTTAAATAAACGAAACGTTAACAAAATTTCAAACTTTTGACCAAAACCATGGACTAAACCCTTTGGAAAAAATGCCAATTTTTTTGGTTTTTAAATCCGATGTTTTTGTTGTTCAGAAAGGCTAATTTGCTACATAAAACGTTGAAAATGGTTTCTTTACATTTATTTTCACGATCTATGACATGGGAATACCGGGGGTTACAAGGGGTTGCAGAGGGTTAGAAGGGGTTACAGGGGATTACAAGGGGTTACAAGGGGTTACAGGGGGTTACAAAGGGTTACAAGGGGTGACAGTGGGTGACAAGGGGTTACACGGGGTTACAGGGGGGTTACAATTTTGCCAATTTTTTTGGTTTTTGAAACCGATGTTTTTGTTGTTCAGAAAGGCTTGTTTGCTACATAAAACGTCGAAAATCGTTTCTTCACGATTTATTTTCACGATCTATGACATTGGAATACAGGGGGTTACAAGGGGTTGCAGGGGGTTACAAGGAGTTACAGGGGGTTACAAGGGATTACAAGGGGTGACAGGCGGTGACAAGGGGTTAAAGGGGGTTACAGGGGGTTACAAATGATAATACAAACTTTTTTCTAACTGGAACGTTCCCAAATACTTTTTCTTGGTCTATTTTTCATAAAAATCAAAGTGGAAAAAAACACAGAAGATGAAAAAATTTCAACTTTTTCACCAAAATCATGGACTATCCGTTTTGCAAAAATGCCAATTTTGCCTTCTTTTTAAATCCATGTTTATATTACGTAGAAAGGCTTTCTCTCTAACGAGAACGTCAACAAATACTTTTTCTGGGTGTATTTTGCAGAAAACGAAACGTTAACAAAATTTTAATCTTTTCACCAAAACCATGGACTAAACCCTTTGGAAAAAATGCCAATTTTGATGGTTTGTAAAACCGATGTTTTTGTTGTTCAGAAAGGCTTGTTTGCTACATAAAACGTCGAAAATCGTTTCTTCACGATTTATTTTCACGATCTATGACATGGGAATACAGGGGGTTACAAGGGGTTGCAGGGGGTTACAAGGGGTTACAGGGGGTTACAAGGGATTACAAGGGGTTACAGGGGGTTACAACGGGTTACAAGGGGTGACAGGGGATGACAAGGGGTTACAGGGGGTTACAGAGGGTTAGAAAGGATTATAGAAACTTTTTTCTAACTAGAACGTTCCCAAATACTTTTTCTTGGTCTATTTTGCATAAAAATCAAAGTCAAACAAATCGTAAATATTGGACCAAAACCATGGACTAAACCCTTTGGAAAAAGTGCCAATTTTTTTGGTTTTTAAAACCGATGTTTTTGTTGTTCAGAAAGGCTTCTTTACTACATAAAACGTCGAAAATCGTTTCTTCACGATTTATTTTCACGATCTATGACATGGGAATACAGGGGGTTACAAGGGGTTGCAGAGGGTTACAAGGGGTTACAGGGGGTTAAAAGGGTTTACAAGGGGTTACAGGGGATTACAAGGGGTTACAAGGGGTGACAGTGGGTGACAAGAGGTTACAGGGGAATACTGGGGGGTTGCAAAGGATTATACAAACTTTTTTCTACCTAGAACGTTCCCAGATACTTTTTCTCGGTCTATTTTGCATAAAATTCAAAGTTAAAGAAATCTTAAATATTTGACTAAAACCATGGTCTAACCCATTTGCAAAAATTCTAATTTTGAGTTTTTCGTAAACACTTGTTTTTATAGTCTTTAAAGGCTTCTTTTTTTCTAGAACCTCAGCAAACAGTTTTTCTCGATCTATTTTTGATACAACCAAAAGATGAAAAAACTTAAACTTTTTCAAAAAAAATCATGGACTATCCCCTTTGCAAAAATGCCAATTTTGCCTTCTTTTGAAATCCACGTTTCTATTGTCTAGACAGGCTTTTTTTTATAACGAGAACGTCACCAAATACTTTTTCTGGGTGTATTTTGCATAAAACGAAACGTTAACAAAATTTCAAACTTTTGACCAAAACCATCGACTAAACCCTTTGGAAAAAATGCCAATTTTGATGGTTTTTAAAACCGATGTTTTTGTTGTTCAGAAAGGCTTGTTTGCTACATAAAACGTCGAAAATCGTTTCTTCACGATTTATTTTCACGATCTATGACATTGGAATACACGGGGTTACAAGGGGTTGCAGAGGGTTACAAGCGGTTACAGCGGGTTACAAGGGGTTACAAGGGGTTACAAGGGGTGACAGGCGGTGACAAGGGGTTACAGGGGGTTACAAATGATTATACAAACTTTTTTCTAACTAGAACGTTCCCAAATACTTTTTCTTGGTTTATTTTGCATAAAATTCAAAGTTGAAGAAATCTTAAATTTTTTACCAAAACCATGGACAAACCCATTTGGAAAAATTCTAGTTTTGCGTTATTCGTAAACACTTGTTTTTATAGTCTTTAAAGGCTTCCTTTTATCTAGAAGGTCACCAAACAGTTTTTCTCGATCTATTTTTGATAAACAAAAAAGATGAAAAAATTTCAACTTTTTCACCAAAATCATGGACTATCCGTTTTGCAAAAATGCCAATTTTGCCTTGTTTTGAAATCCACGTTTACACTGTCTAGAAAGGCTTTTTTTTAAAACGAGAACGTCACCAAATACTTTTTCTGGGTGTATTTTGCATAAAACGAAACGTTAACAAAATTTCAAACTTTTAACCAAAACCATGGACTAAACCCTTTGGAAAAAATGCCAATTTTGATGGTTTTTAAAACCGATCTTTTTGTTGTTCAGAAAGCCTTGTTTGCTACATACAACGTCCAAAATCGTTTCTTCACCATTTATTTTCACGATCTATGACATGGAAATACAGGGGGTTACAAGGGGTTGCAGGGGGTTACAAGGGGTTACAACGGGTTACAACGGGTTACAAGGGGTGACAGGGGGTGACAAGGGGTTACAGGGGGTTACAAAGGATTATAGAAACTTTTTTCTAACTAGAACGTTCCCAAATACTTTTTCTTGGTCTATTTTGCATAAAAATCAAAGTTAAAGAAATCTCAAATTTTTGACCAAAGCCATGGACTAACCCGTTTGGAAAAATTCTAATCTTGCAATAATCATAAACACTTGTTTTTATAGTCTTTGAAGGCTTCCTTTTATCTCCAACGTCACCAAACAGTTTTTCTCGATCTATTTTTGATAAACACAAAAGATGAAAAAATTTCAACTTTTTCACCAAAATCATGGACTATCCGTTTTGCAAAAATGCCAATTTTGCCTTCTTTTTAAATCCATGTTTATATTACGTAGAAAGGCTTTCTTTCTAACGAAAACGTCACCAAATACTTTTTGTGGGTGTATTTTGCATAAAAGGAAACGTTAACAAATTTTAAACTTTTGACCAAAACCATGGAGTAAACCCTTTGGAAAAATGCCAATGTTGATAGTTTTTAAAACCGATGTTTTTGTTGTTCAGAAAGCCTTGTTTGCTACATAAAACGTCGAAAATCGTTTGTTCACGATTTATTTTTACGATCTATGACATGGGAATACGGGGGTTACAAGGGGTTCCAGGGGGTTACAAGGAGTTCCAGGGGGTTACAAGGGGTTACAAGGTGTTACAAGGGGTGACAGGGTTTAGGGAGGGGTTACAAGGGGTGACAGGGGGTAACAAGGGGTGACAGGGGGTTACAGGGGGTTACAAATGATTATAGAAACTTTTTTCTAACTAGAACGTTCCCAAATACTTTTTCTTCGTCTATTTTGCATAAAAATCAAAGTTAAAGAAATCTTAAATTTTTGACCAAAACCATGGACTAACCCATTGGGAAAAATTCTAATTTTGCAATGATCGTAAACACTTGTTTTTATAGTCTTTAAAGCCTTCCTTTTATCTAGAACGTCACCAAACAGTTTTTCTCGATCTATTTTAGATAAACACAAAAGATGAAAAAACTTCAACTTTTTCACCAAAATCATGGACTATCCGTTTTGCAAAAATGCCAATTTTGCCATCTATTTAAATCCATGTTTATATTACGTTGAAAGGCTTTTTTTCTAACGAGAACGTCACCAAATACTTTTTCTGGGTGTATTTTGCATAACAAGAAACGTTAAAAAAATTTTAAACTTTTGACCTAAACCATGGACTAAACCCTTAGGAAAAAATGCCAATTTTGATGGTCTTTAAAACAAATGTTTTTGTTGTTCAGAAAGGCTTGTTTGCTACATAAAACGTCGAAAATCGTTTCTTCACGATTTAGTTTCACGATCTATGACATGGGAATACACGGGGTTACTAGGGGTTGCAGGGGGTTACAAAAGGTTACAGGGGGTTACAAGGGGTTACAGCGGGTTACGGGGAGTTACAAGGGGTTACAAGGGGTGACAAGGGGTTACAGGGGGTTACAAAGGATTATAGAAACTTTTTTCTAACTAGAACGTTCCCAAATACTTTTTCTTGGTCTATTTTGCATAAAATTCAAAGTTGAAGAAATTTTAAATTTTTGACCAAAACCATGGACTAACCCATTTGCAAAAATTCTAATTTTGCGTTTTTCGTAAACACTTGTTTTTATAGTCTTTAAAGGCTTTCTTTTTTTCTAGAACCTCAGCAAACAGTTTTTCTCGATCTATTTTTCATACACACAAAAGATGAAAAAGCTTCAACTTTTTCAAAAAAAATCATGGACTATCCCCTTTGCAAAAATACCAATTTTGCCTTCTTTGGAAATCCACGTTTACATTGTCTAGAAAGGCTTTTTTTTATAACGAGAACGTCACCAAATACCTTTTCTAGGTGTATTTTGTATAAAACGAAACGTTAAAAAATTTCAAACTTTTCACCAAAACCATGGACTAAACCCTTTGGAAAAAATGCCAATTTTTATGCTTTTTAAAACCGATGTTTTTGTTGTTCAGAAAGGCTTGTTCGCTAGATAAAACGTCGAAAATCGTTTCTTCACGATTTATTTTCACGATCTATGACATGGGAATACACAGGGTTACAAGAGGTTAAAGAGGGTTACAAGGGGTTACAGGGGGTTACAAGGGGTTACAGGGGGTTACAAGGGGTTAAAAGGAGTGACAGGCGGTGACAAGGGGTTACAGGGGGTTACAGGGGGTTACAAATGATTATAGAAACTTTTTTCTAACTAGAACGTTCCCAAATACTTTTTCTTGGTCTATTTTGCATAAAATTCAAAGTTGAAGAAATCTCAAATTTTTGACCAAAACCATGGACAAACCCATTTGAAAAAATTCTAGTTTTGCGTTATTCGTAAACACTTGTTTTTATAGTCTTTAAAGGCTTCCTCTTATCTAGAACGTCACCAAACAGTTTTTCTCGATCTATTTTTGATAAACACAAAAGATGAGAAAACTTCAACTTTTTCACCAAACTCATGGACTATCCGTTTTGAAAAAATGCCAATTTTGCCTTTTTTTTAAATCCATGTGTATATTACATAAAGGCTTTTTTCCTAACGAGAACGTCACCAAATACTTTTTCTGGGTGTATTTTCCGTAAAACGAAACGTTAACAAGATTTTAAACTTTTGACCAAAACCATGGACTAAACCCTTTGGAAAAAATGCCAATTTTGATGGTTTTTAAAACCGATGTTTTTGTTGTTCAGAAAGGCTTGTTTGCTACATAAAACGTCGAAAATCCTTTGATCACGATTTATTTTCACGATCTATGACATGGGAATACAGGAGGTTACAAGGGGTTCCAGGGGATTACAAGGGGTTACAGGGGGTTACAAGGGGTTACAAGGGGTTACAAGGGGTTACAAGGGGTGACAAGGGGTTACAGGGGGTTACAGGGGGTTACAGGGGGTTACAAATGATTATAGAAACTTTTTTCTAACTAGAACGTTCCCAAATACTTTTTCTTCGTCTATTTTGCATAGAATTAAAAGTTTAAGAAATCTCAAATTTTTGACCAAAACCATGGACTAACCCATTTGGAAAAGTTCTAATTTTGCGTTTTTCGTAAACACTTGTTTTTATAGTCTTTAAAGGCTTCCTTTTATCTAGAACGTCACCAAACAGTTTTTCTCCATCTATTTTTGATAAACACAAAAGATGAAAAAACTTCAACTTTTTCACCAAAATCATGCACTATCCGTTTTCCAAAAATGCGAATTTTGACTTCTTTTTAAATCCATGTTTATATTACGTAGAAAGCCTTTTATTCTAACGAGAACGTCACCAAATACTTTTTCTGGGTGTATTTTGCATAAAACGAAACGTTAACAAAATTTTAAACTTTTGACCAAAACCATGGACTAAACCCTTTGGAAAAAATGCCAATTTTGATGGTTTTTAAAACCGATGTTTTCGTTGTTCAGAAAGGCTTGTTTGCTACATAAAACGTCGAAAATCGTTTCTTCACGATTTATTTTCACGATCTATGACATGGGAATACAGGGGGTTACAAGGGGTTGCAGGGGGTTACAAGGGGTTACAGGGGGTTACAAGGGGTTACTAGGGGTTACAGGGAGTTAAAAAAGGTTAAAAGGGGTGACAGGGGGTGAAAAGGGGTTACAGGGGGTTACAGGGGATTACAAAGGATTATAGAAACTTTTTTCTAACTAGAACGTTCCCAAATACGTTTTCTTGGTCTATTTCGCATAAAAATCAAAGTTAAAGAAATCCTAAATTTTTGACCAAAACCATGGACTAACTCATTTGGAAAAATTCTAGTATTTCGTTATTCGTAAACACTTGTTTTTATAGTCTTTAAAGGCTTCCATTTATCTAGAACGTCACCAAACAGTTTTTCTCGGTCTATTTTTGATAAACACAAAAGATGAAAAAACTTCAACTTTTTTAAAAAAAATCTTGGACTATCCCCTTTGCAAAAATGCAAATTTTGCCTTCTTTTGAAATCCACGTTTACATTGTCTAGAAAGGTTTTTTTTTAATAACGAGAACGTCACCAAATACCTTTTCTGGGTGTATTTTGCATAAAACGAAACGTTAACAAAATTTCAAACTTTTGACCAAAACCATGGACTAAACCCTTTGGAAAAAATGCCAATTTTGATGCTTTTTAAAACCGATGTTTTTGTTGTTCAGAAAGGCTTGTTTGGTACATAAAACGTCTAAAATCGCTTCTTCACGATTTATTTTCACGATCTATGACATGGGAATACAGGGGGTTAAAAGGGGTTGCAGGGGGTTACAAATGATTATAGAAACTTTTTTCTAACTAGAACGTTCCCAAATACTTTTTCTTGGTCTATTTTGCATAAAATTCAAAGTTGAAGAAATCTCAAATTTTTGACCAAAACCATGGACTAACCCATTTGGAAAAAATTCTAGTTTTGCGTTATTCGTAAACACTTGTTTTTATAGTCTTTTAAGGCTTCCTTTTATCTAGAACGTCACCAAACAGTTTTTCTCGATCTATTTTTGATAAAAACAAAAGATAAAAAAATGTCAACTTTTTCACCAAAATCATGGACTATCCGGTTTGCAAAAATGCCAATTTTGGCGTCATTTTGAATCCATGTTTATATTACCTAGAAAGGCTTTTTTTCTAACGAGAACGTCACCAAATACTTTTTCTGAGTGTATTTTGCATAAAACGAAACGTTAACAAGATTTTAAACTTTTGACCAAAACCATCGAATAAACCCTTTGGAAAAAATGCCAATTTTGATGGTTTTTAAAACCGATGTTTTTGTTGTTCAGAAAGGCTTGTTTGGTACATAAAACGTCGAAAATCGTTTCTTCAGGATTTATTTTCACGATCTATGACATGGGAATACCGGGGGTTACAAGGGGTTCCAGGGGGTTACAAGGGGTTACAAGGGGTTACAAGGGGTGACATGGGGTGACAAGGGGTTACAGGGGGTTGCAGGGGGTTATAAACGATTATAGAAACTCTTTTCTAACTAGAACGTTCCCAAATACTTTTTTTTGGTGTATTTTGCATAAAAATCAAAGTTAAAGAAATCCTAAATTTTTGACCAAAACCATGGACTAACCCATTTGGAAAAATTCTAATTTTGCAATAATCGTAAACACTTGTTTTTATAGTCTTTAAAGGCTTCCTTTTATCTAGAAGGTCACCAAACAGTTTTTCTCGATCTATTTTTCATAAACACAAAAGATGAAAAAATTTCAACTTTTCCACCAAAATCATGGACTATCCGTTTTGCAAAAATGCAAATTTTGCCTTCTTTTTAAATCCACGTTTACATTGTCTAGAAAGACTTTTTTTTATAACAAGAACGTCATCAAATACTTTTTCTGGGTGTATTTTGCATAAAACGAAACGTTAACAAAATTTCAAACTTTTGACCAAAACCATGGACTAAACCCTTTGGAAAAAATGCCAATTTTGATGGTTTTTAAAACCGATGTTTTTGTTGTTCAGAAAGGCTTGTTTGGTACATAAAACGTCGAAAATCGCTTCTTCTCGATTTATTTTCACGATCTATGACATGGGAATACAGGGGGTTAAAAGGGGTTGCAGGGGGTTACAAATGATTATAGAAACTTTTTTCTAACTAGAACGTTCCCAAATACTTTTTCTTGGTCTATTTTGCATAAAATTCAAAGTTAAAGAAATCTCAAATTTTTGACTAAAACCATGGACTAACCCATTTCGGAAAATTCTAATTTTGCGTTTTTCGTAAACACTTGTTTTTATAGTCTTTAAAGGCTTCTTATTTTTTCTAGAACCTCAGCAAACAGTTTTTCTCGATCTATTTTTGATACACACAAAACATGAAAAAACTTCAACTTTTTCAAAAAAAATCATGGACTATCCCCTTTGCAAAAATGCCAATTTTGCCTTCTTTTGAAATCCACGTTTACATTGTCTAGAAAGGCTTTTTTTTATAACGAGAACGTCACCAAATATCTTTTCTGGGTGTATTTTGCATAACACAAAACGTTAACAAAATTTCAAACTTTTGACCAAAACCATGGACTAAACCCTTTGGAAAAAATGCCAATTTTGATGGTTTTTAAAACCGATGTTTTTGTTGTTGAGAAAGGCTTGTTTGCTACATAAAACGTCGAAAATCGTTTCTTCACGATTTAGTTCCACGCTCTATGACATGGGAATACAGCGGGTTACAAGGGGTTGCAGGGGGTTACAAGGGGTTACAGGGGGTTACAAGGGGTTACAAGGGGTTACAAGGGGTGACAGGGGGTAACAAGGGGTTACAGGGGGTTACAGGGGGTTACAGGGGGTTACAAAGGATTATAAAAACTTTTTTCTAACTAGAACGTTACCAAATACTTTTTCTTCGTCTATTTTGCATAAAATTCAAAGTTGAAGAAATCTTAAATTTTTGACAAAAACTATGGACTAACCCATTTGGAAAAATTCTAATTTTGCGTTTTTCGTAAACACTTGTTTTTATAGTCTTTAAAGGCTTCCTTTTATCTAGAACGTCACCAAACAGTTTTTCTCCATCTATTTTTGATAAACACAAAAGATGAAAAAACTTCAACTTTTTCACGAAAATCATGGACTATCCGTTTTGCAAAAATGCAAATTTTGCCTTCTTTTTAAATCCACGTTTACATTGTCTAGAAAGGCTTTTTTTTATAACGAGAACGTCACCAAATACTTTTTCTGGGTGTATTTTGCATAAAACGAAACGTTAACAAAATTTCAAACTTTTGACCAAAACCATGGACTAAACCCTTTGGAAAAAATGCCAATTTTGATGCTTTTTAAAACCGATGTTTTTGTTGTTCAGAAAGGCTTGTTTGCTACATAAAACGTCGAAAATCGTTTCTTGACGATTTATTTTCACGATCTATGACATGGGAATACAGGGGGTTACAAGGGGTTGCAGGGGGTAACAAGGGGTTACAGGGGGTTACAGGGGGTTACAGGGGGTTACAAAGGATTATAAAAACTTTTTTCTAACTAGAACGTTCCCAAATACTTTTTCTTGGTCTATTTTGAATAAAATTCAAAGTTAAAGAAATCTCAAATTTTTAACTAAAACCATGGACAAACCCATTTCGGAAAATTCTAATTTTGCGTTTTTCGTAAACACTTGTTTTTATAGTCTTTAAAGGCTTCCTTTTATCTAGAACGTCACCAAACAGTTTTTCACGATCTATTTTTGATAAACACAAAAGATAAAAAAAATAACAACTTTTTCACCAAAATCATGGACTATCCGTTTTGCAAAAATGCCAATTTTGCCTTCTTTTGTAATCCACGTTTATATTGTCTAGACAGGCTTTTTTTTATAACGTGAACGTCACCAAATACTTTTTCTGGGTGTATTTTGCATAAAACGAAACGTTAACAAAATTTCAAACTTTTGACCAAAACCATGGACTAAACCCTTTCGAAAAAATGCCAATTTTGATGCTTTTTAAAACCGATGTTTTTGTTGTTCAGAAACGCTTGTTTGCTACATAAAACGTCGAAAATCGTTTGTTCACGATTTATTTTCACGATCTATGACATGGGAATACAGGGGGTTACAAGGGGTTGCAGGGGGTTACAAGGGGTTACAGGCGGTTACAAGGGGTTACAAGGGGTTACAGGGGGTTACCGGGGGTCACAAATGATTATAGAAACTTTTTTCTAACTAGAACGTTCCCAAATACAAATGGTCCAACAGGAATGGTGGAACAGTAATGGTGGAACAGTGATAGTGGAACAAGAATGGTGGGACGGCATTGGTGGAACAGTCAAAGTGCAACAGTGATAGAGAAACAGTCAAAGTGGAACAGTGATGGTGGAACAGTAATGGTGGAACATTCATGGTAAAAGAGAGATGGTGAAATAGTAGGGGTGGAACAGTGATAGTGGAACAGGGATGGTGGGACGGCAAAGGTGGAACAGTCAAAGTGGAACACTGATGGTCGACAGTCAAAGAGGCGCAGTAGTGGTAAAAAAGAGATGGTGGAATAATAATGGCGGAAAAGTGATGGTGGAAAAGGAATGCTGGAATAGTAATGGTGGAACAGCTAGTGCAGAACCGTGAGATAAAACCGTAGAGGTGGATCAGTGATGGTGGAGGAGTAATGGTGGAAAAGTGATAGAGGAACAGGGATGGTGGGACGGCATTAGCGGATCAGTCAAAGTGGAACAGTGATGGTGGAACATTAATGGTGTAACAGGGATAGTGAAACTGTAGTGGTGGAACAGTTAAAGTGGAACAGTAATGGTGGAACACTTAAAGTGGAACAGTGATAGTGGAACATCGATGATGGAACTGTAGTGGTGGAACACTTAAAGTGGAACAGTGATGGTGGAACAGTAATGGTGGAACAGTAATGGTGGAAGAGTGATAGTGGAACAGGGATGGTGGAACTGTAATGGTGGAACACTTAAAGTGGAACAGTGATGGTGGAACAGTAATGGTGAAACAGTGATAGTGAAACAGGAATGGTGAAACTAGTGGTGGAACATACTGGAACAGGGATGGTGGAACTGTACTGGTGGAACACTTAAAGTGGAACAGTAAAAGAGGAGCAGAGATGGGGAATAGTCATGATAAAAGAGAGATGGTGAAATAGTAGGGGTGGAACAGTGATAGTGGAACAGGGATGGTTGAACTGTAGTGGTGGAACACGTAACGTGGAACGGAAATGGTGGAACAGTAATGGTGAAACAGTCAAAATAGAAAAATGATCGTTGAATAGTAATTATGAAACAGTGATGGTAAAACTGTACTAGTGTAACAGTTAAAGTAGAAAAGTGATGGTGGAACAGTAATGGTGAAACAAGGATGGTGAAACTGAAGTGGTGGAACAGTTAAAGTGAACAGAGATGGTGAAACAGTTTAAGTGAAAGAGTGATGGTTAACAGTAATGGTGGCAGTATAACAGTGATGGTAAAAAAGAGATAATGAAATACTAACGGTGAAACATAAATGGTGGAACTTTAGTGGTAGAACAGTTAAAGTACAACAGTGATAGTAAACCAGTAATGGTGCAACAGTCAAAGTGAAAGTGGAACAGTGATGGTGGAACAGAAAAGGTGGAAAGGTGATAGTGGAAGGGGAAGGTGGGATAGCAATGGTGCAACATTGATGGTGGCATATAATTTTGAGGGAATGATGCTCTAGCGGTAATGCTGGAACAGTGATAGTGGAACAGGGATGGCTGAAAAATAATGCAGGAAAAGCGATGGTACAACATAGATGGTGGATACTAATGGTGGAAGAGTGAAGGTGGAACAGTAATGGTGGAACAGTCAAAGTGGAACAACGATCGTTGAATAGTAACTGTGAAACAGTGATGGTGGAACGCTTAAAGTGGAACAGTGATGGATGAACAGTACTGGTGAAACAGTGACGGTAAATCAGAGATGCTGGGATAGTAACGGTGGAACAGTAATAGTGGAAAAGGCATGGTGGGACGGCTTTGGTGGAACAGTCAAAGTGGAACACTGATGGTGGAACAGTAATGGTGGAACAGTGATAGTGGCACAGGGATGGACGGCAATGGTGGATTACTCAAAGTGGAAAAGTGATGAAGGAACACTCAAAGTGGAATACTGATAGTTCGACAATAATGGTGGAACAGTTAAAGTGGGACAGTGACGGTCGAACACTTAAAGTAGAACAGAGATGGTGGAACAGTAAAGGTGGAACAGTCAAAGTGGAACAACGATCGTTGAATAGTAACTGTGAAACAGTGATGGTGGAACGCTTAAAGTGGAACAGTGATGGATGAACAGTACTGGTAAAACAGTGACGGTATGCTGGTATAGTAATGGTGGAACAGTGATAGTGGAACAGGGATGGTGGGACGGTATTGGTAGAACAGTCAAAGTGAAACAGTGATGAGTTTTTTAAAAACTAATGTTCATCGTTACAATGTTTTGATTTTTCATTCATGCAGTCCAGGCGAGTCCGTTCGCACGTTGACAGTTTTGATAGACGTGTGACATGTGAATAGCGGAAGTCCCTTGTCTTTTCCGGTTTGTTCTAGTCGGGGCGATTCAACGAGATTTTGTGCGCGTTTTTAATAAAACAATTATTGCACTCGGGCTTGTTGGATATGAGATGATTATAGCCCACGAGGCGTGTAGCGCCGAGTTGGCTATCTATCATCTCATATCCAACGCGCCCTCGTGGAATAATTGGTAAATATAAATTGTATGTGGCTGTATGTAAGATTTATATAAGTGTATATGAGGAGCATATAAGATGTATATGAGTGTACATAAGGTGTATATAGCTGTATGTAGGGTGTATATAGGTGTATATTAGATGTATATGGGTGTATCTCGGTGAATATTAGGTGCTTATGTGTGCATATAATATGTATATCAGGTGTATAGTGTGGTGTATGAGCTGTATATGGGTGTATATTAGCGTATATAAGGTGTATATAAATTGTATATGGCTGTATCCTCGAGCCCGAATGGGCTCTGAGTCAAAAGCCCATTCGGCCTTCTTGACTCAGAGGCCATGAGGGCGAGACGAATAATTGTTTTAGTAAAATCCAACTAGTTGGTGAAAAATATCGAGAATGAAAGAATTTTAGCCACTTAAAGGTACACTTTAATCCTTTTTTGTCGCCAAAAAACGCCCGCTTTTCGCTACTAGTAGGCTATAACTTAAAGCCTGGTAGTAGCTCAACCAATCGGAACGCAGCATTGATAATAGACCACTAGTTGGATTTTAATAAAAGATGTTAACAGGTGTATACACGGTTTATATGAGTATATATAAGGTGTATAATAGGTGTATGAGGTAGGTGTATAAGATGCATAAGATGTATATGGCTGAATGTAACGTGAGCAAAGATAAGCCTTGCGATGGATTAGGTGGATTAGGTGCCTATGGATTAGGTGCCTAGTCAATGACGTCACCCATTGTTATAACCTACATACTAATTTGGATTAGGTTTACTAATGAGCGTCACTCTACTACAATAGGAACAATAGGCTTGCCTAGACTTGCCCGGTAAGTAACTTGAGCCCGGTTTTCGGACCGTCTATTAAAAGAAAAATAGGAATAAGAGAAGCGATCACCTAGCAACGCGAGAAACGGCTTCCTATATCTTATTTAGCGCTAAAACTCGGATATATATAAACAAAACATACACAAATTGGAGCTGTAAACTCTTTATTTCAAGTTTGTCTGACTATTGCAGAACCATTTTCTCCTTTCTATCTCGAGGAAAAGAAAAACTATTGAAGTCTTGTCATTTTCACGCGCGGTTAATCAGTTAATTATGCGAGTTCACAAGCCCAAAGTTGAATACAAATTAGCTCTACAGCTAGACCCCAGGGAGCAACCTTGACGTATTATTATAAAACAAATAACTTAACAAGCATCAATTAAAACACGCGACTCATAATTGCTAGCAATAAAAAGACAAGAGAGATATCGTTTTAAAAAAATTTATTAAAAAACAATGACAAAAAGAGTCAAATACACAGGAACGGGAATTAATTAATCCTCTTCTTCACCCATGGAGTACTTGCAAGGTTTGAATTTCTTATGCCGACATTTCTTCAGCTGTTTGCCATGAGATTTATGATCATCCAGATAATTTAGAAATTGAATCCGACGCCTTTTGCGCTTCGGTCCTTGTTGTGATGGGGTTTCTACTGTGGGAGGAGGGGTCAGGAAAGCAGAATTTAAGGGTGGTGGAGGGGTGAGGCTTTCTTTGTCAGTTTTTTTGAGAGATAGCCGCTTGTGTTAATTCAGGTGTTACATTAAAGGGGTTGAGGGGAGTCGAGAATGTTGTCGTTGCTGTCGAAGAATCTTGTGTCCTTGATGTTAAGTCTGGAACAGTACTGATTATTTCTTCCGGTCGTGTTCTTGTATTTAATTGTTCTTTAAAAGCCAGGTATCTGTTTTGCAACTGAACGTATCGCTTAGCTTTTTGATCGTCCCGAAGATCGTTTCGAGAAAGCACGTCATTCATGTTGCCCTGTATTTCTTGCATAGCTGGAAGAAGTGGGACAGGCGAAAGAGTTTGCTGCTTCAGATATTTTAGGAGCTCTTGAGGAATATTTTCTTGAAACCTTGCTTGGTTAAAGCCTTCTTCACCGGGCAGGACGTTTGTTCGCAACCGACAATTGTCTTGGGTAGTAGTTTTCAGATCAATAAGAAGATAACCAAAAGGTCTTTTTACAGCCTCTTCGTACTGATTTAAAAAGAAATCAGTCTGCCCGGGATACATTTGCTTCGCCAGAGTCAGGATTTGCAATTTTTCTCGTGGATTCTTGAATAACATCAGATAATGGCTGTTTAAGCTTATGCTGCGGCTACCTTTCCCCTGATGAAATAGATTCTGCACGATATAAATGACGCTCAGATTGCGATGATGAGAACCACGAGTAAAAAGGTTCACAATTCGCTTGTCCTTACTGGCGTCAATCATCTGATCATCAAACACGATCAAATTCCGTTTGTTCACATCAAAATAGGAATCTTGCTCCAAAGCCGTAGGAATTCCCTTGACGAATTCAATGTTTGGCATGGCGACTAACATTTGTGTATACGCAGGCTGCCATTGTGAATAACACCAAACGATCCTCTACGGGGGAGGGTATATAGTCTCTGAAGCTTGTTGCAATAGCGATCGAACCCAGGCCGTTTTTCCGGACCCGGTCATTCCGGCAATCATGGAGGTGAAAGGATGCTCGAAGCGAAACCGCTGACATTTCTGTGAAAATATTGGAACTGTTTGAAATGGGGTGAGACCAGCATTGCGGTGTTTAGACATCACGTGCCTTTGCATATTATCTTTTCTACTAAAGGATTTTTCGCAGACAGAACAGAGCCAACTCATGTCAACTCCTCAGGAGCAAAATGTAGACTGAGAAAGAGGTAGAATGTTGCGCATTTATATAGGTTTTCAGGCCACAAAATTATATTGTTTTCCTCCCCCAAAACCACCACTACCACCACCACCACCACATTTCTATTGTTTTCTTTCCTCCTCCTCCTCCTTCTCATTTCTATTGTTTTCCTCCTCCTCCTCATTTCTATTGTTTTTCCTCCTCCTCCTCCTCCTCCTCGTTTCTATTGTTTTTCCTCCTCCTCCTCATTTCTATTGCTTTTCCTCCTCCTCATTTCTATTGTTTTTCCTCCTCCTCCTCCTCCTCCTCCTCCTCCTCCTCCTCATTCTATTGTTTTCTATCCTTCACCCACTCGTTTCATTTTTTTTTTTCTCCACGAGATTCTATAAAAGACTGCCAACTGCCATCTTTAGTTCACTTTGAAGCAATGTCTCGTGTAGTGAACAACAATCGTGGTTTTCTTCAGTTGTTAGCTGATTGCCCTGCTTATCAGCGCCAGTTTCTTTTACGGACAGCTACTCCACAACAACTACATGCACTAGTCCAGGTCTTACACAATATACTTAAGGAATACATTCTTATCCCCGACGAAAATAAGCGGAACGTGTTGCCATATAAGGATGCTCTAGTAAACCTAGCAGAAACAAATGTCCCTTACAAAACAAAGAAGCGAATCCTTGTACAAGAGGGTGATGGTTTTATTCAAGACCTATTGGTACTTGCTGTTACAAGTCTAGGATTTCTGATGCTATAAAAGAGGTGACGCATCGCTAGGTTGATCATTCGAACCTAAGTCTGTCACGGGTACTCATCAAAAATGAAGAGAAAGATAGATTTGGTTGAAGAAGAAGAACACGAGAGTGAACATGAAGAAAGCGA
Source organism: Porites cylindrica (assembly GCA_964035525.1). Lineage (NCBI taxonomy): Eukaryota > Metazoa > Cnidaria > Anthozoa > Scleractinia > Poritidae > Porites > Porites cylindrica. Next base: position 20,704,134 of record OZ037781.1, on the reverse strand, counting down.
AAGTTCTGGTGACGAAAGCGAGGATGAAGAACCAAGAATAAAAGAAGAACCGAGAATAAAAGATGTTTTGAGACATCTTTCCCGAGCAGTGCCGGAAAAGCGTGCTTCTGATTTGCTGCATAGTATGGCTGCGTCCAAAGATATTCTTTTCTGGACCCCCAGCGGACAATTACTACGAAATAAATGCACTATTCCAGTCACAAACATCGCTGAGCTAGTTGAGTATGTGTTACTCCCTTATAACAATGAGGTTACCAAACCTCGTGCGCTGAATACGTTTCTAGATGGACTTGCAGAGCTAGGAATCGATAAAGGTTTAATCAAGAACAAAAAGTTGTTAAGTGATTTAATAGAAAAGGAAAAAGGCTACCAAAATGTAGAAAATACTTTTGATAACGAGAGTAATAATGAGGGGAGTTCATCGGATATTGAAAATCAGGAGGAGGAGGAGGAAGTGGCTTCTGAGAATGGCGCTGAAGTGGAAGGCATCCAAGAGAGCGACAACGACACTGAAAACGACAGTCAGGAGATATAAAGTAGTAACCCTGAAACGTCCACCACCTTTCACTCCAAAGGTCCCTGTGAACACTGCGAGAACTCTAATGTGTACGGGACATTGATCATGAAATGTCCTAAATGCCTTTGGCACGATTACTACAAGATTTGTCCTATATGCGATAACCAAATTCCCGAGGGGAGACATTACATGAAAGAGGGCTTTCTTCGATGTCACGATTGCGGAGCAGTTACACACAAAAACGCGAAGACGTTGGAAACCAATTTCTATTCCCCTTCTACAGAGGAAAACGAAGATGAAGATTAATTAATTTCCATTCCTGTGTATTTGACTCTTTTTGTCATTGTTTTTAAATAAATTTTTTTAAAACGATATCTCTCTTGTCTTTTTATTGCTAGCAATTATGAGTCGCGTGTTTTAATTGATCCTTGTCAAGTTATTTGTTTTATAATAATACGTCAAGATTCTCTCCCTTGGGTCTTTCCTGTAGAGCTAATTTGTATTCAACTTTGGGCTTGTGAACTCGCATAATTACCTGATTAACCGTGCGTGAAACGTTGAGACTTCAATAGTTTTTCATGTGCTCGAGATAGATGGGAGAAAACAGTTCTGTAATAGTCAGATAAGTTTACAGCTCGATTCGACTTGTATGTTTGGAGCAATGTTCTAAAAAATATTGGTGATAATAAGACTTTTTCCTTCGCAAAGGGATTGCAGGAATAAAATGCTGACGGGAAAGCGCGCTTTTATGTTGAACACATAATAGATTCGACATGAGCCAATCAGGGTTAAAAGAGCCCGGGCAAGTCTAGGCAAGCCTATTGTTCCTATTGTAGTAGAGTGACGCTCATTAGTAAACCTATCCACTTCATTATATATGAAGGAAGGCACTTAATTAGTATGTAGGTTACAATGGGTGACGTCATTGACTAGGCACCTAATCCACCTAATCCATCGCAAGGCTTATCTTTGCTGAAGTCCTGCTACTAACGTGTATAATGGTGTATATGGGTGTTTATAGGGTGTATATTGAAGTATTTAAGGCGGTGTACTTTGGTGGCATATAGGGTGGTTATAGGTGTATATAAGTTGTATATGAGTGTATATAAGGTGTATATATGTGTATATTAGGTTTATATGGGTGTTTAGCAATCTGATTGTTTCGCTATCTCGGACTATTCAACAATATTCACCTCCTAGTGATCAGATAATGTGCGAGCTCAGTGTTTTTCCCATTTTTTTAGAGAACGATCTCTTAAAAGTCAACAAAATCCTGGGGCTGACTTCTTTTAAGGCAAGATTCAAAGCGGCGTTTTTGCATTAACTGTAGCTGAGTTTTGTGCCTGATGGATTGTTTACAACTCCCGTTTATTCACGTACAAGAGGCCGTTTCGTGAACTCAGCTGACACTTGATTCCCTTCCATCACTCTCAAAGAGTGTACGGAGGGACGGTATACGCTGAAGTCGTAACTAAATTTTCTAGGATGCATAGTTGACCAAATTGTCTTACCCATGGTGCTCCGCCGCGCGCGAGAGCTCGGCTATTAGGTGTATACGAGTGTAGGTAAGGCGTATATCAGGAGAATAGAGTGGGTGTATAATTTGGATATGGGGTATATTAGCGTATATAAAGTGTATAAAAATTGTATATGGCTGAATACATCGTGTATAAGGGTGTATATACGGTAGGTATTGGTGAATATAAGGTGTATATGAGGTTTATAGGAGTAATGCATAAGGTGTATATGGGTGTAAATTAGCGTATATGGGTGTATATAAGGAGCATATAAGGTGTATATGTATGTACATAAGGTGTATATAGGTGTTAAGTATATACACACTCAGTGATCTTGGTGATTTAAGCAATCTGATTGGTTCGCTATCTCCGACTATTCAACAATATTCACCTCCTAGCGAGTGGATAATGTGTGAGCTCGGTGTTTTTCCCATTTTTTCAGAGAACGACCTTTTAAAGGTCGACAAAATCTTAGGGCTGACTTTTTTTAAGGCAAGAAAAGACTTGGAAGGATTCAATACAGCGTTTTGCAATTTACTGTAGCTGAGTTTTGTGCTTGATGGATTGTTTACAACTCCTGTGTATTCGCGTAGAAGAAGCCGTTTCGTGAACTTAGCGTTTTCTAACAAGAAAGTTTGGCTCAAAAATCGAAGTTTATTTATGACAAACAAATTTAACAGGAAATGTTTGCAGAAATTCTACGTTTCAAGTAAACAGGAAAAAGAATGATACAGGAAGACGACGTCTTACCTCGAGCAACCGAGCCGCCATTTTTGTCAGCACTTCACGCGAAGAACGACACAACAAACTTTTCTGGCTATAAACTTGGCGAGTCAACAGAAAACAACAAAGCTCTACTTTTCTTCTCAGGTAAGGAAACAGTTCAAACTTTTAGCGGTTCCATTTAAGCCATTACGCTGTTGTTTGCGAAATGATACACTCGTGAATTGCCATGTTTGAAAATTCTGCAAAGATCTATTTTTAAACTTACGCGTGATTTGATCTGTCAATCAAATCGTACCTTTTAATGGTTTCCTCTCTGATTTTGTTGAGATCACTTCGTGTGTATATACTAAAACAATTATTCTTTTCAATCTCGGTGAATAGTGGCTTTAGGAATATTTACCTCGCCACTTCGTGGCTCGGTAAATATTTTGCCACTATTCCCCTCGATTTCAAAGAATAATTGTTAAATATAGCGTGTACATGGGTGTATGTAAGGTGTATATCAGGTATATGTTGTAGGTGTTGAAGCATGTTTGAAGTACTTTATAAACTGTCTCCAATTAAGTCTCACATTAAATTTAACAAATTCCATTAAAAATATCAAGACAACTTATAATTTAGATACGTTTTTTATCGATCAATTTTTGACCTGGTGCTTCTATATCAGTTATATATTTTTTTACTTTAAAAATACTGCTTGTAGCCACTTAGTTCTCAAGTTAGTCTTCGTAGCTCTTCAGCCTCCTTTTTTAAAAGAACAAAACAGACCAAAAAACAGTTGAAACTATATTAAATTTAGACAGTTAATCCTCGGAGACTTGTTTGGGACAGTAAAATTGCTTAAAGTTGCCGGGTGTGTGCATTTAGTACGCAGGGAATGGAACTGCCAGGAAGTTCTTTTGGTTTCAATTTCACTTTCGTTTTCAATGAAAAAAGCCAGGGGGTAATGCTGATAGTCGCCGAGGGAAATCCCCAGCCCCGTCTTTAAGTGACAGCCCTAAGACAGGAAGATAGATTACTCCGATCCTTTTGCAAAACACAACTCACATGTGCCATACTTGACTCTTCTCGCAACTGCTCGAGTCACGGTCACGCAGTGCCCCCCTTGCGTTATGTGAATCCGGCCCGAGCGCTTGTAAAGGCCTGACTAGTGCTATACGAACCTGTGAGATGTGAAGGTCATCGTCGCCAATGAGGGGAGAGACCTCTCTTAGTACTTCAGCTATATTCCCCTGTGTCAGTAAATTTCCTAAGTAAAATAGAAAGCACACAAGTCATATCAACTTTCTTGCTGGACAATAAAATCATACATAAATTAAACTCAAGTCGATAGAGGGGAATTTTGTGTTTAAAGTGGTTCCATTCTCTGCCATTTTGCTGTTTGATCTACCGCAATCAGACACTCCTTGGTTTACTCCACAAGATCCCTGACAACGAAAAATTTTTCACACTACAGTGACAATAAAATGTAGGTGTTGTGGTTTAATTTCATCCTTAGTTTCAATTTTATTCTGCCTTGTCTTTGGGTGTGGAAATGTACGATAAGGTGCTTGAAACAAAAAAAATAAAATTGAAACCAAGGATAAAATTGAAACAAGGAGGAACAAGGGGAAACAGGGGGAACAGGGGAAGAATTGGAACATAGGGAGCATTAGAAAACAAAGGGAATAGCGGAATATGGGAAAGAAGGGAACAAGGGGGAACAGAGGAAAAAGGAGTAACAAAGGGAACAAGGGAAAGAGAAGAACAAAAAATAATAATAATAATAATAATAATAATAACATATTTAACCAGGATAAACCCGTCAGCTGAAGCTGTTATAAATGGGTGCTTGGGCAACTTAAAAATTAACAATTATTATTAAAGGAAAAGTAACTATAACAGATCGACTATCAGAAAAATGTAAAAACTATTAACAATCTCGATGGATAAAAACTAAGAATTATATAACAACGTAAATTAAGACTTTACTAAAAACTTCAAAATATTTATAAGAACACTAAAAAATAATATCATTATGAAGTGTTTTGAGCAAGGGGAGCAAAGAAGAACAAGGGGAACGGGGAGAAAAAGAAAACAAGAAAACAAGGGAGAAAAGGGGGAAAAGGGGAACAAGGGGAACAAGGGGAACAGGGGGAGCAAGGGAGAACAAGGGTAACAAAGAAACAAAAGGGAGCAGGGGTGAAGGAGAACACGGGTTGATGGGTAAAAGGAGGGAACTGGGGGAGATGGGGAAGATGGAGAGCATGGAACAATAAAAGGCAGTCTGTGACTGCATGTGGCTACTTGTCTAGTCTTGTAGTATATATTGCAGTAAAAAAACGCGAAAAATGTAGAGGGGGAAATGAACAGGTGTAGTGAATGCCAAAATCGAGAAAAAAGGATAGTTTGATTTGAACATCACAAATCGACACGAGTGTCTTCAGCCAGATACCGAGTCAGATGATAGTCCGCCATTTTGAAACTCGTGGGGGTGGAAATTTACGGACTATTTAAATACGGATCTCTCAATACCTCGCAGGGCCCACAAAACGTTCAAAAATTCAAAAGGGGGCGAGTAAAAAAGAAAACAAAAATTCATTTGTTGAGGCTCGAACCCCCTAACCCACGCGCTCGTCAGGTACACGATCAAAGAACTGTGGGGCAGAGGCAGTCTGTGAATGCATGTGGCTGCTGTTTTAATTTTGTAGAATATATTGCAGTAAAAAAGGAATGAATGAACCAAAAGCGAAAAAAAAAAAGAAGGAAAAAAGACAGGTTTCGTAGCAGGAATCGAATCCAGCACCATCGGCTCCATGCGATTTCTCCTTACCACTAGACAACTCAGAATGATTACGTATTCTCAAACTGTGTTATTAGACATTGATTTTCCTCTTATTTTAAAGCTGTTGGTCCAAATCGCTTACATTTTTTCTGCAACATACTTCAGCCATCGAAATGCATCGCCAAAAGCATTTTTTTCAACAGCTTTTTAGCTAGCGCGGCCTGTGTAAGTTTACGGACTTACCGAATTACGGACTTACGCACAACTCCATGACAAAGTGGTTACACTCCCCGAAGGGAGACAATAGCAACAACAAGGATAATAGCAGAAAATGGGTAGCAAGAGTAACAAGGGGTAACAGGAGGGACAGGGGGGACAAGGAACAACAAACGGAACAGGGGGACGGGAGAACAGAGAACATGGGAGAACCGAGGAAACAAGGGGAACAACGGGAAACAAGGGGAACAGGGGGAGACAAGGGAGGGCAAGAGAAACAAGAGCAATAGGGTAACAACGAGAACAGATGAAAAAGGGGAACATGGTTAACAAGGAGAAACAGGAAAACAACGGGCACAGGGAGAAAAAGGAGCAAAAGGCGAAAATGGGGCAACAAGAGGAAAACAAGGGGAAAAGAACAGGTTTAACAAGGGGAAACAGACGAACAGGGAAAGTAAAGAGGAAAAGCAGAACAAGACGAAAAGGGGGAACAGGAGAAACAAAAGAGAACAAGGGGAACAACGGAAAGAGGGGAAAAAGGGCAACAGGGGAAACAAAGGGAAACAAGGGGAAAAGCGGGAGCCAGAAGACACAAGAGGAACAGGGGAACAAGGCGAACAAGGGGGAACTGAGAACAGGGGAAGCATGGAAGAATAAGGGGAACAGAGGAACAAGGGGGAACAGGGGAAGAACTGGAAGAGAGGGAACGAGGGGAAACGAGGGAGAACAGGGGGAACAGGAGAGAACAAGGTGGAACAGGGGAAGAAAGGGAGAACACAAAGAACAGGGGATACAGGGGAAGCAAGGGAGGACAAGGGGAACGGGAGGAACAGGGGAGAAAAGGAAAACAAGAAGAACAGGGGGAACAGGGGAAGCAAGGAGAAAAAGGGAAACAAGGGTAACAGGGGAAACAAGGGCAACAAGAGGGAACAGAGGGCACAAAAGGAGCAAGGGAGAACGAGGGAAACAAAAGGGAAGAGGGAAACAGGCGGAACAAGGAAGAACAAGGGAAACAGGCGAAACAAAGGAGAACAAGGAAAAAGGGAACAAGGGTGAACAGGGGATACAAGGAAGAACAGGGAAAAAGAGGAACAAAGGTAAAAGGGAAGTAAGAGGGAACAGGGGAAAATGGGAACAAGGGGTACAAGTGAGCAAGGGACAACAACGAGAACGAAAGAACAAGGGGGTACAGGAGGAAAAGTGAAACAGAGGGAAAAAGGGGTAACGGTGGAAACAGGGAAACAAGGGAAACAAGGTACAACAAGGGGGAACAGGGGAAAAGGAGAATAGGGGGAACAAGGCAGAACAAGGGGAACAGGGGAAAAAGGGGAAACAAGAGAGAACAAGGAGAACAGGGAAACAGGGGAACAGGGGGAACAAGAAAGAACAAGGGGAGCACGGTAACAAGGGGGACAGGGGAACATAACAGAAGGAACAAGGGGGAACAGGGGAACAAGAAAAAAAGGGGAACCGGAGAACAAGCGGCAACAGGGTAACATGGGGGACTGGGGAACTGGAGAAACTCTTACGCATCTTTCGTGCTCTCCAAACTTCCCGCGTGCATCTATAACTCGATAACGCACAGCTAAAAGCATGAACAAATTCTGTTATAACAAAGCTGACAAAAATGCTTGCATTTTACTAACTACAACATTCTCGTAACGCGCGACACAGAAAAACAAACGCTTCTATTGGCTGGTACAAACAAGAAGACAATCGTCTAGTTTGAAAGAAAATTCGTTCTGTAAAACTGAGAAAGAAAATTGCTCATTTAATTGTCAGCGATCAATGGAAACTAAGAACAAACAAAGGTAAGAGTGTTAAAGTCCACCTAAAATTAAAATACTTACATGTTTGTAAGAGGTCGTGGAGTATGGTTTGGATTCGCTGAAAAGATGTGTATGCTATGCTCGGCAAAATTCAGAAAACTTGCCTTTTCAGCGAAGACGACTGTCTTCGTACTTTCCTAAGATTTTCTCAAAGCGGCTCAAGCGGACTCATATAGGGCAAGCTCGCGCGCTATGTTATAACTGTCATTGGCTAGCTGTTGCCTTATTACACATTTGATTCACCGTAATTTGGTTGTTTTCAAGCCTTCTTGTAACATGTTCTCACTGCAATGAAGTAATGAAAGTTCACGTGCTGCTTAGTTTTAATGTAACTGGGTCTTCAGCAGACGAAATTATTTGTGTACATCAGTACTGTATGGTTAATCAATAGCTAAGGAACGTCCTTGAGACTGTTAGACACCATTTTAACATGAATGAAAATATTTTTTCTAATTTTATCACAATAAATAACCTTCCACATAATAATATAGTGCAACAACATTTTTGACACAAATATTCTGTCCAAGGGTACCCAAGCAAGTTGAACATTAATGGAAATTGCCGGGATGGGGCGATATGAAGATCTACAGATCTAAAAATCTAGCGACCTACTGATCCATCGATCCACAGATCCATAGATCAATCGATCCACCGATCCAATGATCAACAGATCCACCCATCTAGCAATCGACCGATCCAAGATCTACAGATCCATAGATACACTTATCTACTGATCCATCGATCTACCGATCCACCGATCTGGCTATCTACCGATCCACAAATCAACAGATCCACCGATCTAGCGATCTGGCGATCGATCGATGTACAGATCCACTGATATAGCAATCTACCGATCCATCGATGTACCGATCCACCAATATAACGATCTACCGACCCATCGATCTACAGATCCACCAATCAATGCAAGCGATCTAAAGATCCACTGATCTAGCGATCTACCGATCTTTAGATCCACTGTTCTAGCAGTCTACCGGTCTAGCGATCTCCACAAAATAAAAAAAAAAAAAAACGCATGTGTGAGAAAATGGCGGAAGGTCATGATATTTCTGGCTCCGACGACGAAGCCGTTGGGGAGCCAGACACCGAGTTATACCAGCTTAAACTTGATGGTTCTGATTGGCAATACCTCCAGCTGAACGGAGAGCGGTTAATATGGACAAGCGACTTAGAATCCTTGAAGAATTTTGTTGAAAATTGTCTTCAGCAGCAAGGAAAGTGGACGTCGCCCGGCGGAAATAATAAGCAATTCCAAAGTTGCAATGATAAGCTTGTTATAACCTGGTACTTCAAGAAACAACTTACTCTTGTTTTCCAAGGACAAGATGGTCCATTTTTAAAAGAAAAATTGTTCAAACTGATTCAGGACAAGCCGGAGATGACAACCGATTCGCCGAATCGACCCACAAGCCAAAATGAAAACCAACATACAACGGATAATGAAGCGGACTCTGGATCAGAAAATTCTTTATTTGCTGAGCTGAGAGACATAAAATACAGCGTGACGGTATTAAAGAAGCAGGTCGATGATAATACAAGTTCCTTATCGAGATATCCACAAAATCAAGAAAATATTGGCAACGAAGAACTTATGAAACAGAAAGGGAGGTGTGAAAAGTTACAGGCAGCATTATGCAACAAAGATAAAGATATTAATGCGCTGAAAATGAAAATTATGTCTCTTGAGACCCGCGCATCGTCCGCGGAACAGGAAAACGACTCCCTAAAATTAGCATTAAAGCTTATTATGCAGGAAATGAGCGTAGGAGAGCGTCAACAACAGAGGAATCAGAGTTACGAGGTAACTGCCCCTCAAGGATACTCAGAGTGATAATGCCCAGTCTAATGAGAGCTCTAATCCTGAAAACGAATGGCAAACCGTTGACGCGAAAAAGAAAAAGAAAAAGAACAAAACACGGAGAAAGATCAGTGAAGCACAGTCCAACGCCCATGATGACACGGAAAATTCCACGCCAGCAAACGAAAGTACTACCTTGTTGATTGGAGACTCTATGATAAAGAATATCCAAGGTACACGTTTAGGAAAAGCCGTTGGTCATCGGGTGGTGGTTAAATCGTTCTCCGGTGCCACCACCAAAGCTATGAAGGATTACCTTAAACCTAATTTGGAGCTTTTACTGGACCAAGTGATTCTGCATGTGGGCACTAATGATCTCAAAAGTAAAGAACCACAACAAGTTGCCGACTCAGTGGTAGATCTCGCCAGACAAATTGAAAACTCATCCGATGCCAGAGTAATTATATCTGAGCTCGTGCAAAGAAGAGACGGATTCAATGAAGCCGTGAAAACAGTTAATAAACAACTGAAGTTCTACTGCCGGCAGAATGGATGGAAATTTATCCAGCATCAAAACATCTCCGAAAAGGAACTTAACAAGGGCGGACTACATCTTAATTTTAAAGGTAATCAACAGTTTTAGGTTGAAATGATGCGCTATCTACCGATGCCGTGCCTATTCGATGTACAAAACGCAATACTGAGGAATCTCATGAGCCTACCTCAGTGTTGCCATCTCAACGAGGTTTTAAATTAGCCTCTTTAAATATCAATAAATTAATCACACACATAGATCAACTTAGAATTCTTCTAGCGCATAACGAAATAGATATTTTATCGATTAATGAAACTAAGCTCAATGAAACTATTAGCGACAATGAGGTCAACATCTCTGGCTATGATATAATTCGACGTGATAGAATTACAAACGGTGGAGGAGGAGTGTGTTTTTATGTGAAAAGTTCAATAAATTTTACCATACGAAATGATTTAAACATGGACACTCTTGAAAATCTATGTCTGGAAATTCAAAAACCTAGATCTAAACCGTTTGTTGTTGCCACGTGGTATAGACCACCTGATTCTCCTATTGGTATTTTTTCACCTTTCAAAACTTTAATTGGGAAACTCGATTCCGAAAATATTGAATATTTTCTAATGGGAGACCTTAACTGCGACATGATTGCTACTCGATATGACAATAATACATGCAAATTAATGAGTATCACTGAACCAACCAGAATAACTCCGACTTCTGCAACTTTGATTGATGTAATCTATACTAATTGTCCAGATAAAGTTGTGTGTTCGGGGGTTCGTCATATCAGTATTAGCGATCATAGCATGGTTTTTGCCTATCGAAAATTATCCGTGAATGGAATGTCTGGTGGGCACAATGCTATAACCTACAGAAGCTTTCGAAAATTTAATCGCATAAATTTTCGGAATGATATTGCATATCATTGTTGGGATCACATATACAATTCAACTGATCCTAATCAAATGTGGCTACAATGGAAATGCTCGTTTCTATCTATTGTTAACAAGCATGCTCCCTTGAGGACAATGCGTGTTCGCACGCGTAGTTCCCCATGGATTCCATCTGAGCTTAAGAAACGAATGCATGATCGGGATATTCTAAAGATTAAAGCAAGTAAATCGAATGATTCAAATGACTGGTCACTTTTTAAAAAACAACGCAATATAGTAAATAGCGAAATCAGATTAGCCAAGCAAGCCTATTATCAAAATAGTTTTAACGAGCATACGGGCGATTCTAAAAAGACCTGGCAGACTATCAATGAACTTACTTCGCGAAAATCTGGGAAAAAATCGGTGACATCTCTGAAAGTAAATGGAGTATCAATAACAAATCCAATTGTGCTGTCGAACCAATTTAATAATCACTTTGCTACTATCGGTCCAGAACTTGCTAGCAATATTGATTCCTCAAATAGTGATGGTTATCAAAAGTACCTCACTGGCACAGATAAACGGTTTCAGCTCCCTCCGACCCATACAAATAAAGTTCTCTCACTTTTGAATCGTCTAAATAAGTCAAAGGCAGCTGGCCTTGACAAGATATCTGCTAGGCTCATTCGGGAATGTGCAGATCTCATTTGCATTCCTATCCGTGATATTTTTAACCAGTCAATAAGTCAAGGCATATTTCCGGATGACTGGAAATGCGCAAAGGTCACCCCACTTTTTAAACAAGACGATCGGGACGACTTAAACAATTATCGTCCAATTTCGGTGATCTCAGTTATGGCCAAGGTCTTTGAAAGAATCGTCTATGATCAATTATATGCCTACCTAGAAGAGCACAATATAATCTGTAAATATCAATCAGGCTTTCGCGCTATTCACTCAACTGTCACGGCTCTACTTGAGGCCACGGACACTTGGGCGTACAATATTGACCGCGGTAAAATCAACGCCGTTGTTTTCTTAGATCTCAAAAAGGCCTTCGACACAGTTGACCATGAGATCCTTTTATCAAAATTAAGCAATTACGGCATATATGGTAACGCGCACCAATGGTTTAAGTCGTATTTAGAGAATCGTACTCAAATGTGCTCCATCAACGGATCGCTCTCTCAAAGCTGATTATTAAGTTGTGGTGTTCCCCAGGGGACGATTCTAGGTCCATTATTATTTCTGTTACACATGAACGATCTTCCAAACTGTCTTTCAAATTGTGAGCCGAGGATGTACGCTGCTGACACCCACCTTACGTACGCAGGTGATAATGCAGACAATATTCAGTTGCATCTAAATCAAGATTTAGAAAATGTTCACAATTGGCTGAGAGCAAACAAACTTACTCTAAATATGACTAAAACCGAATTTATGCTTATCGGATCTAGGCAGGGACTAAGTACTCTCACAGAGTCCCCGACATTTGCAATTAATGATTTTGAAGTTAGCCAGGTCACTACTGCAAAATCACTTGGAGTGACCATCGATGACAGTCTTGATTGGAGTGGCCATATCGAGAAAGTAACAAAGAAAGTCGCCTCTGGTATTGGGGCCATAAAACGAATAAGGCACCTTGTCCCTCAGGCGACCTTACAACTAATATATCAAGCTTTAATACAGCCACACTTTGATTATTGCAACATTGTTTGGGGAAACTGTGGGATAACCTTACGGAATAAGGTTCAAAAGCTACAAAACAGAGCAGCCCGTGTTTTGACCTACTCAAGCTATGACGTAGATGCTGGTTACCTTTTCAAACTTCTAGGGTGGAAAAGCCTTGCTTGCCAGCAACAACTTCAAAGAGCTACGATGGTTTACAGGTCTCTGCACGGGTTGGCTCCAAACTATCTTAGTTCTAAATTTGAAAGGCGAGAAGTCGCATATAACCTAAGGGACTCTGAAAATAAACTCAATGTTTCATTACCGCGCACAAACTATTACAAAAACAGCTTCAGCTATAGTGGCGCCATTCTCTGGAACAGTCTTCCTTGTAACGTAAGGGAAGCAGAGTCCCTTGGGCAATTTAAACGATTACTCAAAGAACTGTAAGGCACGGCATTCGTGGAAAGCAGCTTTTTTATTTAAATATTTTTATTATATTAGTATTAGGCATTTTTAAAGCTGACGAATTTTGTACCGTGGATAAATAAAGATTATCTATCTATCTATCTATCTACATCAACCGATCTAGCGATCTAAAGATCCATAGATCTAGCGATGCACCAATCTAGCGATCAACAGATCCACAGATCAATGGATCTACCGATTATCGATGTATTGATCTAAAGATCTACCTGATCCATCGATGTAGAAATCTACCGATCGACAGATCTACAGATCCATTGATCTAGCGATCTCCCGTTCCACAGATCTACAGATTCACCAACCTAGCGATCTGTACAGATCCACCGATATAACAAACAACCGATCTAGCAATGTACCGAGCTATCGATCTACATATCCACAGATCAAGCGATCTACAGATCCATAGATCTAGCGATCCACCCATCAACAGATCTACAAATCCATACATCTAGCAATCTACTGATCTATCGACCTTCCGATCCGCCGATTTACCAATCTACCGATCCACAAATCTACAGGTCCAAGATCTCCTGATCTACTGATCCATCGATCTACAGATTTACCGATATCGCGATGTACAGATCTACAAACGATCCACTGATCTACAGATCCACTGCTGTAGCCACCTACCACAGATCTACCGATCTAGCCATCCACCGATCTAACAATCTACAGATCCCCCGTTCTAGCTATCTACCGATCCACAGATCTACAGCTCCATAGATCAAGCGATCTAGCGATCTAGCAATCTACGGATCTACAAATCCATAGATCTAGCAATCTATAGATCCATGGATTCACAGATGCACCGAACTAGCAGTCTAGCGATCCATCGATCTACAGATCCACTGATATAGCGATCTACCGATCCACCATTCTACCGATCAACTGATTTATAGATCTACAGATTCAAAAATTTAGCGATCTGTGGATCTACGGATGCATAGATCTAATGATCTATAGATCCACCGATCCTTCGATGTACCGATCTATTGATCTACAGAATCACTGATATAGCAATCTACCGATCCATCGACTTACAGATCCACCGATTCACAGATCTACGGATTCAGAGATCTAGCAATCTAGCGATCCACCAATCTACGGATCTACAGATCCATAGATCTAGCGATCTATTGATCCATCGAACCACTGATCTCGCAATCTACCGATCCACAGATCTACAGATCATCTGATCTAGGAAAATACCGATCCATCGATCTACAGATCCACTAATTTAGCAATGAACCGATCCATCGATCTATATATCCACTGATCTAGCGGTTTAAAGATGCGCCGATCTAGTGATCTCAAGATGCACCGATCTACAGATCCACCGTTCTAGAGATATAGCGATTTACCGATCTACAATTCCCGCGCTCTAGCGATTAAGCAATCCATCGATCTACAGATCCACCGTTCTAGCAATCTACCGATTCACCCGATCTAGCGATCCATCGATCTATCCATCTTCAGATCTACTGATCTAGTGATGTTCCGATAAATCGACCGACCGATCCAGAGATTTACAGATCCACCCATCTACCAATCTACCGAACCATCGGTCTACAGATCAACCGATACAGCCATCTACAGACCCATCCAACTACAAATCCATTTATAACTCAAGCGATCTACCGATCCATCCATCTACAGATCTCCTGCTCTAGCGATCTACAAATCCACCTATCTAGTGATCTATAGATCCATCAATCTAGCGATCTTCAGAACCACCGATGTAGCAATATACTGGTCCATCGATCTAACGCTCTAGCGATCTACCGATCCATGGATCTAGCAATCTACAGATCTACCCATCTAGCAATCTACTGATCCACAGATCTACAGACCCATAGGTCTAGCGATCTACTGATCCATTGACCTACCGATCCACCTATGTACCAATCTACAGGTCCTCTCTACCGATCTACCAATCCACAGGTTCAAGATCTAGTGATCAACCGATCCATCGATCTACAGATTTACTGATATAGCGATGTACAGATCTATTGACGATGCACTGATCTATAGATCCACTGCTGTAGCAATCTACCACAGATTCACCGATCTAGCCATCCACCGATCCATCGATGTGCAGATCTACTACTCCGATCAACAGTTCCCCCCTTCTAGCGATAACCACAGAACCAATGATCAATCAATCTGTAGAACTACTAGTCCATTGATCTATCGATCCACAGATGCACCTGTTCACAGATCTACCGATCCATTGATTTACAGATCCACCGATCCAGCAATTCCCCGATTTATCCATCCACAGATTTAAAAAATCAAGCAACCTACTGATCCTATAAGTCCAGCGCTCTAGCCATCTAGCGATCCATCAATGTACAGATCCACCGTTCTAGCAATCTACCGATCTAGCCATCTTCAGATCCACTGATCTAGCAAAGTTCCTATAAATCGAGCAACCGATCCAGCGATCCACACATCTACAGATCCACCGGTCTACCGATCTACCAATCCATCAGTCGACAGATCCACCGATATAGCCATCTACCGATCCACAGATCTACAGATCCATAGATCTGGTGATCTACTGATCCATTGTCCTACCGATCCACCTATCTACCGATCTACCAATCCACAGATCTACAGGTTCAAGATCTAGTGATCTACCGCTCCATCGATCTACAGATTTACCAATATAGCGATGTACAGATTGACAGTTCCTCCGTTCTAGCGATCTAGCACAGAACCACTGATCCATCAATTTGCAGATCTACTAGTCCATCGATCTATCGATCCACCGATGCATCTATTTACAGCTCTACTGATCCATTGATTTACAGATCCATGGATGCAGCAATGCCCTGATTTATGGATCTATAGGTCTAAAAATCGAGCAACCTACTGATCCGTCGATCCATAGATCAATGGATGCAGCAACCTATCGATCTACAGATCCATCGGTCTAGGGATCTACGATTCACAGATCTACAGATCTATAGATCTTTTGATCTACTGAGCCATTGATCCATCCCTCCAGCGGTCCAGCGATCTACCAACCCATAGAGCCACCGATCAGTCGATCTACAGTTGCACTGATTTAGTGATTCACAGATCCACAGATCTACCCATCTACCGATCCATCGATCTAGAAATCTACAGACCGACCGATCTAGAGATCCATAGATAAAGCGATCTACCGTTCCACAGATCTACAAATCCACCAATCTACCGATTCATAGATCTAGAGATCCACAGAACTTCGATATACCGATCCACCGATCTAGCCATCTACAGAACGGTGTACAGACCGGTGTATGAAAAGAAAGTTTATGTCCAAGAATGTAAATATCAGGGACTTGCTAGAGAAGGCACACAAGACACTCTACGAAAAAAGATCGAATGATCCCGAACGTCTGTTCTTCCAGTTTTTACCCAAGGAAAAGAACACGAGGTACAATCTTAGAAATACGTCAGTCTCTGTCCCTAGAATCTACACTGACAGGTTTAAGAACGTTTTTAGTAACAGAATAATTTTTAGATATGATATGTAAATAGTTTTTTGAGTTTATATTGTAACTAAGGATATGTAATTTTATCTTAAGAAATAAAGATTATTATTATTATTATTATTAGATCCACCAATCAAGAAATCTACCAAACCGCTGATCTAGCGATCTACCGCTGCATCAATCTACAGATCCACCGATGTAGTTACCCACCGATCCACAGATCTACAGCTCCATAGAGCTAGCAATTTAGCAATCCAGCGATCTAGCAATCCACGGGTCTACAGATGCATAGATCTAGCGATCTATAGATCCACCGATCCATGGATCTACAGATCCATCGATGTAGAAATCCAGCAATCTACAGATCTACAGATCCATTGATCTAGTGATCTACCGTTCAACAGTTCTACAGCTTCACCAACCTAGCGATCTTTACAGATCCACCGATACAGGAAACCACCGATCTAGTGACGTACGAATCCTTGGATCTACAGATCCACTGTTCTTGCAATCTCCCGATCCACCCATCTAGCGATATACTGATCCACCAATCTAGCGATGTATCAATCTACAGATTCGCCGATATAGTGTTATCTCGACCCATCGATTTACAGATCCACGGATTTATCGATCTACAGGTCTACTAATCTTGCGATTTACAAATAGATTGATGTAGCGATCAAGCGATCTATAGATCCACTGTTCTACCTGTCTACCTATCCATCGATCCACTACCTAGAGATGTAGCTATCTATTGATCCATCGATCCAGGGATTAACCGATTTATCATCCGATCTACAGATCCACAGATGCAGCGATCTATACAGATCCACCGAAAGCACCGATCTGGCGATCTACAGATCCACCCTTCTAGAAACCTATCGAACCACAGATCTATTAATCAATCGATGCAACGATCTTCAGATCCACCGATCTACCGATCCACGTATCTACAGATCCACCGATCTAGTGATCTACCGATCCATCAATTTACAGATCCACCAATCCTTCGATATACCAATCCACTAATCTAGCAATCTGCAGATGCACCAATCTTTCGATCTACAGATCCACCGATCAAGCAATCTACCAAACCACCGATCTAGTGATCTAACGATGCATCAATCTACAGATCTACCGATCTAGCGATTCACAGATCTACAGATCCATAGATCTACAGATCCATACATCTAGTCATCCAGCGATCTACCGATCAAAGGACAAACAGATCCACCGATATTATAATGTACCGATCCTTCGATCTAACGATCTGCCAATCCACCGATCTCGCGATCTACTGATTTATCGATTTAAAAAACCACTGATCTAGCAATCTACTGAGGAACAGATATATAGATCCAGCGATCCAGCGATCCACCAATGCTTCAATATACCTATCCATAGATTTAGCGATCTACAGATCCATAGATCTACTGATCTACTGATCCATCGATGAAGAGATCCATAAATCTAGAGCTCTATATATCGATATAGTGATCTACCGATCCATCGACCTACAAATCCACTGATCCAGCGATCCACCGCCCTAGAGATCTACCGGTCCATCGATCTACATATCCACGACCTAGCGACCTTCAGATCCACCGATCTAGCGATCAACTGATCCCCAGATGTACAGATCCACTGATCTACCGATCCATCGTTTCACAGATCCACTGATATAGGGATGTACCGATCGATCGATGTGGAGATCCACCGATCTAACCATCTACTGATCCATCAGTCTACACATTGGTATTAATGCTGAATACTGGCATACTGCCTTAGTCCTGGGGCAAGGTGCTTCGGATTTTTTACGACCTTATTGTCTACTTCCAGAAAATATCCATACCCCCGCATGGAAGGCACTTTTGGGTTACATCCCCCACCCACCCCACTGGAATTTCCTTTGATTTTTTCATAGGCCAAAAAGGCTTCCTTTCTATACAAAACGTCAAAAATTGTATTTACACGATCTATTTCATCGGGATAGAGGCGATTACAGGGGGTTACAAAGGGTTACAGGAGGTTACAAGGGACTACAGAGGGTTACAAGGCGTTACAGGGAGTTACAACGGGTTACAGGGGGTTACAAGGGGTTAAAAGGGGTTACACCGATTTACAGGAGGCTACAAGGCGTTACAGGAGGTTACAGGGGGTTAAAAGGGCTCACAAGGGTTACCGAAAAACTTTTTTCTAACTAGAACGTCCCTAGATACTTTGTCTTGCTCTATTTTGAATAACAATAAAAGGTGAATACATCTCAAATTTTGCACGAAAACGATGGAGGGTGACAAAGGCTTGTTTTCTTTATAAAACGTCAGAAAATCGTATTTTCACGATCATTTTCACGATTTGTTACATGGGGACACGGGCGTTACAAGGGGTTTAAGGGGGGTACAAGGACTTACAGGGTGTGGACGAAAAACGTCTTTTTGACTAGAACGTCCCAAGATACTTTTTCTTGGTCAATTTTGCATAAAAATAAAAGATGAAAACATCTCAAATTCTGGACGAAAACGATGGACTTATCCCCTTTTCTGTTCTTCATAAAGAGATGTTGTAATAGTCTTGAAAGGCTTTTTTTCCATCCAGAAGGTCAGCAAACGCTTTTTCTCGATCTATTTTTGATAAACACAGAAGATGAAAAAACTTCAACTTTTTTACTAAAATCATAGAGTAACCCCTTTGGAATAATGTCAATTTTCTAGAAAGCCTTGTTTTCTAACGAGAACGTCACCAAATGCTTTTTCTTGGTTTATTGTGCATAAAACGAAAAGTTTGCAAAATCTCAAAATTTTGACCAAAACCATGGACAAACCTTTTCGGAAAAATGCAAATTCTGCCTTTTTTTGAAGCGATGTTTTATAGTCCAGAAAGGCTTGTTTTCTATATAAAACGTCAAGAGAATTTTTTCACGATCGATTATATGGGAACACAGGGGGTTACAGGGAATTACAGGGAGTTACAAGGAGTTTCAGGGGGTTTCAGCCGGTTATAAGGGGTCACAGGGGGTAACAAGAGGTTAAAGTGCCTGACAAAAACATTTTTCTATTTAGAACGTCCCCAGATACTTTCTTGGTTTATTTTACATAAAAAAAAGTTGAATAAGTCTCAAATTTTTGATGAAAAGGATGGAATTACCCTTTTGAACAAAAAAAACAAATTTTGCGTTCTTCACAAAGCGATGTTGTTAGAGTCTTGAAAAGCTTCCGTCCTATCAAGAACGTCAGCAAACTCTTTTTCTCGATCTTTTTTTGATAAACACAAATGATGGAAAAACTTTAGCGGTTTTCTTAAATCCATGTTTTTATTGTTTAGAAAGCTTTGTTTTCTAGCGAGAATGTCACCAAATACTTTTTCTTGGTGTATTTTGCATGAAACAGAAAGTTGACAAAATCTCATATAGAGGTAACAACGGTAACAAGGGGTAACAAGAAGTAACAAGGGTAACAAAGGGTAACAAGACTAAAAAGGGTAACAAGAGGTAACAAGGGACAACTGGCGTAAGAAAGGGTAAGAAACGGTAAAAAGGGGTAACAAGGGTAACAAAGAGTAACAAAAAGTAACAACGGTAACAAGGGGTAACAATGGGTAAAAGAGCTAACAAAGGGTAACAAGGGTAACAAGGGGTGACAAGGGCAACAAGGGGTAACAAGGGTAGCAAGGGGTGACAAGGGATAACGAAGGTTAACAACGGGTAACAAAGGGTAACAAGGGTAACAAGGGGGAACAAGGGTAACAAGGGGGAACAAGGGGCAACAGGGGTAACAAAGGGTAACGAAGGGTAGCAAGGGGTAAGAAGGGTAACACAGGGTAACAAGGGATAACCAGGGTAAGAAAGGGTAACGAGGGTAGAAAAGGGTAACAAGGAATAACAAGGGGTAACAAGGGTAACAACGGGGAACAAGGGTAACAAGGGGTAACAAGGGGTAACAAAGGGTAACAATGGGTAGCAAGGGGTACCAAGGGTAACATAGGGTAACAAGGGTAACAAAAGGTAAGAAAAAGTAACAAGGGTAACAAGGGGTAACAGGGGTAACAAAGGGTAACAAGGGTAACAAGGGTAACAAGGGGGAACAAGGGTAAAAAGGGGTAACAAGGGTGACAAGGGCTAAATAGGGGTAACGAGGGATAACAAGGGGTAATAAAGGGTAAAAAGAGTAACAAGGGCTAACAAGGGTAACGAGCGGTAACAAGGGTAAAAAGGGGCAACAAGGGTAACAAGGGGTAACAAACGGTAACAAGGGGCAACAAGGGGTAACAGGGGTAACAAAGGGTAACAAAGGGTAACAAGGGGTAACAAGGGGAACAAGGGTAACAAGGGGTAAGAAGGGGTAAAAAGGGTAACAACAGGTAACAAAGGTAACAAGGGTAACAAGGTAACAAGGGTAGCAATGGGTATGAAGAAAAAAAACGATGGACTTACCTCTTTGGAAAAGAGCAAATTTTGTGTTCTTTAGAAACAGATGCTGTAATACTTATGGAAGGCTTCTTTTCTAGCTAGAACGTGAGGAGACAGATAAACTGAAAAGATGAAAATACGTTGAGGTTTTTACCAAACTGATAAAGTTTGCAAAAATGCCAGTTTTGCGGTTTGCTTAAATCCACGTTTCCATTGTCTGGAAAGGCTTGTTTTCACGAGAACATCACCAAATACTTTTTCTCCGTGTATTCTGCATAAAACGAAAAGTTCACAAAATCTCACAATTTTGACCAAAAGCATGGACCAATCTCTTTGGAAAAAGGCAAATTCGGCGGTTTTTTTAAACCCATGTTAACATAGTCCAGAAAGGCTTGTTTTTTTATAGAACGTCAAAAATAGTATTTTCACGATCTTTTTTCATGATCTATTACATGGGGAGACAGGGGGTTACAAGTGGTTACAGGGGTTTTGAGAAAAACTTTGTTGTAACTAGAACGTCCCGAGATACTTTTTCTTGGTCTACTTTACACACAAAAAAAGTTGAATAAATCTCAAATTTTGACTTTGAAGTACTAATATGAGCAAAAATACTAGTTACATTTGTTCTTTCCATGACCTCTATTGCCTGTTAGAGTTCTGCTAACAACTTTGTTATATTGTTACTTTTTGTATAATTTTCTAGTGCAGCTTTATGTATTGTATGCCGTGTTATACTTCTCATGACCATTGAATAATATTGCTAGAAAATTATACAAAAAGTAACAATATAACAAAGTTGTTAGCAGAACTCTAACAGGCAATAAAGGTCATGGAGAGAACAAATGTAACTAGTATTTTTGCTTATATTAGAACATGAAAGTCAAAATACTACTTGCTTTATAATAAATCTCACTCAAAAACACATACAACTAATATATAGATTTAGCCATGGTTAAAAGCGAAGCTCCCACTAACAAGTTTATCATTTAAATCAAACAATAAACTTGTATTAAAAAATTCAGATAACTTTACACAGCACATTCATGTGACTTTTGAAGGAAAGGCTAAGTGATTTTGGAAAAAAATAATTTGCAAAGAACCCAAGAGTGAACCAAATCTTACATCAAGTTTACAGCCTCATATGTACACCCAAAAAATTGCAATCATACACGAAATAGCCGCATAAACTACGCTCGACTTCATTAAATTATATATAGAAAACAAACATCAAATACAATAATTACTCAGGCGTACCATTCGAGATGCAGCTCCTGAAAGGTATCAAGTAAGGCCAGTGTCGCCTCAGACTTTTCAAGCAAGGTGAAAAACGAAAACGATGCCATCCAATATCGGATTTTGGACTTTGACAAGCGACGCATCTCTCAACCAAAAAACCAATAAACAAACTAGCCACGAATAACAGGAGACTCTTGATAGGAGCTGTATTTCATTTTTTTACATCCAGTGAAGAAAGACAGTTAAAAACATCACAAGTTGACACAAAATTATGCCAGTTTCCGATGTGAAAGTAAACAAGATTCAAAATGTTGCGTAAATTATATCACATGACTGGAGGCTAGCAGATCCCAAGCGCAACTCAGTTTGCACAAGTGCTTGGCACGCGACCGACGTCTTCTCGACGAGCTCCCGATTTTTTTTCACAAGATTGGGCCTTTTTGTCAACGCTGTTGGGAAAACTATTGGGCCGTAGAAAACAGCATATCACACCAACATAGTTGGTACTTTAGCAAAACCAGTACCAGCGCTCCAACGTAGTTGGAGGCCACAAAATAACATGGCAGAGAAAGATGCGAGCGACCCGGGCGAGGGTTCGTTAAGCTGTTCAGAGGCTTCCCTGTCATGTTCAAATCAGTGATGAATGAGATGAAAGAATTAAAACAAACTGTCGCTTCCCTACTGGAACCCATGGATGATAGGGAGTATGAAGATAACGCAGCCGAGAGCAACGAGCTGGAGGCCGCAACGCCCGTTGGCAGGAAAGAACCGAACGCTGGTGAAACCAGCAAAACCCCAGTAGCAACAGCCTCCAGCAGCAAACTGCTCGCCGAAACAGTACAGGACCTCCACATAGAGGAAAAAACGGGAAATGATGTGGATTAAGGGCTTGTAAAGCTCCTGAGCGGTCTCCTCAAGGATAAACGCCAAGAGGACAAAGTCCAAACACGAATTGGCAAATTTCCACCTCAAGCTCGCACAAGTGACTTGAAATCGCAAAAGTCACGGAACACTCTCATTGCCTCAATTGTCGCCTGTTGAAGGCACAAATGTAATAACTGGTCACAAATGTAATAAAGGTCACAAGTGTAATAACATTTGGTCACAAGTGTAATAGCATTTGGTCACAGATGTAATAATTGCTAATGTAACAATTTAAAAAGAGTAACTCACTCAGAGAAATAAATTAAAGGTAATATAATATAACTTTGAAGACTGAATTCTGCAGGCCAAAGATGACTTTCAAATCATATCTAAAAAAAAGGGCCTAAGAAAAACGTAAAGAACGGCGGGAAGTTGAAGAGAACCAAAAGAAGTAGGGAGGGGGAAAGCAAAAGGCAAAACTTGAGTGGACGGTGAAAGTCTTTTGTCCGAGCTTCGCAAGCTATTATTAAGCTTTGAGAACAGCACGACCAGTGTAATACTCCACAGGTATGCAAAGTTTCGAATAGTTTGGAACCTTTAATTTTAAGCGAGATAGAGGCCGGAAAATGCCTCAAATAGCTCTTCTTTATAGCATCAGACGGACGGCTGCGAAGGAGGCCAGAATTGGCTAAGCACGATAGGTTACCCTCATACGAATTACATGTAAACTTGCTAATTGGTTTATGACGGCATTGAGCAGTTTCAACACGCGACTGTAGTGTTACCTGTTCGTCACACAGTCCTGGCGAAAATTTTACTGTTGCAGTATAGTAAAATAAGGACTTGAGACAACCTATAACTTCAAAACAATGGTTTAATCTCATTAAATTTGAAGATTAACTTACAACCTTGAAAAAGATCGGCTTGTGGTTATCAAATTAGGACTTCGAATTGCTTTCCTGCTATACATGGCAGGGAAACTGTAGTTGTGCATACAAAAAAGTTTGGGAACCGAACATCAGTCCCATTAATTAATACACCAAGCACGAATTTTCTCTGAGAAGAACACAGTTTTATCATCCTAGAGCGAAACAATATAGCTAATCAGTCTTTGGCAAATCCAAAAAACAGCTTCCTTATTTGGCGTTAAACGAGGAAGATATGTTCTTCTTTGGTTGACATGCTTTTCTATTTACGTGTGTTTGCAATATTCTTCCAAGAAATGCCAGATATTGCAAACCACCCAAATTCTAGAGGAACTAACCTCACCCATGCATGATGCCATTTAGGGCCCAGGTCAGAGGCAGATCTACAAGTGTCACCCGTCCATTTTTAAAAGTTGCCCAAAATTCAGAATGTTGGCTTTGCGTGTGGATTTTGGGTGAGTTTTTCGTACGATCACGGATAGTGTTTTGAGGCAGATTTGGCATATTTTGAGCCTGAATTGGCATAGTTTGAGCCTGATTTGGCATATTTTGAGCCTTATTTGGCGTGCTTTGAGTCAATGTGGTTTTGTTGCGTCTGTTTTGTGCCTACATCGGTATTTTTTTGCTGGAATTGGTCATTAGCGCAGTAATTATTTGATTTTCACGATATTTTCTTTTCTTTCAAATGTTCTGAGTTCCGGGTTTGGCTTGAAGCAGCCTCATTGTCCGATTCTTTTTTGAGTGACATGGTTCCAGTCCCTTATTAATCTGCAATTAGATGCTAAGGCTCCGTCCATGGTGCTGAAGTACAAGTCTGGCTGGTTGCGGTGGCGCGAGTGGGCTCTGTCGAAGATTGGTGTTCCCGTTATTCCAGCAAAACCTTTGCATATCGCATTGTTTATCTCCGAGCTAGCTAAGCGTTCTTCCGAGAATAACATCGGTGTATCTTCTATAGAATCTGGCGTTTATGCTATTAAGTGGGGCCACGCAATGGCCGGTTTTGAGGCTTGTCCTGTTAGCCATCCTTTAGTTAAGTTTGCATTAGAAGGCGCCAAAAAAAGGCTTGCCCGACCTGTTCAGCCTAAGGAGCCGCTGTCAGTTAGCACCGTACAGGCGATTGCTACGCATTTTGCCTCAAGCGCTTCACTTTCCGATCTTTGTTTTTTATTTATTCTTTTAGTTGGTTTCGCAGGCTTTTTTCACATTGACAAGATTAGGAATATAGCACTTCGTGATGTCTCAATACATAGTGATCATGTGTCAGTTTATGTGCCTCAGCGCAAAAACGACCAGTATAGGGAAGGCCACACTGCTTTTCTCGCTAGAACCGACAAGGTTACTTGTCCTGTAGCTGTGACCGAGCAGTTGATTAAGCTTTTTCCACAGTCTTTCTCTGCTTTCCCATTCGTTTGCAGAATTTTCAAGCTAAGTCTAAGGAGTATTTTCATTGTAGTTTGGGTGTTTCTGTTTCCACTTTAAGGGAGGAATTTAAGAAGCATATCAGGCCATTTGTTAGTGATATTTCTAAGTACGCCACACAAAGTATCAAGTCTGGCGCCGCTTCAAATCCAGCTTGTAGGAAAATAGCTGGTGACTTGTTAGATATTCATGCTGGTTGGAGGTGTGAATCCACTAAGCACAGATATATTAAGCATCGTCTTAGTGAACGTTTAGCCGTATCTAAGGAACTTTCAATTTAGTTGTTTATGATATTCGTATATATTTTTATCCTTATATCATTATATATTTTCCAGTATTCGTTGGTGATTATATTGTTTAATCGGAATTAGATTTTCACTTTTGCTGACCTGAGTAATTTATTTAATATATAGAGTCCTGGTGGGGGACGTAAGATGTGCCTGGCCTGTCCCAGATTTCCTGTTCTTTTTCCCTACGGGGTTTTTTGGAGCAGGTTTTTTCTGGCCACCCTGGTACCCTTACATATAGCTTTAGTTTAATTACCTTTGCCGTAGCTATGTGCATTTTTTGACTATCATTAAAGTGGGTTATGGCGTTACTCCCAGGCCATTTCTGAGAACATAACCTTCATCCTCTTTACCTTTGCCATCACCACTTGTGTCACACCCATTATTGCCAACACCACTTGTGTCCCTTCTACTTCCACCATCACCTTCCTTGTCTCCGCCGATGCCGACAACACGACCTGTCTCCCCTCTGCACTCGTCATCACCATTTCTGTCTTCGCCACTTGCACCAACATCACTTGTGTTTCCTTTAATTCCGCTATAATCTGCCGTGTTTCCACCAATTCCTCCAACACCACTTGTGTTCCTACTACTTATTCCATCAGCTATGTCCTTGTCACTTTGCTGTCATCACCTGTATCCCTTCTATTTTCGCTATCTCCACGTTTGTACTCACTACTTCCGCCATAACCATTTCTGCAGTACCCACGTCCGTCATCACCATCTCTGTCGTAGCCACTTCCGCCTTCACATTCAGGCCCCTTATTTTGAGTATCACAAACCCATGGCATAAGACTCACCTAATGCTCACCCTGAGCGAAATGTCCAAGGTAAACAGTGGCTTGCGAAGAGCTTCATGAGGGCTTAAATAGATGCTGTGCACCAGGTCCAAGCGTAGATATTACTTGAACATTAACGTTATATAACATGTAACATGTTATATAACATAAACATACCAAAACATGTTATATAACATAACATGAAATATTATATAACATAACATATCATGTTATATATATAACAACATAACATGTTTATACCACATAACATAAACATAACATAACGTAACATGTTATAAAACATAAATGTTAAATCACATAACATAAACATAACATGTTATGAAACATAAATGTTAAATAACATAAACATAACATAACATGTTATATAACAACAAACATAGCATGTTATATAACATAAACCTAAACATAAAATGTTATATAACATAACATAAACAACATGTTAACATGTTAATAACATAACATAACATGTTATGTATCAACATGTTATATATCATAATATAAACATAACATGTTATATAACATAAGATAGCATGTTATAGAACATAACATAAACATAACACGTTATATAACATTAACATAACATAACATGTTTATAGAACATAACATAAACATAACATGTTATATATCATATTATAAAATAACTGAGATAGTACGCGTGATCTGATTGGTCAAAAACCTATGGTTTATTATACCGGTAAACCCATAGAAAAAGGCATCCGGACCACGCGCCATAAACAAAACCGGCTATTGATCTGCAAACAATGATTTTAGAAAGGCTAAAAAAAGAACAAGTTACTTACCCAGCCCTTCTTAATATCAAAAGCGTTGGTTTCCACATTTTATTACTGCCATAGCTTTAGAAGTAATAAAGTACAAAGCTGGAAAGCAGTTTACATTTCACGACGATGCCAAATCGCTGAGAAAGGCAACAACTGTGTGAATTTCTGGTGTAGAAAGTCTCGAGGAAAACTTGACCATGTGCCAACCAGCAACAAAACGGATAGTTTTAGCATTCTTGATTTATTTTATGTCAAAATTAAATTCCTTAATGAAAGAAATTGTTCCAAAAAGAGATCTCTGATCAAGATATGGTACAAAATCGGCCGCTGTAGGTTGTAAACAAGCTGCCAACGATGATGAAAGATGTCAGAGTTTCGGGCTGGTTTTTTCCAACATTTGCACAAATTATTCGGTGATATGGATGCCATAACCTACCTCAAACCACCTGACTTTACAAATCGACAAATATTAACGCCAATATGTGGCTACGGCAAAGAAACTTTTCTCCACCACTGACATATTTCCATCGGTCGCTGTACGTACATATGAAAGTTACATGCGACAACTTCGCAAATGCAGCCACGTCGTTACCGCAGCATTTCTTAATCATAATAAAGTCCAGAAAACAGATCTGAAACCACTGCGGCTTGTAAAATGTGAATGAAGTCCTCCATTACAATAGCTGCCAGTTCCGTCTGTAAGCACAAAATTCTTACTGATAGGCTCAACAAAATACAGCGGCGTACAGTCTGATGTTCAATTAATTTCTACTTCGGTAGTAAACAAACCATGAACGTATTTTTTCATTGTACGTTCGCTTGAATAAATGTTGACTTTTCCTGTAAAACAGCTTTCATAAGTTATCATGTAATGAGTGCAAAAACTCGTGTTTTGAAGTGCTGCTGTTTGTTGTTTTACTGAACTGAGTTTTAAGAAAGTTCAACGCTATTAAATCGTGAGTCATGATTGGCTTATGATGACTTTAGAGAGAAGACGTGACTTGATCACGGTACTAAAACCATATTTTTTACCGAAAAGACTCCATTCTACTAAAAGTTATTTTATAAAAGCAATAGACCACACTTTCTATGGGTTTACCGGCGTGATAACCCACTTGGGATGCTGGGAGAACACTCGAAAAGCTTGTAAATCACTCGCCTTCGGCTCGTGATTTACAAGCTTTTTCTCGTGTTCTCCCAACATCCCGCGTGGGTTATCACGCCGGTAAACCCATAGAAAGTGTGGTCTATTGCTTAAATATAAACATAATATATAACATGTTATATAACATTAACATAACATAACATGTTATATAACATTAACATAACATAACATGTTATATAACAAAACATAAAGATAACATGTTATATATCATAATATAAACATAACATGTTATAAAACTTAACATAACATAAACATAACATGTTATAGAACATAACATGTTATATAACATAACATAGACATAACATGTTATATAAAATAACATAACGTAACATGTTATAAAACATAACATAAAAAACATGTTATATAACATAACAAACATAACATGTTAACATATTAATAACTTAACATAAACATAACATGTTAACATGTTAATAACATAACATAACATGTCAATAGCAACAAACATAACATGTTATATAACATAACATATTATGAAACATAAATGTTATATAACATAACAGAAACATAACATGTTATAACCTAACATGTTTATATAACATAACATATTATATAACATAACATAACATGTTATAAAACATAACATAAACATAAAATGTTCTATAACATAACATAGACATATCATGTTATATAACATAACATGGACATAACATAACATGTTATGAAACATTGAATATTTGGCACAAATAGGATTTTTATGTTTCATGCCGATTCACGTGTACTATCATAAGCTTCAAGTCACGTTGCGTCTTGTCTCTTATGTAAGAATAAGCTATAAGTATAACCACAGATAACGATAATTATTCCATATAGAGTTTATCGCGCATTTTATCTGGGCAACGCCCAATCAGGCCACTAAGGTGGGCCACGTTTTTTAGACCTATTTGGCTATCGCTTCACTGCCATTTTGACTTGACGTCCGACAAGTGCAGTTCACAATTGCCATTACTTTCCAAGTCTTTCAGGTACGTTGTTTGTTTCTTGCTTTGTAGCTTCCATTTTATAGTTGTCTTCGTTTTTGTTTGGACTCCTCCCCCTCTTTTTTGCGTACTTTACATTACTGTGAGATATGGCTGGTAGCATTCCCAAGGTCCTCGTTCTTGGTCATTCGTTCGTTAAAAGGCTCAAAAATGATCTTGATAAAAACTTCGATCACCGGGCCTCCAGGACCTTTGGCGACCGTACTGTTGGCAAGTTGCAGTCTTACGATTTGCATGTAGTTCGCCAACTTATGCGTGATATTGTAATTTTAGAAGTTGGCACAAATGATCTGCCCTCGGTCGCTCCTGAAGTTGTCGGTTCTTCCATCAAGGACCTTGCGGTCACTTTAATATCTATTTATTTTGTGGCGGTTCTCTGCGTTTGCCACGTTATCCCACGAGGCGAATCTACGATACGTCCTCTGTATTTCTGGGAGCGCGCCAAGGTTCTTCAACAATACCTTAAGGTTGTGCTCGATTCTTTAGATTGTGTCTTCTGTTGGCGCCACAAGGCCTTTACGCGACCAGACCAAGACTTTTATTTACGGCATGGAGTCCATCTTAATGCTAGAGGCCAGTACTTGTTGTACCGCAGTTATCGTGGTGCTATATTAACGGCATTAAGCTACTTATGATCTGTTTGCTTATGTCTGGTTTTTTATTTGTTCACCTTTGCTCATAGCACTTTTTGTTTACATTTTGTCTTGTTTGCTGAAGGACGTTTGTCCTTCTTGTTCTCCGTGGACGTGTGGTTTGTTTTAACCTTCGTCCTTGTTCACGTTAAAGCTTGAGGTGTTGGCCCTTATGGTCGCCCCATTTTGTTTTGTTGGGACTTGCCAACAATTGCGTCGACATTAGTGTCTGACATGGCTTGCTCCCTTGTTTCCTTTAGTCTTAAATGCCGTCCACCATTCATGTTATTACATTCCTCCCCCTTTTTGTGTCATTTGTCTGCCGTTTCTCTATTTTTCTAGGTTCACTATGCCTCGAGCATCGGCTAGACTGCAACGCAAACGCTCCCAGGGTGAAGTAACGACTGGCGCCACCCCCAAATGGCCGCGGCGAAATCAACAACACAGTCAACCTACTATTTTTCCGTCAGTTCAGAGTGCAGTCACTTCAGTTGACCTGTCCACATCCTCCCCGTCATTCAACAATGATCTAATTTCCCACCTGGCTGATGCTGTAACCCAACGCCTTAGGCAAGAAAATCAGCCTTCTTTGACTGCACTCCAGTCTGCCGATACTCCTGTCATGGAGATACCAGCTACAATCCCTTCCACTCCTCCATGTCTCCCGAGTCATTCCCTTCCTGTTTTGGAAAGTGCCGGGCAAGCATCTCATTTGGCCACCCAGCCAGTAGTCTCACTAGGTGAGCCGCCAGATCCCTTTATCTCATCTAGTCTTTCACTCGACGCGCGTGTTTCTGAAAAGATCCGCGCAAAAATTTGGAATCAAGAATACGTTGACTTTGGCTCCCTTATCGTAAACCCGATCGGACAGAGTCGATCTCAGTTAACGGTTACTAACGCTGAATCGGGTCAACTTCCTTCCCTTTGTCTGGAGCCAGCTGAGAAGCCTCAGAAGATAACTTCTATCGAATCCTGGTTAAGCGCTTTTCATGTCTTTGTAGGTGTTTACACTATGAAATACCCTACCGAGTCTCCGGCTCTAATGAAGTATGGTTCGCTTATCCGTGACTTGGCAGCTAAGGGTCATAATTGGCGTTTCTACGATGAAAATTTTCGTTTTATTCGTCAATCCCACATTTCTTCGCTCCCTTGGGGCACAATTCATAGCGGGTTGTGGCTTCGCCTCCATTCTGGCACTTCAACAAGCAAATCACCGGGTTCGGGGGTAAACCCAGGTCCTCGTACAAAAGTAGATCGTCCCATCCCTTATGGTTTTTGCTTTAAGTTTCATCGGGGTTTGGTTTGCGCTGGCTGTCATTTTAAATATACTAAGTGCAATGGTGACCACGTAGCCACAACTTGTAATTTTCGTGCCTCAGGAAATAATAATCCAGTCAACAAACAACCTCTGTCTGCCAAAGGTAAAGCTACCAACCCCAGTTCAAGCAGATAGATTGATTTTGCTCCTTGACGGGTATGACCATTCAACTGTTGAGTTTTTGAGGCGTGGTTTTACTCAAGGGTTTTCAATTCATTTCGATGGTGATTTAACAGAAATCGTTTCCAAAAATTTGCTTTCGGCCATACAGCAGCCCGCTGTTGTTGAGACCAAGCTTTCGAAAGAAATAGACGCCGGTAGAATAGCGGGTCCTTTTCAAACTCCTCCCTTTCCTAAATTTCGTGTTTCCCCTCTCGGGGTTGTTCCCAAGAAAGTCCCTGGTGAATTTCGTTTAATCCATCACTTGTCTTACCCTAAAGGTTTGTCGGTGAATGATGGCATTCCGCATGAATACAGTTCGGTTTCCTACGCAAACATCGAGGATGCCATCAGATTTATTAAGAAAGCGGGCCATGGTTGTTTTCTTGCCAAAACCGATATGCAAAGTGGGTTTCGCATAATACCGATCAACCCTAAAGATTATCACCTTCTAGGTATGAAATGGGATAGCCTTTATTATTACGACCGTTCTATGCCTATGGGTTGTTCTAGTTCGTGTCGGACGTTTGAAATCTTAAGCACCACAGTTGAATGGATTGCCCGTCATAGGCTGCGTGTAGAATTTATCCTGCACCTCTTAGATGATTTTCTTATAATAGCTCCTTCTTATGAGGCCTGTTCACAATATCTAGCTTTATTTTTGCGCCTTTGTTCTTATTTGGGTATCCCCATGGCACCAGACAAAACAGTTGGTCCATCGACTTCCTTATCTTTCGCAGGCATTGAATTAGATTCTCTGTCTATGGAAGCCCGACTCCCCCGTGACAAAATTCATAAATGCACTGCTTTAATTTCGCAATTCCTTCGGCGTAAGAAAGTTACCCTACAGGAGCTCCAATCTCTACTTGGTCTCCTAAACTTTGCTTGTGCTGTTGTTAAACCTGGTCGTGCTTTTCTGAGGCGACTGATCGATCTTACGCTTGGAATATGGTCAGCCCATCACCTCATTCGCCTAACTAGCGAAGCTAAAGCAGATCTCTGTCTTTGGCTATCCTTTCTGCCTAAATTTAATGGGAAATCTTTCTTTTTACTCGACGAATGGTTTAACTCGCACAAGTTGAACTTATTTACCGACGCTTCCGGGGCTCTGGGATTTGGTGCTATTTTTGGCACTCGCTGGTGCTATGGGAGATGGCCGAATGACTGGGCTTACACGAACATTGCGACTTTAGAATTTTTTCCTATCGTTCTGAGTCTGTTCCTGTGGGGTCATGAGATGAAGAACCGCTGCATATTATTTTTCACTGATA
Source organism: Porites cylindrica (assembly GCA_964035525.1). Taxonomy (NCBI): domain Eukaryota; kingdom Metazoa; phylum Cnidaria; class Anthozoa; order Scleractinia; family Poritidae; genus Porites; species Porites cylindrica. Next base: position 20,671,441 of record OZ037781.1, on the reverse strand, counting down.
ATGAGGTGCTCGTGCATGTCATTAACAAGCAATCTTGCAGAGATAAGATCTTGATGTCCTTTGTCCGTCAACTCGTTTTGATTTGCTTGCGTAATAACATTGTTTTTAAGGCGAAGCATGTTCCGGTTCATGAAATACCTTAGCGGCCGCTTTATCTCGCTTGCAGGTTCAGACTTTTCAAAGGCTGGCACCATCTTTTATGGACCACTCGCCGACAGACATTCCTCTCCATCTGCAGCCCCAGAGCTGGCAGTTATAGTTTCACACCTGATTAATTCGAGTCTCCAACCTTCCTCTTTGCCTACGTATAAGCAGTCTTGGAAATTAGTTTATGATTTTTTCCATACTTCGTTTCCCGTGGTTAGGGTCATCCTTCCTATTTCAGCGCCGCATTTAGCACTGTTTATTGCCTATTTGTTCGATCGTAACTATGCCGCCTCCACAGCCAATACCTATATTTCGGCAATCAGTTATTCTCATAAGTTGTTTAGCCTTCCGGCCCCTACAAAGGTATTTTTTATCGTTCAAATGCTTAAAGGTTATGGTAAGCTTGGCACGCGTATTGACGGCAGATTACCTATTACACTCCCTATTCTCCACAAAATTTTGTATTTAGCTTCAGATCTTTCCCTGTCCCCTTATGAGTTGTGCTTGTTTTGGGCTATGTGTTCCCTTGCCGTTTATGCCTTCTTACGTGTGGGCGAAATGG
>OZ037781.1:20658232-20663232 GCA_964035525.1 Porites cylindrica | reverse complement strand
ATTCCCTGATTTTATTTTTGAGGCCTCGATCCTCTTGATTATTTTCTTACAACGGCTTTGGTCCCTGATTTTATTTTGCGGCTTCCATCCTCTTGACTATTTTATTACCCGGGCTTTAATCCCTGATTTTAATTTTGAGGCTTAAATCCTCTTCATTATTTTATTACAAGGGCTTAAATCCCTGATTTTATTTTTGAGGCTTAAATCCTTTTGATTATTTTATTGCAAGGGCTTAAATCCCTGATTTTATTTTTGAGGCTTACATCCTCTTGATTATTTTATTGCAAGGGCTTAAATCCCTGATTTTATTTTTGAGGCTTAAATCCTCTTGTTTATTTTATTGAAAGGGCTTAAATCCCTGATTTTAATTTTGAGGCTTAAATCCTCTCGTTTGTTTTATTGCAAGGGCTTAAGTCCCTGATTTTATTTTTGAGGCTTAAATCCTCTTGATTATTTTATTGCAAGGGCTTAAATCCCTGATTTTAATTTTGAGGCTTAAATCCTCTTATTATTTTATTTTGAGACTTAAACCATCTTGATTATTTTCGTACAAGGGCTTCAATCCCTGATTTTATTTTTGAGGCTTAAATCCTATTATTATTTTCTTCCAACAACTTTACTCCCTGATTTATTCTAGAACCTTCAATCCTCTTGATTATTCTATTAGCGGGGCTTAACTCCCTGGGATAGGATACGTGCTGCCATTTCACTTTCTTTTTGCAGGATGCCACCTCAACGTTCTAATCGTGTGACAAAAGCTTCCCTTCCTGAACCTGCTGTATTAACCCCTCCCGTTGCAAAGAGAAAAGTCTTCTCAGAAGGCGCCACAAAAAAAAGGAAGAAATAAAATCAACCTGATGACCAGCATAGGATACCAAACCAACAGGCGGCCAGTTCTACCGCACCTATATTTTCCCCAGACCAATTGACATCCTGGTCTCAAGGGTTAGCCTCGAGGTAAAAAGGGCCATCGTTACCTAGCCTTCATCCTCAGAGACAAGCGCTACACCAACAGTTGTGTCAGAACCTCCCTCACAACCCTTGCCTGTTGCTACTTCTGGTGAGCAGCTTGATGAAAGTGTCATTGAGGAACCAATTGTACCATCTACTGGTGATACTTCGGCTAGGCAGCTTGTAGATACTGCTATTGGTGCACTGCATAGCTCGATGCAAGGTGAGCATCGTAAACCTAGCCAAATGTTTCATTCAGTTGGTCTTAGTCTTGATGCGAGCATTTCTGAAAAAGTTAAGACTAAGATCTTCAATAATGAATACATTGATTTTGGTGTTCTGATAAGCAATCATTTGGCTGGGGAAGATAAATACCAGATTAGTATTGTTAATGGAAGGAGTGGCCAACCCTCTCTCTTTTTCGAGCCCTCTAATAAACCTAAGCGCATTGTAAACATTGAAGGTTTGATGTCTGCTTTCCGCATTTTTGTGACGGTGTATACCCGTAAATGTCCTGCTGATCCACCAGCACTAATGAAGTATGGTGACGTAATTCAGGATTTGGCTTCTAGGTCACACAATTGGAAATTCTATGAGAACTTCCGTTTTATGAGACAGAGTCAGCCCGAGGGTTATCCTTGGGAAACAGTTCAATGGGAGTTGTGGCTTTGCTCTCAGGTGACCTCTCAGTCCTCTCAGTCCACGCCAGCCACCCACAGTGTTCGAAGACACCCAAGTATAATGCCATCCCCAAGGATTAATGTTACGGTCTTCAGAGAGGGAAGGAGTGTTCAGGTTGCGCATACAAGCATGTGTGTTTCAAATGCAACGGAAATCACAGTGGGCTGCACTACACTTTTCGTCCCTCAAAGAGACCAACCTCAGCCCCATCCCAAGCAAAGCCACAACCTTCCCACACCAATAAACGCTGATCGTCTAAGGAATTTTCTTGTTGGGTATACACCGTCTACAGTAGAGTTTTTGTATGCTGGGTTTACTAAGGGATTTCCCCTACACTTTGAAGGTGAATTCCTTTCTTTCAAGGCTGAGAACCTGTTAAGTGCTCGCGAACACCCAGATGTTGTTTTTTCTAAAATTAAAAAGGAAACAGAAACCCTTCGCTTGGCGGGTCCATTTGAACCTCCACCTTTTACAGAATTTCGTGTATCCCCCCTAGGAGTAGTGCCTAAAAAAGTCCCGGGTGAGTTTAGGATGATCCACCACCTGTCTGTCCCTAGTGGTTCTTCAGTAAACGATGGCATCCTATCTGCAAATACATCAGTTCAGTACGCCACCATTGCAGATGCAATGAGCCTGATTAAACAATGTGGCAAAGGGTGTTTTTTGGCAAACACTGACATCAAAGATGCCTTTCGCATCATTCCACTTCAACCATCCGACTACCCCTTATTGGGCATCAAGTGGAATGGACTTTACTACTACGACCGCTGCATGCCCATGGGCTGTTCCAGCTCATGCAAGACGTTTGAAACATTCAGTTCGGCTCTCGAGTGGTTAGCTAAAACAAAGCTCCAGATCTCTTCTATTCTTCACTTATTAGATGACTTCTTGATTGTTGCACCCACCGCAGAGCTTTGTAACAAACAATTACAACTCTTTTTGGATGTCTGTCAGTACTTGGGCGTCCCTATGGCGCCGGAAAAGACTGTTGGCCCTTTGCCTATTCTTTCTTTTGCAGGAATTGAACTTCATACGCACTTACAATTAGCTCGTTTACCTAAAGACAAGTTAGATGAATGTACTGACTTAATCTCCAATCTCTTCCGGCGTAAGAAGGTTACCTTGGTGGAGCTGCAGTCTCTGATAGGACTGTTGAACTTTGCGTGTTCTGTAATTATTTCTGGGAGAGCCTCTCTCCGGCGACTTATTGACCTTACCATAGGTGTTAAGGCAGCTCACCACAGAATTCGTCTCACTTCTCAAGAAAAGGAGGATTTGCGCGGTTAGAATTTTTGAACAATTTCAATGGTAAATCATTTTTCTGCATGACGAGTGGTTGAATTCTCATAAGTTACATTTGTACACTGATGCAGCGGGCTCCCTGGGTTTTGGGGCAATTTTTGGCAACCACTGGTGCTTTGGTCAGTGGCCCTCCAAATGTCAAGGGCGCAACATTGCCTTCCGGGAATTCTACCCTATTGTTCTAAGCTTGTACCTGTGGGGTGAAGAGATGCACAACAACTGTATTTTGTTTTTCACCGATAATGATGCTCTCGTGCACGTCATTAACAAGCAGTCTTGCAAGGACAAACTGCTTATGTTCTGTGTCCGAAAATTAGTGGCTATTTGCCTTTAACACTTTAGCCGACAGTTTGTCTCGTTTGCAGGTTCACACTTTCAGGAAGCTTGCTCCAGCACAGATGGATCTACAGCCGACTGCAATTCCCCTTCATCTCCAGCCTCAAAGCTGGCAGGTATAATCGGAGATCTGCTTCAATCCAGTCTACAGCCCCCTTCGCTGCCCATGTACAGAAGGGCGTGGTCGCTATTTTACCAGTTTCACGGCTCCATTTTGCCCAATAATTCTTCTTCTTTCCCTGTTTCACCCTCTATTTTAGCTCTATTCATTGCATATTTATATGATAAACATTATGCCTTGTCTACTGTCAATACTTATGTGTCGGCTATAGGTTATTCGCATAAGCTTGCAGGGGCTGAAGACCCGACAAAGGTCTTTATTTTACAGATGCTTAAAGGGTACAACAAGAAAGGTTTCCGGCTCGATAGCAGACTCCCTATCACGTTACCTATTCTGGAGCGTACCATGTCTTCCGCCTTCAGAACCACGCTTTCACGTTACGAAGCATACCTTTTCGGGCAATGTGTGCTATTGCATTTTTTGCCTTTTTGAGGGTTGGTGAGATGACTGTTAGTGGGAAACAGTCTTCTAATGCCCCCTTACAATTCCACCAAGTAACAAAGCTTCGAGATAATTCCTTTTACGTTAAGGCAATCAGAATTACCTTTGGGGATTACAAACATCATTATCAGGAGCGACCTTTCTCTGTCGTTGTGCATAGACAGTCCAATGGGGTCTGTCCATTTTCATGCCTTCTAGAATACCTTGAGCAATGTAACTATGCTGGGGACCCCCTTTTTAGGCTTCACACTGGTGAACCTGTCCCTAGAAATGCGTTTTCACTTTTCTTTCATCTGCTATCAAGGAATGCGGTCTAGACCCTGCCTTCTATAAAGGGCATAGCTTTCGGATCGGAGCTGCTTCCCATGCAGCAGCTTTAGGATATACTGATGCTCAAATTAGGCTACTTGGCCGCTGGAAATCGAATGCCTTCCATAAGTACATACGCATTAACAGTTTCTCAGCCTATAACAATGTGATCTGATATATGTGTACCCTCAAGGGTTTAGTTTGTTACTTGAAGTCAAGTGACACTCTCTAGCAAGGGCAGGAGTGTCTTAGGTTTAGCTGTTATTTTGTTATTTTGACCACACTCTCTAGCAAGGGCAGGAGTGTTATTCATACCTCTGTGATACTATTTGCTTAGTTAGACCATATCTGCAGTCTCCAGCAAGGGCAGGAGTGTTATTCCGAGCTTTGAGTTATTATTTGTATATTACTACCTTATCTGTACTCTCTAGCAAGGGCCGGAGTGTTTGTTATATCTTTGAGTATATTTCTTTGTCTATTTAGACCATATCGGTTTAGTTTGTCACTTGAAGTCAAGTGACACTCTCTAACAAGGGCAGGAGTGTCTTAGGTTTAGCTGTTATTTTATTATTCTGACCACACTCTCTAGCAAGGGCAGGACTGTTATTCATACCTCTGTGATAGTATTTGCTTAGTTAGACCATATCTGCAGTCTCCAGCAAGGGCAGGAGTGGTATTCCGAGCTTTGAGTTATTATTTGTCTATTATTACCCTATCTGCACTCTCTAGCAAGGGCAGGAGTGTTATTCAGATCTGTAAGATATTATGTGATTATTTTGAGCATACATGCACTCTCTAGCAAGGGCCGGAGTGTTTGTTATATCTTTGAGTATTCTTTGTTTATATAGATCATATTCGC
>OZ037781.1:20638232-20643232 GCA_964035525.1 Porites cylindrica | reverse complement strand
GTACAGCCACAACAATGCCGAATGCACACTTTATGAAAGTTAAATCCAGGCGTCAACCTTGCTCAGATAATTCCCAGCAATGCTCAGATACCAAAGAAGAGACTGTGACTGAGACTTCACCCACTGTTCATATATTTTCCTGTCCCGAGGAAGGATGCATGAAAGTTTATCAAAGATTTTCTTCTTTACAGCACCATCTGGACCTTGGAAAAAACGAATGTGCTTTGGAGCATGAAACACTCCTTGACAGAGCAGAGCTTGGTTACGCAGAGAGGCTACAAGGTCACTCTGGTAGTGTACCACAGATTGAGCAAGTGAGAAAGCAGCTAAACCTCTCGAATCAGCCTTTTTTACCTATGGGTTGGGCCCTTAAGTCTAGTCACGTAAAGCGGACACGATTCACACAGAAGCAGAGAGACTACTTATCCAGTAAATTTCGTATTGGTGAGTCAACCGGCCAGAAAGCAGATGCAGCCTCGGTATCCAAGTCAATGATAACTGCTGGAGACAGTAATGGAAACCGCCTTTTTAGCAGTTCTGAATTTCTGACGAGTCAGCAAGTTTCAAGTTTCTTTTCAAGACTGTCCTCAAAGCCCAAACTTGAAGATGACGAAATGATGGAAAGCGACTTTGAAGAAAACCAGAACGTTGAAAATGAGAAAGCCTTTGACGGGTTGAGAAGTGAAGTTCTTCAAGAGGTTGCCCTTACTAATCCAATATGCTATGACAGGTATAACATCTGCGAACTAACTGCAAATTCAAAGCTATCAATCTTTGCGATTCAAATGCTTAAGTATATCTTTTGAACACTTTGATATACCAATAACGGACATCAAAGTAAAGAGAAAAGCCCCTTACACTGACAAACTGATCGCCTTTGGAAAAACTGCACTTGCCAGAAATAATTAAGATCGGTTTTGGTTAAAAAGGCATTGTAACAGCATTTGCGGGGGAAACCCGGAAGGCTTGCATATGAAGAAAGAAGCACGAACTTGACCTGGTATAGTGGCCATACATTCAGCAAGCAATGACCCAGTTGTGAGCAGTGAAAACTCGATTCATTTAAAGTGTTTTTGTTGTGGACAGTTTATTTTTGTCTTTAATGGTACTGTGATATCGAAGACTTTGCAATCTAGAGCACTGAACTTAAAATAATAAGATCTTTGACGATTGACAAACAGTTTTATTTTCAGAAATATTACAAGTTTTGGCTTCGTTTTCGTGCATCGGTTTCCCTACCCCCTCCACGTGCGAATGATTTTGATCTGTCACGCAACACCAAAAGGTGTATGATGACGAAGAGCACACCTGCTTGGCAGTTATTAAGAGGGGTATATCAAAATTTCAGCTGTTTTAAGGCCTAGGATTTTTCAAGTGCAAGGAGTATTAAGGTAGGATAAAGAAAGATATGCTAAGTTCAGTCAGAGGTTTTGAAATAATTCTCTTGTTTTCCCGAGTTCGATCGTGGGTTGCCAGCCGATCTGGCACAGAGCGATCAGTTGAGAATAACACCAAGTGAGGTATAGAAAGTGGCTTAAAGTCACTCAAAAAAGAAGGACACATCGGGGTAATAAATATTCTAATACAACGCTTTGAACAAGTGCAATTGCGAGTAAAGATTCAGTTGAAGGGCGTCAAGCTTTTGTGACTTGTCGAGCAACAACAAACTGACGATCATGAAAAAGTCTCATATTTCAGGCGAAATTTATTCAACTTCATAAGGTTCGTTTGAAGCTCAAATTAAATTACCTAAGCCAGTTCTTAAATATGTTTTAGCACCATTTTTAAATAGCTCATAGCTTGAGTTTCAGGTAAAACCAAGGTGTAGCACATTTCTAAAATTTAAAACGCAACTTTCAGCCCAAATTTAAAATACGGTCAGTTGAAAAAGAACCCAAACTAAATTAAAATTGTTTATTTTCCAGATTATGGCTAAGATACGAAATCACCACCAAACTAGCAGTAAAACCCTTAACAAATTGATTTATCGGTGAATATTTTATCCCACTTGCTTCCTTTTGTCATCCAAGTGAAGTAGTGAGAACGCCTCATTTTGCCTCAAAATTTGGTTGTTTTTAAGTCGCCGACCTCGAAAACTGATTTTGTCGATTTTGTCCTAATCAAAGTGGTCTTTTTAAAAAAAATACACCACATTTAGTTACTTGCTAATACCTTACTATGGACAAGATATGAGCGAATTTAATTTTTGACCGTGGCCGCTGTTTTCTCGATATTTACAGACAACTGCTCTTAACATCTTTCTCGGGATCTTCCCGCATAACCGGGAGCCTGGAGGAGGCTAATGTTAACAGAGAGATTGATTCTAAGTTCACTGGAAAGCATTACTATTTATTTGACGATCATTTTAGCTACTGTAATAATTTGAGCTAACCGTGGCGAATGCCATCTAGCCCAAACTCACTTACTTGATCATATTATGTATTGGTTAGGTGTCTTATTTTGTGAGTAATTTAATTACATTCTTGGAACAGATCTTTTTTTTTAGGAAAAAGGCATATACATATATATGTTTATCTCAATGTGTTCCAGTCGCACAAATTTTCTTTCCTTCAGGAACGATAACGAAAGAAACAGGGTCACCCAGCGATCGTTTCCTCGTAAATACATTGAAAAGTCTTTTTACGCTATCCAGCCGTAGTTTTAGATCTCTAAAAATGCATTCTATGCGGCGCTTTTAAATTTGTATCTGTTCGGTCATCCTAGAGCAACTTAAGTATTTTACACGCAATATTAACCTTTTACGAAAGTGAGAATTTTTCTAATTCCCCTTTTCATCGCATTTTTTTTTCACTATCAAATATGGCCAAACCTGGTGAATGAAATGTGGAAAATTTAACTTCAGAAAATAGTCGGGATTTGATTAGGTAAGCTTTGAGACTTGGACATGAATGGGATAGTCACCTAGAACGTTTTAGCCGTTCTCAAGTAATATAAAATTTTAGGCAATATTTGCTTCTCAGAACAGACATTTTACAGAAAACAGTCATTGGGTACCTCTGAAAAAAATCGCAAAAACTTTTGTTACTTCCGACTGCTCGAAATTTAGTTCCAGCCCCTGGGGCGTTTTGAGTTTCAAAAAATGATCTTTTTAAACAGACAAAATTTGAGGCCGTCGAGCAGAGCATTTCGTCGCGAGTTTTGCGAAGAATGAAAGCTTGTGTCGACGAATTTTGACTGAAATTATTTTGAAGGATTCTGGAGGATAGCAAGCAAAACAAACGCGCAAATCGAGGTAGGAAAACAGTAGGAATCTTTTTGTTCAATTCACCGAGTCGCGATCGGTTATGTCTGCCACACACGTTATTCAAGCGCAGTAAATTCGAAGTGAATTAGGTTTTTTCCTCCAAAGCCTTGTTTTGTTATGACTTCTACCAGTAAATCAATGCTCTTGCTTGTTTTTAACTCGATATTTGGCCAGTAAACTAAAACATAAAACCTATTTCGAAAGTAAACAGCAGACCACGAGGTGACACCGGAGATTTGAAAGTAAGAAATTCCTCATCTTTCTATTGTGTAAAATACTGATAAAAGACCATACAAAATAAATGCTGAAAACGTTTCATTTAGGCAGTGCTGACACAGATACACTATAGTTATTAGAAAAAGATATAGAAAGCACACCCAATAATTATGTTCTTGTTTCTTATAATTACTTGTTCTTATATCGATGCAGTGTTACACTTAGCAATGTTTGGTACAGCAAGGTGCCTGAAAAATGACAATTTGTTTGGTTGCTGCAATCATTTTAACACATACTACATAATTTTGGTAAACGTTTTGAAGTGGATCTCACAATATTACCACAATTTTTTAAGAAGTATTGCATAGTGGAACAAGTGTCTGTCGTGTTGCAGATTTAGCCATATTATGAGAAAAATGTAACACAAAAACATTGCCTTGCAAAACACCCTATTTACAAAGTTGTGGCTCTCTAAACAACCAACTACTCTGTAGCAGCAGCAAGTTTTCTTTAAGCAAAATACTGTCTTGAAAGCAAAAACAATAAGAATGGTCGTCTCAGGAAGACCCACTGTATTCTATCATTAGATGTGTCCTGTAAATGTTCTAAACCATGGTGCAATGTACCATTCAACAGTAGTTAATTTAGAGCAATATTCTCCTGCGAATAGGAGAGACAATTAAAAATATTTGCCCAGAGTAAAGTCTTTCAGCACATAAGTAGTTGGAGTGGATCCTTTGAACAGGCAAAGATGTTGCTTGCGCTGCAAGCCAAACAGAGAGGGAATTTCTGCAAACATATGCTTCCCTACTATCTCCACACTATGGACAACAATTCCAGGCCTCATCATTCCAGGGTTAAGAGTTCCATTGTCACCGCACCATGAGGCCATGATGTTAGCTATGGACAAAATCTGGAGCCCATTGTGGAGCCATACATTTCACCACCAACTACTAAAGATTTGTACTTTTTGTAGTGTAGCCAGTTTAACTGTTGCATCTGTCACTTTTGGATAAAGGGTAAGGTACACTGAAAGCAATGTTCTTAGTTGATCTTAGTCAAGACTTCCCAACTTGTAAGAGGATTCAAGACGAACATATGTCAACTCAGTCCATAGTGATTCGTGCACATTTCAGTCATTTCAGCTTGACAAAACCAAAGCAAGTCTTCCTCAAAACTTTGTATTTCCCAAGGGATTTTGCCTTACACAAAACCCAAAACACTACTCCAACAAAGAGGAAACTCTTTAAGTAATTGATTTCGTTATCAACCCATATCTGGTACAGACACCCTAGAAGTTGAAGTTACCCCCTACCCATAAAGAAATACTTATCTGGGATGTTTTTAGAGACCAGAAAACAGAAAGAGTTTTGTGGAAACCGGTTTCTTTAAATATCGAAATCGTATCTGTCCCTGCGAACATGACACATTTTTTTTAGCCTTCCCGTACGAAACTTGCAGTGCTGTACAGCGCCACAAAATCGCTGCAAAATAGCTGTACAGCTAAATTACAGCTGTT
>OZ037781.1:20593232-20628232 GCA_964035525.1 Porites cylindrica | reverse complement strand
GAATGTTTTTTTTTAGGCAGTCTTTCGGGTCTTGAGAGAAAACACCGGCGCGACGGATGGCCAATTTAAGAAGTACCTGAAGGGGTTGCTCGGTGATAAGGATCACAAGAAAGTGTTGGAGTCCATAGCTAAAGTAGATAAGGCGATGAGAATTTCATCTCCACCGGCCACTCGCGGGTTCAGTTATTATAGGGGCGCTGGGCGTGTAAACCGCTCTTTGGTTCAGTGCTATTATTGTTACCAGTTTGGCCATTATCAAAATTCCTGCCCGCTCTGTCTGCCGCGAAGTGCTGGTTCTAGCCCTCTACCTAAGAGGCAGATTTTCCGATCAACTTAAAAAGTAGCTTGCCTTGTTTAAGCCTGTTCAATGGATACAGAGCGTGTTGCAATAAAGAATAAATCATTATTCTACTTTGGTCGTAGCGTGTGCTTGTGCGGGTTTCCCTGTTGCCCTGGGGGAGGGCTAGGACCTTTTCCCAGATCTGGGTGAGTAACCCCTGTCGGCCTACTGCATTTCTCAGTAGTCAGGGGATGTTCTGTTGTCAGTCATTTGAGGTTGCTCTCTCCTGGTCGGGGACTCCGTCTATATTTTCTCATTTGGGGTATTTCTGTTCTCATATCATTTCTCCCATTTCCCCTCTCCTAGATTCCGCCGTTAATGAAAAGAAGACTGCAAATTTATCGGGTGGAAAGCGGAAATAGGGAAGGGGTTGAGGAGTTTGTCAAGCAGGTCATCTCTTTGCAACCCAGAATATCCCAATCTTGGGTTAGTGTAGATGGAGTTTCCGACTGGGAGGGAAAGTAGGAGTTAAAGGTGCATTGAAAAGACGTGTTGATGTCGGGTGTTGAGCCACAGTTAGCGACGTGAAGGTTGAGGGACCCTTATGAGTTTATTGCTGGTGGCCTCCACACCAATCCGAATGCGTGGGAATTGATCTTAAGCCATCACCTGTTGGCACAGGCGATTCTCGGCTGGATTCGCCATAAAGTATATATTTTGCACTTCCGTTAACCATTCTACAGCTCAAATAAAGGGGTCCATTGTCGTTCGGATTGGCCGCTCACGAGACGTTTTGTAAATCATGCATCTTGCAAGAGGTTCTTGAAGTTTGTTTCTTTGGAAATTAAGAAACGTCTAGTCAGTGGGACCGTTCTAGAGTCTGGGGGAAAGTGGGTGTGTCTGCTCCTCCACATGTGGTCTAGCCCTTGACGGTGGAACCTACCAAGCCTCAGATGTGTATCGATGTGTGGTTCATAAACTTATGGATGAAAGATTTGCCTTCAACGGCTCGTTTATGACCAAATGTAACGACAAGTCAGGGTACGACCATATTTTGCTATCAGAGAGCTCGCAGACATATTTCGGTTTTGAATGGGGTGGCTTATGGTTTGAGTGCACTACTCATCCCTTCAGATGGAAAATGTCTCCGTATGTCTACCACACAACAGGTCTGAAAGTATCTGGTCTTCTTAGAGAACAGGGTATACCTTGCTCGCTCTACATTGATGGCCGCCTTAATGGGGAACTGCTAACGAAATCTGGGCCATGGTCGATCCTCTATTCCGATAGGCGGAAAGAATGCAGAGTTAAGGCTGTGAGGGCTGCCATATTTATTGTCTTTTCCGTGCTTGTTGAGCTTGGGTATACGATTGGGACTAGCAAGTCAGTTCTGTATCCGATAACTTCCTTACAGTACTTGGGCCTTCTGATGGGTTCTGAAAAGGAATCCTTCATCATACCGCAGTGCAAGATTGTAGCCTGGGCGTCCTTGCGAGAAAAGATACTGGCTTGTAAGAACTCCATGGACCTTAAGAGTCTGCAACGGTTCTAGGATAAATGTATTTTTTTGTCATTGGCTGTGCTGGCTGCAAAGTTGTTTATACGGGAGATGAGTCATGCAATCATGACAGCTTCGTCCAATGGGCTGGTTCCTCTGTCTCAGGCCTTGAGATCTGAGTTAATTCATTGGCGTTTCCTAGATACGTGGAGGGAATGTGTCCCCCAGGGAGAGGAAAGACCTCTGCAACTTTCTGTGTCTATAGATGCCTCAGGGTATGGTTGGGGCGGCATCTTTCATGAGTCATCTGGTGACCAATTTCTGGGCGATTACTGTGATGATTCCCAAAAGGGGTTGAATATTTCCTAGCCTTAGTAAACTCCATCAGGGCTGCTCCAGAATTTGTGCAGGACTGTCACGTAGACACGTTTATGGATAGCCAGGTTTTGATTGATTCGTAGTATGGTCAAGGGAGTAGAAGTCTCTGGAATTGATGAACGCTACTAAGGACCTTTTCGTCGCCTTGGCAGCCCGCAACCTGCATCTTAATCTTTTTCACGTCTCTTCAAGAGAAAACAGCGCTGATGGCCCTTCTCGCAAGATCTGCAGATCTGACTCCAAGCTGTCATCGAGTGTGTGGGAGCAAGTGGAGCAGGCTTTTGGTGGCATAACAGGTCACACATTTGACCTCATGGCCTTGGACTCTAAAGAAGTTATTGGAAGAGATGGGGTTCAGCTGCCTCAATTCTCTCCTTGCTTGAGCCCGTGTTCTCAAGGTGTGAACCTGTTCTGTCAGGACTTGGGGAAGATGGACAACATGTCTAATCCCTATGTTTTCCCGCCGTTTGGTCTTCTGGGTCCAGCCCTGAAGTTCCTCTATTGTTTTGGAATTCCTTTCACCGTGGTTGTTCCAGTATGTCTCCCGCGTCCATATTGGTGGCCGGAACTGATGGCCCGTTCCTTGGCTGGTATCTGTCATCTGTCTGGGTGCACTGGGTGTCCTTCAGGCGCCGTTGAGGTCAGGGTACAGAAGATTTCCGTGTCCTCATTCGTTGTGGGTTTTTGGGGTGTCTCGGTTCTAAGGACACTTTTTCCCGTTTTTGTGCATCTATTGCTTTGTTGTGGGGTGTTGTTACCTACCGAGCAGTGTTTTGTGATCTCCTTCATAGAATTGTGAACTAGGTAATAGGTAAGACAAAAGGAAACAACAAAGGAGAAAAACAAACAAAAAAGGTGTTTTTTGACCCTAGAACTTGTATTTTCGTGTGTTTTCTGTGGGTTTTCTACATTTTTATTTTTCCTTTTTTTTAACCCACGGTGCCAAAGCTGTTTACCCCTGCGGTGGCCTACCCAAAGTGCGTGTATGCTAATGATGAAAATTTTCGTTTTTATCAACGGTGTTGGTACGCAAGGAGGAATGTTTTTGTACCCGATCCCCCTCATAGAGACGAAATTGACTAGGGAATGATTGGCAAACGTTTGCAGCGGTCATCGAAACAACAGTCTTCCTCTAACTATTCCAGGCAGAAGAATTCTTTGGAGAAGGAGCTCGCGAGTTTTCTCTCTAGTTTATCATCCCCTAAGCTTAGCTTTTCTGGTATGGAAGGACCGTAATGGTAAAACGCTCGTTCATCTGCGTGATTGTGTATGGTTCGTGCACACTCCAAGTTTACAGCACTCTTGTAGCTGTCCCAGGCACCTTGCTTTTGGAACAGTGGACGCCTTGATAGGGAAGTTGCGTTCCACTTTTGCCACGCAGGGTAGGGGTTCTGACTGGCAGCCTCTTCTAGGGGTGGGTAGCCCGGCGGCATGCAGAACGGTAAAAAAGTACCTTGCAGATGTAAAAGAGGAACAGTTAACGTCAAGAATTGTCCCTTGTCCAGCGGAACTGGTCCTCCTGGCTGATCTTGCAGTGATTTCCCAGCATATTGAAACTCGGCTCCTGCAAAGCTCATCTTTAGAACCTTCACAAATCTTTGTTTTGGCACGAGATCAGGCGCAGTTCAAGGTGTTATTCTTTGCAGGGGATCAGGCGGCTGATCTTTTACAGTTGAAAACTGGGGATATTTTGCATTTTTGGATAACTCGGGTTTCCTACTCAACCATAACTGGACCAAGACGTTGCGATCGGGGGACAAGCACGTCTTCACCTTCAAGAGGGGTACTAATAAGATGGTGTGTCCTCTCAGGGGCCTAGAGCTCTACGTTCGCATTTGAGGCCTTATGGGAATAGAGGTTGGTTCGGGCTACCTTTTCCGCCCTGTTTCTAAGACTGGGACAGTGTCTTCTCAATGCATGACCTCTCAGGCTGCCTAGACGATGCTGAATGTTTACCCCGTGTCTTTACGCTGGCAGCTAACAGGGAACACTTCACTCCTCATGGTTTTCGTAGTGGGGCGGCAGTCTCTATAACTGGCTGGTGTAGACTTTTATGCAATTATGGATCATGTTGGCTGGAAGAGAAGTGACATGGCTTTGCACTACATCAAGTTAAAGCAACTGATCAACCCGGAAGGTGTGGCTGCCAGTTTGGCGTATCTTCCGTCTGATGCTGGCAAAGACTACAAATGTTTTGATGCTTTGAAAGGATTCTCTCGGGCTTTCTAAACTGTGCCTAAATGAAATGAAAGGAAAATAGCACAGGGAAGAAAACTGTGATTCATTTAACATAGAAACAAAAACAAAAAAAATCTCCCTAATTGCCGGAGGTGTCTCGGTGGTAATAGTAGAGAAATAAACATATAGTAGACTCTTAAGGATGTATGCTTTACGCTTAGGGACTTGGGATAAGGATTGGAAGACTTGTTTCTCAAGAGCGCTGTCGGGGTGTTTGGGTGTTTCATACGGTGGCGTATGGCTTGGGTAGCTTGGGGAAAGTCAGATTGATTCCCCATACCTTATTATAATGTCATGAATAACAATACCCAGGGATGAATATTATACTATTCACTCATCCATTCATTCAGTAAATCGAAGTATACATGGTCATACGCTCACGTAGCTTAACGTTTTTGAGTAAGGGGGTTAGGGAAGGAGTTCAAGCAATTCGGGCTATAAAATACAGAAAATATGTGGCAGGAAATTATATACTCACGCATGCGCACCTTTGGCACAGAAGTACACAAATACAAATCGAATATTTGAGTCAAAAGATGGCACAACAAGCATGAGAATAGTGAGTTAGATTAAAAGACACAACGTTTGTTTAAATGATTTGCTTACTGAGTCCAATCGTACTGAATTACAGACCTGTGAAGTAGAGCAACGAACTTTTGCAACACCCTGTAGTGGGCTATTCTGCTGCAGTGCCATGGAATTATAGAGAAAACGATGACAACTTTCATTGTGGGGGTCCAGGAAGGAGGTGATCTAGAATTACCCTTGCGAAATAATGTTTGGAATTCCTCGGAATTCCTAGGAAAAAAATTTTGGAATTCCTAGGAATTCCTAGGTATCGTAGGTGTGAATTTTCACGGTAAATTCGGACTTGGAATTCCTAGGAATTCCCAGTTTAAAAAGTTCTGGTTCTAAATTCCTAGAAATTCCCGGAAATTCCAAATGGAAATGAAACTAGACTTGGAATTCCTAGGAATTCCAACCTACAAGATTTTAAAACACAAAAAATTCTTAGAAATTCCCAGAAATTCCTAGGAATTCCTAGGAATTCTAGGAGTTTACAGGTTTAACATCATGTCATCAATCAACATCCAATGCCAGGATAGTAAAGTAGACGCAAATTTAATGATTAATTACCAACTGGAGAAAGCATGGAAATTGCATTTAAACAAGTTTATGATAATAATGTTCAAAATCACATCTTATGGTACATGTTTTGTTTTTTAAAAAATTGAATAAAACAATTAAGTCCTGAGATATAAATTGTGCTTGAGTCATTATTGAAAAATTGTGGGACACATTTGTAACTGGAATAATACAGCAAAAGAGTCTTGATTGAATTAATTTTACAGCGGGAACATATATGTAAAAAAAGAAAAAGTCAGGCCAACTTACTTCCAACAGGCTTATCTGCTAAGCCCTTATTAAGCCGCTCTTTTAATTCAGGTCTCAAACTGAGAACAAAATAATGAAATGGAAACTAGAATACTTGTAGTACATGGCGTTTAAACATACTTGTTCATGACTACAGTAGAACCTCGGCGGTGAACTCGAACTCTAAAGGGAAACGAAAAATAGTTCGATTTTAAGTGGGGAATTCGAGTTATCGGGGTAAATTTCAGTGAAATCTTGATCAAGAGAAAGCAAATTTAGTTCGACTTAGCGGGGAATTCGAGTTATCCGAGTTCTAGTTATCGAGGTTCTACTGTATTAAATCCGCCAGAATCTGATCGAGTATTAGCTTATTCACGTAGAATTCCATCAACCATTTGCAACAACGACTACAGTTATGTCTCCAGTAAACAAAAAGGAACCAATAAATGGTTTTCCATGCCATCTTGAAGTTTCGTGTTCAGATATCGGAACGATCTATAATTTCACTTTGATCTCCAGCTTCATTATTTGAGTACTTGGTTACCATCAGAAGACACATGACGAAGCAGGAACGTACCGTTACCTTTCACAATCCAGCTGACTTATCGTTCTCGGACATGACTGGAAGCGCGTTTCATGTGTCAACAACAAAATAAATGAACAATCCGCGTTTAAAATAACGTCAATTTCGGATGCAACATACTTGTGCTCTTGCTAATGAAAGTCTGCGTGAATTTGAACTCACCAAACGGAACTTCATTTCACACTTTTCCATTGGTTCAAAAGGCACACGTGATGACGCAATTCACTTAGTGTGAAGACTGGTAACCAGTATAGCTCAAACATGGCGGATGATTTTGCTCGATGATGAGCAAGTTAAAAAAAGCGGTCGTTTTCAGAGCTAAATAAAATATTCCAACGCTTTTGAGGTACAAGCAGCGAGAGGAAAATTTCGTATTGTTTTTTCATAAAGCGATGACCTTTTATTACGCAAAGCCGCGATGAAAATGGTGTTGTGGACATGTTTGGAAAGTTCAGGTACGAGAAGTGGCACTTTGAATAAGCTTTCAGTATCGTGCTTATTGTTGATAATTTTTTCTAAAGATTTAAGTGGCAATAAATGTTGTATATAGATGCTGGTTAATGTCAAGAAATCCTTGTTATTATAGGCAATTAAAGAAATGATTATTAAAATTTGTTACGCTTTTTATTACCTTTGAACACATCGTTTTTCCTAAAAATTAAGCCAGTTTAACCTTCAAATATCCATAATCAACTGTGGAAGAAGTTGCTTAACTGAACGAAAGCCCAAGCATAGACAAGCACAAAATCAGCATCACTGTTAATTTTAACCACTGCCTTGAGCACAACCCTAAGCAAAAAATATGCTCCCGGACTAGGGCTAGCACGGCGAACGAATAGGTCGCGTAATGTTGAGCAGGAGGCAGTGATTTCAATTTTTCATCATTATACGCCTCTCATGTCTTCCAAAAGGAAAGGCAGATCTAGTGCAGCATCTCCATCTTCTAATCAGTCACCTGAAGAGAAAAGAAGCAAAAATAGTGAAACGGACGAAGTGTTTGAAGCGCTCAAGATGGCTGAGGACGTCGGTCTGAAACTGCAGCATGTGCTGGATAAATTAGAAAAACTCGATTAGATAGAAGCGCATCTTAGCGAGGTTTCTGCCAGTCTTGCTAGTATCGAGGAGAAAGTTTCTTGTTTAGATGAAGATGTACAAGAACTGAAGCAAAAAACAAACAGAGTGGAAAAGAAAGCGTCCAAATTGGAAGAAAGTATCCAGTTCAAAGAGGACGACATTTCAGACCCAAAGAAAGAGCCAAAGGAGTCAAAGTTTGAAATAAATGATCTTCGCAAGCAGTTATTGTATTTAGAAACTTACTCAAGAGGAGAAAATGTTAAATTCTTTGGGATTGACGAGGAAGTGCCGGCTTCTGAAGTTGACTCCCCACCCAAGGATACAAGAGATTTAGTGTTCAAATTCCTGGAAAACAAACTTCGTATTGAAAACCGTCACGGTAGAATCGAGTTCCAGTACTGCAAAGAAAATATTTATACCGAAAAAGGGGAATTTTCGTTTGAAGAACTCCGAGTAGCCAGGATGAGTCCATCGATTGGGAAAGCCTAACAACAGCAGTGACAAACGTCGCCCAATTATCGCACGTTTCTGACGATATTCGGACAAGGAAATGGTGATGGATCAAGCACGCAAGGAGTTACCACACAACAGGTCTGAAAGTATCTGGTCTTCTTAGAGAACAGGGTATACCTTGCTCGCTCTACATTGATGACCGCCTTAATGGGGAACTGCTAACGAAATCTGGGCCGTGGTCGATCCTCTATTCTGATAGGCGGAAACAATGCAGAGTTAAGGCTGTGAGGGCTGCCATATTTATTGTCTTTTCCGTGCTTGTTGAGCTTGGGTATACGATTGGGATTAGCAAGTCAGTTCTGTATCCGATAACTTCCTTACAGTACTTGGGCTTTCTGGTGGATTCTGAAAAGGAATCCTTCATCATACCGCAGTGCAAGATTGTAGCCTGGGCGTCCTTGCGAGAAAAGATACTGGCTTGTAAGAACTCCATGGACCTTAAGAGTCTGCAACGGTTCTAGGATAAATGTATTTTTTTGTCATTGGCTGTGCTGGCTGCAAAGTTGTTTATACGGGAGACGAGTCATGCAATCATGACAGCTTCGTCCAATGGGCTGGTTCCTCTGTCTCAGGCCTTGAGATCTGAGTTAATTCATTGGCGTTTCCTAGATACGTGGAGGGAATGTGTCCCCCAGGGAGAGGAAAGACCTCTGCAACTTTCTGTGTCTATAGATGCCTCAGGGTATGGTTGGGGCGGCATCTTTCATGAGTCATCTGGTGACCAATTTCTGGGCGATTACTGTGATGATTCCCAAAAGGGGTTGAATATTTCCTAGCCTTAGTAAACTCCATCAGGGCTGCTCCAGAATTTGTGCAGGACTGTCACGTAGACACGTTTATGGATAGCCAGGTTTTGATTGATTCGTAGTATGGTCAAGGGAGTAGAAGTCTCTGGAATTGATGAACGCTACTAAGGACCTTTTCGTCGCCTTGGCAGCCCGCAACCTGCATCTTAATCTTTTTCACGTCTCTTCAAGAGAAAACAGCGCTGATGGCCCTTCTCGCAAGATCTGCAGATCTGACTCCAAGCTGTCATCGAGTGTGTGGGAGCAAGTGGAGCAGGCTTTTGGTGGCATAACAGGTCACACATTTGACCTCATGGCCTTGGACTCTAAAGAAGTTATTGGAAGAGATGGGGTTCAGCTGCCTCAATTCTCTCCTTGCTTGAGCCCGTGTTCTCAAGGTGTGAACCTGTTCTGTCAGGACTTGGGGAAGATGGACAACATGTCTAATCCCTATGTTTTCCCGCCGTTTGGTCTTCTGGGTCCAGCCCTGAAGTTCCTCTATTGTTTTGGAATTCCTTTCACCGTGGTTGTTCCAGTATGTCTCCCGCGTCCATATTGGTGGCCGGAACTGATGGCCCGTTCCTTGGCTGGTATCTGTCATCTGTCTGGGTGCACTGGGTGTCCTTCAGGCGCCGTTGAGGTCAGGGTACAGAAGATTTCCGTGTCCTCATTCGTTGTGGGTTTTTGGGGTGTCTCGGTTCTAAGGACACTTTTTCCCGTTTTTGTGCATCTATCGCTTTGTTGTGGGGTGTTGTTACCTACCGAGCAGTGTTTTGTGATCTCCTTCATAGAATTGTGAACTAGGTAATAGGTAAGACAAAAGGAAACAACAAAGGAGAAAAACAAACAAAAAAGGTGTTTTTTGACCCTAGAACTTGTATTTTCGTGTGTTTTCTGTGGGTTTTCTACATTTTTATTTTTCCTTTTCTTTTAACCCACGGTGCCAAAGCTGTTTACCCCTGCGGTGGCCTACCCAAAGTGCGTGTATGCTAATGATGAAAATTTTCGTTTTTATCAACTCTATCCGCTCTCGCCTCACCAGAACGCCATCTTTGCAGACATCAAAGCCGCTCTCTCTGCACGCCGCTCCACGCTAGACCATCATCCTTCATCAACTCACAACACCGCCACCTGGGAGAAATTTCGCGTACTCTTGGGAAAACCGGGCACTGGCAAATCGCAAGTTCTCATTCGCACCATCGACCACGCCATACGCACTGAGATGTCTGTCCTCGTTGCAGCTCCTCTAGCCCTGCTGGCACAGGCGTACAATTCCATCTTCCTGGACGACATCGACAGTGACACGCTGCACGCTGCATTTAACATACCCATAGAAGGACCTCATCCCAACGACATCAACTACGCCCTGAACAAATACGATCTTGTCGTTGTGGACGAAGCGTCCATGATATCACCCGCCACATTTCACACCATGGCATCTACATTCAATCGCCTCAACACCCGCCCGGTTGTGGTACTAGCAGGCGATAAGTGCCAACAACAGCCCCTGGAAACCATTGACGGCCGCACCACAACCACCACCTCCATTATAAACGACCAGACATTTACATCGTCCAACGCAGTCACCCATACGCTCTACCCGCAGTTCCGCATTGTGGACCCAGAGTACGCGAAATTTCTCGACTACATACGTTTCATGCGCCCTAGCCAGCAGCGAGTAGACGACATCCAGACCGGAATAGTCTTGTGCCCTGACGGTGACCTATCTGATGATGACATCTGGGGCGCCTACCAGCAGCACCCGCACGCAGCTATAATGACCGTGTCTCGAAAAGCCGCCCAACGTATAAATGAAATAGTAGTTCGTAATCTCTTCCCCGGACGCCCCATCACCAACATCCCTTGTGCCTCTGTCATGGACTGTGATCCCATCTTCCCGCACAAAAACATGGAGGTCATATTCACGGAGAATAGGGACAAGGCCGCCCGCATCGTCAATGGCCAACAAGCCACCATTCTTGGGTGCCAAAATAACACAATCATCCTAGCCCTTCCTGACAGACAACGTGTCTTTGTCTACCCAGTCACCCATATGAAGAAACATACGCACATCACCCACTATCCATTCTGCCCTGCATACGCGCAAACTATCACCAAATCTCAGGGCAGAAACATCCGACATCTTATAATTTGGTTGGACTGCGACACAGTCCCTGCTGGAACAGGGTACGTTGGCCTTTCCAGAGTGCGAGCACGATCCAACATCTCTTTGCTGCAACCTATTCGGGCACACCAGTTAACTCCTGTGCAACTGCAATTCGTCTACTTCACCGCACTACACTCTGTTGACATCACTCTATCGCTTCCCACACTGACTCATTCCCAGTATTGGCATTCATCATATTCCTTAACCTTCTGTCTCTCTTGTCTTGACGGTAACGTTAACCTTCTGATGAAACTCCTGTGTCGGAGAACACGAGCTGAGGTAACCAACCCTTGGGGAGTGCCGTAAGGGAGTTTCCTCTGAAGCCACGCCGTTATTCTCATACCTTCTTTTCCTCTTTCTTCATCCTTTTCGACTCTCAAGCAGTGCTACCTCGTCGTGGTGAGAGTCCCCAGTAACCCGTAGACTCAATGTGTTCCCTGCGTCCATATACGGGTGAAGCCAAACGCACTGTTACCATCCCAGGGGGGGACATCGTGAGCAGTGGCATCTTCTACGACCAACTCGCCTCACGGGCACACATTACACACGCGTTACAACTTATGTACTTTTCTTTTTCAGATATGGCTAACAACAATCACTCGGCGGGCAGCACGCCCAAGCCGAACTATAACAAGCATTTTCCGTGCAGCTTTCTGCTGAACTACGGGGAAGCTCTGCAAGATCTGCCTGATGATAAAATCCTTGCACGCTTGAAGGATTGGAATTGTGAATGGCTAAGCCGGCCGAACATCGGCGTGTCGGAAATGGCCGCAACTCTCAAAGACAACTGGGATAACATCGCCAGACACAGAGGCACCGTCTTCACGCCTAGCTTCGTGGACAAGCTGGAAAGCTTCTGCAGCCCGATAATCCCAGCCCTGCGCCGCCTAGACAACGAGGATAGATATTCAAACGAGGCCCCCGATAAAGATGACATCTTGGACGTCATAGAAGCCATCCACAAGGATGAGGCCACGGAGACCATGTTTATGGAAGCTTTTAACGCCTGCGGGCCGGTGCTTATGATGGCAATACACGTCATCGCATTCAACTGCCTGCTGCATAATCCCGACGCACTAGCCGAGCAGTCGGTGAAAAACGCGGCAACAGATGCGCTGCCCACCCATAAGTCATCTATAACAGGAAAGGCTAAATGGGTATTTCAGCCAGAATTTATTATATTTTTTTGTTACAGACAGGTACTAAATCATGCACGTTACTTTACTTTCAGGATTATCAGACTGTGTATTAACATGTACTGCAAAAACCCCCACGTGTTAGATCCTCTTAGGAAACTTATTGTACTTCGTAGCAATCGCATGATCGGGTAAATTCTTCAAATGCTTGTTGTTGCTATGTGTTACAATAAAATAATAACGTGAGATATCAAACCATCTTCTACCACTGGCCCTAATTGTTTCATATTACAAACACCAGAATATTTACAGAGTCTATATATAGTCATATGGCACAGTTGAGTCTAAATCTGTCAATCGGATTCAGTGACCTATAGTTCTAGCACTCAATAATACCCAAAAAGCTTATTTGTTGTAACTAGCGTATAATAAACCCTTCAATTTGAAATAACACAAAGAATGTTTTGTCTTTATAGATTATACAAGAACAAAACTGAAGAAAAGCCGGGGTGGAATGACCAGGTGTTGAGGTGGTGCTTGGAAGCGGCCCAGGAGAGGGGTCTGAGGACAGAGGTCGAATGGGGAGGCTTCTTGATTGATGAAATGAAAATACAGGTTGGTGTTATTCTTGAGGAGCGATTAGCAAATGAAGGTATGTCCGAAAACCTAAAAATGACTTTCAACTGAGCTTAAGTCGTGGTTGCCTCCATACTAGCTACAATCCCTAATTCAGAAGATTTAAAAAGTATCATTCATTTTATGTCATTCATCCCACCTTGAACTTCACAAGTGGTCATATCAAAATTATTGCTCAAATACACCAGACAAGGACCAATCTTGCCTAGTATAACAGGAGCTACAGTATATAAGAGACCTGTATTTGAGCCCAACACTATTTTACAGTGCCAAATGTTGACAGTGAGAATGACAGCCTGACCTTTAACAACACTTGAACAACTGTTTTCTACTTCAATATGAAACATTAACCATTAAACACTATTTTTAACATAGGAAAACCTTGAAATGACAGTTAAAGGTGGAAAGCACAGGCTAGTTGACTTTGTTGACCTTGGTGAGGGCCATGATTTAATGTCAAGTCTAGCAGGTATACCATTGTTTTTCTTTCAAAAGTTTGTTTCTGTAATGTATTGCCGACAGGCTCCAATCAACGTATTGACAATATGTTACGATTCTTGTCTTTTCAGGCAAATATGATCCTCAATTGGCCACACATGTGCTACAATTAATGTTTTTTAGTGATTGTGGGTTTAGGTTTCCGGTAGCTCCATTTCCATCTGGTGATTGTTTAACAAGTGACTTATAATTTAACTTCTGGTAGGGTGTAAGGAAGATGCTAGAGCATGCAGGTTCACGTAAGTACATGTACCTTAATATGCGCCTCACCAAGACAATGTTCACAATCTTAAAACTAAAAAAATATATATATCAAGTTGATATCATAATAGCAGGTCTCTATTGTGAGGCAAAAAAGAGTAGACGGTGGATTGTTTAAAATTAATCAGGTCAGATTACCAAGAAAGAACAAAGAGGAGTTAATACTTACAACTCCTTCTTGCCTGGTTCAAATTCTTTGCAAGGGCTGCTATAACACCAAATACTAAACATTAAAAAATATATACTTCTGTGTATATTACACAAGTATCTCTAAATGTAAGAACAAAGCAAGAAATAAGATAATTTTATTATCACAAAAATTCACTAAATATGTGTGTTGTAGGTGACTTGACTAAATATACCAAATTTTGGCGCAACACTGATGTGATGAAACTACTGGGCAAATTCTCTTCTTTCTAAAAATAAAACAAAACATGAAGCCATGAAAAAAACTATGTTCATTTATTGACCTACTCAATCAGTCTCAGGAATTAAACATTCATCCTTTCTTTTCTTTCTCTGTCTTGTGTTATACAAAGAATATACTAGTGCATTATGGACGGAGCTGACACAAACAGACAGCTTATAAGGGTCCACTTCAATGGGAGAGATCCTGTAGCTGATAAAATTCATAACAAGTAACATACACCGGAACACCAATGGTCTTCATCATGGACCCCACATTTTTTTTTTACTTAGTATCTTTAACATGCATGCATGTTAAGAATGTCTCGTTGCCAGTGAACTTGAGAACCACATCAGGAACACTGCACTTTAGAATGAATATATCTTTACAAACAATAAGGTTCTTAAATTATGCCAACATCTCAAAAATACTGACACAAAGAATTCAATCATAGCCGTATCCCTTACCCAATTTCCTAGTATAAACTCACTTATACCCACAGCAAGTCACAATTTTTAAGGCGAAGCACCTTCTAACATTACATACAAGCACACACAAGGATAATGTACTCTCTACTTTGAAAGTTAGCATTAATGCTACTTTTACCTTGTTTATTCAGCAAATTTAAAAAAACTGACAGGTAGTTTTAATTATTTAATCTTCATTCACCCCCACATAAACAAAAACAGAAACAATATTGAGAAGAGTAATGAAAGTGGAAAGCCGCGGTGCCTAAATATCAGTGGCAAAAACCTGGTTTGGCAGCAATTCCAAGATGCATTTGAATGGGACCAAGAATCAATTAGTATACCAAGGCACGAAAAATTAAGCCCTCTGCATTTCGAACTGGACCCAGCATCCAAAATGAGGAACTGCCTTGCTGAGGATGTACTGGATGAAAAAATGCCATTTCTAATGCAGGTGAAATGTGACTTCATTAATAGATAGGAGTTCTAGCTTGGTAATCTTACCTGACCCAAAAACTTCCTGGTTCATTTACACAGTATAATGGCAAACATTCACAATGGAACAAAGGTCTTCTTTTGGTTTTTCTCAACTAATTAACTCCACTTTTGGACTACGATGATCCTTGATAAAATGCAAGCTTGAATCATCTGAACTGTCAACAAAATACCAACATTTGGCAATGTTTTATTTTTTTCTTAAAAGGTAATCATCCACAGATGATTTGACACCTATTAATCATGGCCCTATATTAATAAATATGTTTTATTTGTCTTCATCACAGAAGTATAAAGAGGATCTGACAAGTCAAGACAATGACAGTTCCCATCTTGATGGACCTATCTCCTTGCTCACGCACACGTCTAAAGTTATTGAACTATTCAACAGGAAAGAAAATATCACTTCCACGTCTGATCGCAGCCTAAAAGATCTGGACCGTTTCTATAGTTTTATGAGGGAATGGAGGGAAAAAAACTGTTGACAATAAATATAGCTTTGTCTCAACCAAGCTCTGGTTTGATGGGCAGTCCATGTGACTGGGATTTAGATCCATGGTGGTCATAAAACTGCCCAATTCCCAGCATCAGTATCAAACCAGCCCTGGTTAACCAAGATGGTGTGGAAAGCCATTTCTGCCAAGTACGTTCATGCAACGGGCAAAACAACAACCCGACATATCTACAGCAGGAGTCAGCACAAAATTCAATACGCTTTGGGCAAACAACTATTAGCCGTAAGAGTAACGTTGGCAAAGCAAGTGACAACTCACTGGTTCCTTGCTCCTTGCCAAGTGGAAAGATTAATACATGCAGCTTATTTCTAAATACTTGTTAGAACGAACAAAGAAATTAAATTGAATTTATTGTTAAAGCAGTCCATGTCTGGGTCACTTTGAGCCCCCTCCCCAATTTGTGTGTCTGAGTTATGAAAATATTTGTTTAAATAAATATCATTGCCATTTTCATAACTTAGCCACACAATTTCGAAAAGGAAGAAGGTTTTAACTCAGAAAAGGCCTATTCTTTATTACTGTTAGGTTTGTGCGTAATCTATTTTTACACTTTGGACAGTATCATAAAAAACTGCAAAAAGCTTCGGGAATAAACCCTCAGCTGTGGTACGTGTCTTGTATAAGTTGTAACGATATACATGTAGAAGATTTGTTATTCTAGAAAAATATATAGCCATTGTGCCAGGTACAATATATATTGCTTTTTTTAACCTGATAATCTGATCCTAATCCTTACACTTCCAGTTGAGTCATCAGCATGTGATGCAATGACCTGGTACTGTGAATCATCCAGTGCTGCAGTAAATGGCATTGATCTCTCACTTTGGATGCATCCAATAAGCTTTAAGGCCAGTGCCACTTTGGTTTCACTACATCTGAAGGACACCTCGTAAGCCTCACAAAGGCATATCAACTATTTTATGTTATTTTAATAGATTCGCCAATTATTGGCAGGGTCACCACAACAGCAGGACGCCAATCACTGCGGGCCCGTAACAGTGGAATGCTCTGTTTCATGTTGCAAGTAGTTGTGAGTAACCATTCTGACCTTTATACCGTAGTTAAAATAAATGTTGTAAACATCAAAGTTTCAAGCTTACATGACAAAACCGAAAGGTAGTATGGAAACAACGAGATATAACGACATGACAAACGTGCTTCGTATGTCTTCCTTCTTTAAAGACGTGGAAACGAGGCACTGTGGTGAAGTAGCAAAGAAAATAAGCCTCTTAAAAGACTTATCAGGGAGAAAGGTGAAAAATCAGGGAGGATGGAGAAACGGCTGAAAAAATTAGGGAGGAGGGAGAAAAATAGGGGAAAAAATAGGGAGAAAAAAATTTAACTGCCCGTTCCTCACCCCTCTTGGGAGTAGACAAACATTCATGCTGCCGACAAAGTGGCAAAAGGAGGAATACGAGCATGGTAGCAAGACAAGATTGCAATTTTCGAGTCTTGGTAAAACCAAGTATACAACCGACAAAGTCATGAGGGGCATGAAGGAATGCCTTCATGACCATTTGGCTAGCGCATCAAGTTCTAAAGAAAGCCAAACAGGCGAATCGGAATTTATGCAAAGCAGCAAAGAGGAAGAGATGAAAGGATCACAAACGAAGCTATGGAAAGGAGAAGACATGGAAAGGCGATGGTTTGTTTGTTAGTCATCTCAGATTATGGATTTGCTTTAACAAATATATGACAAGTCCAAAGGCAGCAAGCTTTTCGGTGTTTTTTTCAATAGCATTATAATATTGACTTATTGTAGTGAGCTTGACCTTTTACATGCATTTCTGGCATGGACAAGTAGCCGTATATGCATATTTTCTGACATATAAGTTATTTAACTGACACATTTACTTATTATTGATTTTGTTGTTGTTTTCACTACACTGTATGATTATCCTCATTTTGATTTCAGTCGTTTTATGTGTCATACCGGGTATTCTTGTGCTTACCAAAGTTGAAAAAGGTGGTCTTGGTGCCTCTTTGAATGCAGTCTTCAAATGTAATAGCTGCACTGTCAATTTTCAGAGGTTAGCACTAATGGACGGTTATAAAAGAACTGTGATGGGACTTGCGCCAGGGGAGGTATTCTTTATCTCCAGTCTAGCTTTGCCAAATCCTTGGAATAAGCTGTTTTTCCAAGAACAGGTATTATGACATCATCAACCCTGTTTACCCACATACCACGTCAATACGAGATGAAATGTGGGAAGAGGAAAAGGCAGAATGAAAGAAACAGATGCTAATGTGCTGGAAAGGCCAGTCGTTACAACAGATGGTGTGTGGCATACTTCACTAAAAATGGTTCTTTTATTATTACGAACTAAACACTGGCGGCTTTTCTGGTATGGGCATAAGTGCATGCAAGGGAAGGATGACATCATTGAGGAACCACTCTATGCTGGCACGGTCAAGTCTATAGTAACCTAAGATCAGGCCCAATTTTAGCGGTTCTCATACATTCTCTCCAACGGCTACCGTTAAAATTGGGCCTGATACAAATGCTCTCACCTTTGTGCTCGTTACTGCCAGATTTTGGCCGTAAAGCTGATTGGCGGAAATGCCGGAAGTTGAAAGCGTTTATTCCTCTTGTGGTTGTTTTCATGAATGATCCGTTGTCGGCAGAGAGAAAGATCGATCTTGATGTCTTCTTTATTGTTTTATGGTCTTATGGTAGGAAAATATGCCTTAATATGTGCCATGGAAATTCAGAAAATTCATATGGTTGTTAATATCTTCTCAGGATTTGCTTTATTTACGGAACTAATGTGCGTGTATCGCAGAGTTGAATCCCTCTGCAAGTTGTTGACGGCTAACAAGGCCCCTTTTGATTAACAGATAAAAGCCAGTCTGCTTTTTTACCACGCGTGAAAAATTTGCATACTAGAAAAACGAGCAACGGAAGTAATTTTGGTTGGCTGATTCGGCAAATGTCAATCAATCAAAAAAGTGGGCGGGCAGATGTTTCGTAGAAGGTTTGTATCAGGCTCTCTTTTCGTTTTGCCTTGCCTGCCGGAATGTAATTTTCAAAGCGAAACTAAAATAGAGCCTGATATCAGGTTAAGTCTATAGAGGGGATCCTTGCTGGGGAATGTTACAAACAGGCTGAGAGGGGTTCCATGTCGACACAGTTGGCAAGATAGAGATTCCAGTTCTGCTAAGTCCATCACTGAACACAACTCCAACCCTTCTAAACTGTGTATGCATGCAGCATGCATGTAGCATACATGCATCATGCATGGAAATGGTTTTTGCATGCATGCACTCTAAATTGCATGCTTGGAGAAAGTGCTTCAATTTGTGCACTCAGAGCATGCAAAGGTACAAAGTTTAGAGAACTAAAAACAAAATTGGTGACCTAAAAATATGATGAACGTATGAAACATATGTTTTGCTTTTAATCTGAATCTTCTTCTTTTCTGGTGTCACAAAATTTCTTCAGCTCTTGTTTTGTAAGGCCCGTCAAAGATCACAGTTATATATTATTGTTTACGATAATACCAACCACATGAAACTCATAAATAAAGGTATCTAATTAAGTAGATGGACTAATCCCCTTCTACAATTAAAGGCGTAATGCTAAAAGAAGAACGTTCGGTTTATCCATATATTTTTTATTGGTTTCACTTATAAAAAGCTGAGATTCTTGTTACACATAGGATTACATGATCTCTCATAATACAAAATGTCTTAATCCAAAATAAGATATTTACGAGTGAAAGAGAGAGAGAGAGAGATCCTGACCTATTTACTGTGCCCCAATGTCAAGTGCTAGGAAATAGTTATTTGTCTTCTTCCTCCTTTGGGTGCCACATATTCTACAGATACGTTCCATGCAGTTTCTCCACAGAATGTCGCAAAGCATACTCCATGATACTTTAAATACTGTCGTCAATAGTTACAGAAGCACCTAGGTAAAGAGGTTGTGGAATGTCAACACTTTTTTCTACTCCTTCCAGATCGGAAGTCTCGTCATCTATTCACTCTTGCTCTAAGATATATACCTGGAATCGCTGTAATCCCTAAATCACACCGTTTATCAGATGGTCGGGCTTGGGTACAGTTTTGACTGGTGTATCAGCCTCCTCTTCAGGGGTATCTTCCTCGAAATAAACACTCTCACTCTGATATTGAGTTATTTACAACTTCTGATAAGTCATAACGCATCTTCACAGTCATCTGCAGTCTCAGTTCCACCACTGTGTGCACTGTCGTTGCAACCTACACTCATCCTCAATAAAACTCCCTTTTATATGACCTGCAATTGATGATGCACCCTTTTTAGCAGAGACAGAGTTCAGTCTTTAGGATAGGAAAATTTGTATCCTTTTTCGTCAGTTTATATTTTCGTTTTGTCGGCATGTTTGCGCTAAACGGAAAGAACATGCATGCTTCTTTCAACCTACCTTTTGCAGAGAAACAAACCAACCCTCAACTTCATGTATCATTGTCTAATAAACTGCTTTGTTTACTTGACTGCGCAACATACAAGGTACATGACTTGGCAATTGCCTGATGTTAAATAAACCTAATTGAATCCTGCGATATAACCATGTGAGACCTTACAGGATAGAAAGAAAATCCTTGCAAATGTTTTACATGCTTTGACTGTCACTAGAAATTAAAGACATTATAATAATCCAAAAATCTTTTCATTTCAGACTTGCTTCAGAAGACCTACCCTAAATCTTACACATACTCAGAAGTACGCACAGTGGTTGGTGGCAGGGATGCCATGCCGGTAAGGACACAGTTGTGGTGTCCCTGCTAAAGAAAAAATAACTTTTCTGCAATTGAAAGCAAATGCAAAAGTACGTTATATGAAATCAGGACTTGACAGTGCTTAACACAGATAAGTTCAGTTGTTTGAAAAGTATCAATTTACTTTTTTTTTACTTAAATCGGTTTCAAATTGCAAGTTTTCTAAATATTTGAGGTAAGTTATATTTTCCCTCCTTTATAAGTATATGGTAAAACCGCAGATGATATTAACTGTTTTCTAAATCAAATTTAGTGTCATTGTGCAAAGAAAAAATGTTTTTGCAGTTTTTTAAAGTATATATTGACTTTGTTAAAAATAAATTGATTTCAAATTTCAAGTTTTGTAAATTTAAGATATCAGTTTCTTTGTGAGCATCTTTTTTATAATATGGTGAAAATAATTAAAGTAGATGAAATTGCCTGACTTCAGAATCAAATCCAGTGTCACTGTGAAAATAAAAATATTTCATGGCTGTAATATTTCTGTATGTTTCTCTACTATTCTAAGTTATGTACAATAAATTTCAGGTCATATGCATGCACATCCTGCATGCATCTTCATACACGAAAATGTTCCTGAGTAATTCCTTTGCATGCATTCACCTTTTCATGCCTGCAGCATGCGTTCTCTTTGTTTATGCATGAAAGAGCATGCAAACCGGCCAATTTGCATGCATGTTTCATGCAGCATGCAAGACGTGCAGGCAAGATTCCTGCATGCAAAGCATGCGTACACAGTTTAGAAGGGACCGACAAAGTGTAGAAGTGTGGAGGGCACGTTTGACAAGCTCACATGAACAACCTTACAGAGGCTGCAAAGAATAAGGAATTTTTAAGACACGCGGAAAAATTCAAAAACAAGTTTCCTTATATTAAAACACTCAAGTGCAAATGTGGATGGCACAAGTCTGTCTGTGAGTGTTTATCAGAGACATTCACAACCGGAGCTGGAATTAACCACTTTTGCATTCTTCAACAGTGAAATAGCCCTGAAGATTATGTAGAGCGTATATATGAAAGTTGTTTCCCAGTGCCACTGCAGACACATTCGTACCTGGGATAGAGGGTCATGTGGGTTCCACCCTTAAAGTTTATGCAGTTACAATCAATGTCATGAGGATGAAGAACCCAGCTGTCACTGGATAGCCTACAGACTTGAATGAGAAAAAAGGGCAGAGGATTCAGAGGGCTGTCATTCACGCTGAACTTGGAAGAGGGCATTCAAATCTGTGTAAAGCAGATTTCACAGTACTTCCTCAGTTCAGAGCAAAGGATCAGCATTTACAGAGGTACATATTATGTAAATGACTTACTTTTTCCATAACTTGAAATTCTAATGTCTACAGCTTCCGAAAGTCATTATTATTAGAGTATACCAAACCAACGATTGGCCAATTAAATTCAACTTAGTATTTGCAGAATATTTTCTGCTCACTTCTGGGAACTGCAATAGATATCACACACGCTTTATATTTGTAAGGAAAATTGATTCACTTGTGTCTGATGAAAGGTATTTATCTGCTACCATTTATCTGCACGTTTGTTTCTGACCTTTGTTCAATGTGTAGTTGCAGCGTAATAGGTTTTCAAGTGTCGGTGGAGATGGTCTGTTGAAATACAGTAAACACCCGCATATTAGAACAAATGGATTAAGAACACCAGGCTGATATTTGTGACCTCTCAGGCAAAAACGTTCCGAACGCTTAGCCGTTTTTACACGGATAGCCGTTCACTAGCCGTTCATCAGCCGTTCGAACGGACTGGCATGCCGTTCGAACGCCTCGAGCTAACCGTTCTAAAAAATTCATCATCCGTTCGAACGGTTCGAGCTATGCGTTCGACAAAACTCATCAGCCGTTCGAACGGCTCGAGCTATCCGTTCGAGAAAATTCATCAGCCGTTTGAACGGCTAGAGCTATCCGTTCAAGAAAATTCTTCAGCCGTTTGAACGGCTAGAGCTATCCGTTCGAGAAAATTCATCAGCCGTTCGAACGGCTCGAGCTATCCGTTCAAGAAGGAAACAGTAAGTTATTTTGACGACTTCAAAACAATAAATTCGCCATTCTTTGTTAAATGATGCATGCCGTCATGTTTACATTACACAAACAGTCGTCACGCTTCTGTTCTTTGTTTACCTCCGCTTAAATGATACTCACTTCATTTTTTACGGAAAAACGTTTGATTCACAAGCTCCTATTAAATTGAAAACCTTACGGTCCTTACGTGTTCGTGGCGGCTTAAGAAGCCACGCACTTCTGCCTTGCGAGAGAGATTAATTTCAAGATAAACATTGCTCACAAGATAAATGTGACACTACGGCGCTGTGGGCTCTTCCTTTCACCATGCGCTTCGTTTAGCTTGTGTTTTCACAGGCGGCACAGACGTACTGTTTGTGGAATTAATTTTTTAAACAACAGTGCCGAAGTGTATGTGACTCGTTTCAAGTGATCTTTTCACAGATTGTGTCAATACGGGTTGTAGAATTGAAGTTATGTCTTGTTCCTACCGTGTCAAAATTATGCAAATCACGCAGCCGACAAATTGGCACGCGCTCGTTTGTTTATTCATTATTTCGTTCGCACTGAGATATCGAAGAGGAAAGATAAGACAAGGAGAAGCGTCGTCTACTCAGCGGAAGCATTCTAGCGGCGAAATGTATTAAAATCATTGCTTTAAATCATTGTCGAAACGTTTGCGTGACATTATGTTAATTAAGGAAATGAGCGCGGCAGACGAGAGATGTTATTCTCAGTAAAGAAATTCCCTTGACTCTAAGAAGACTGATTTTCAATGCAGCAATAGTTTATTTGAGGTTTCGAGGTTTATTTCTCGTCACAAGTGAACCATTAAATTATTTGGTACGACAGTCGTTCGATTGATAATAATGTAAACACAAGGCGCCCACAGAAGTGGCGTGTCCGTCTTAGTTTTCGGGGGTCTTAGTTTTCGCAACAACCGTGTCCGTTTGTATGTTCGAAATATAAATAAAGGTATGGGAATATTGAAGAATCTTAATATCGTAAACTGATATCGAGTAAAGTCTATGTTAAAGTTCAAAATCAACGTAAATCTACCTCGTTTGTTGTGTATTGTCGTTTCTGCGGCTCTAAATGGCGAATTTGAGCGATTTAGTGGGCTTTGCGTTGACTGTTACTGCATGACTTGTTATTATGTCATCCTTTCGACCTTATCCGTTCGGAAATTTTGATTTGCCGTTCATCCTTTCGACCTTATCCGTTCGGTAATTTTTGATTTGCCGTTTATCCGTTCGAATAATTTTTGTTAGCCGTTTATCCGTTCAACCTCATCCGTTCGAAAATTTCAATTAGCCGTTTATCCGTTCGACCTCATCCGTTCGAAAAATTCAAGAAGCCGTTTATCCGTTCGACCTCATCCGTTCGAAAATCTTAATTAGCCGTTCATCCATTTACGGTACCCGTTTCGAACGGCTTGCCTAACCGTTCGTCGACCGTTCGCTTGCCGTTCCGTTCAGCGTTCGAACGGCTAGCGTTCGGAACGTTATCGCGTGAGAGGTCACATTTGGCCAATAAAGCCTTGTTTTTATAAGAACAAGATCAACCTGAAAATTGTAACATGTTCTTATAAAATGGTCAAAGTGTCATAATTACAAAACATGGAAGTTTATATTTTCTGTCGGATAACTACATAACTCTATCAGCTATCAAGCTGTCTTGTTTTGGTATTGAGTACTTTTTTTCTACAAAAAATTATCTAGTTGTTCTGTAGGGTGAGAATAAAAAAATTGTCACATCAATGTTGTAAACTACTTGGATAAAAATTGAATAAATAAGTATAGAATTTTATTGCTGCATCAAGTTTTTGCATTGGGTATGCTATGCTGAAAATCAGTTAAGTTCATGTCCTGCAGTTTCTGCTCAGGGTTACAAAACATAGTTTCTTGAGAAATAGAGCATTGCCAATCAGTCGATAGTCCACTGGAAGTTCTCTGTTGAATTTACTCCCAATACACTCCGGACTCAAAATGGTGTGGTTCTGGGGCTCCGGACCAAAATAAACAGGGCTCCAGGGCTCCCGAGAAATTGACCAAGGGCTCCAGGCTCCGCTATGCTTTTTTGCTTTAATCCAAAAGCAAATCATAGAATTGAGAAAATACAGCAATTTCTATTTCTTAAACGCTGTTTTTATACGTTTTTCTCAACTCTACTCGTGGTTCACAGTTATCTAGAGTTATTTATCAATCATGATCAATGGATGCGTTTAATATTTGACACAGTTTAAACCTTTATACATGATGCAGTTAAAAAGTAGTAAGTGTGGATTACAGCGCATGCCCAGAACAGCATCAATACAATGAAAAGAACAAATGTTAGTTAGCCTCAGTCTAGTTTACTGTTTTTTTACTGTCTTTGTTCCGATTCCCAGCAAACAACAAACAAATCACATTGTGACGCTATCTGTGTGCAAAAATGTCCAAATTTTAATATTTGGGGATACGGACTCCGCAGCAAACGTTTTGAGGGCTCCAGGCTCTACAGCAAAATAATATTAGTGCTCCAAGCAATGAAGCAATGGGGCTCAGCTTCGCGGAAACAACTTTACGGCTCCTGGGCTCCGGCAAACCCCCCTTAGGGACCCTGTTCAATTGTTCCATCCTTTGATAGAAACTTGTAGATTTGAGAAAGTTCAGCAGGGACATGACCAACAATCTTGTCCTCCTCATATTTGACTGCAATTGCAAATCGGCTGTGCGGATTATCGGGTTCCATTTCACAGAAAAGGATCTCCCCAATGTAAACCGTAGATTCCTTGACATTAGCATGATAACCTCTTGTACTTGCCTCTAAATACACTTCATATTCATTCGCCATTAGGTAAGAGATGATTTTCATAAAATATTTTTGGCGACTCACATGACCTCACAGCATTTTGCAAGCCGAGTAAATTCTCCTGAGCATTTACAACCACCTATGGTTGGTAGACAGTTCTGGCCCTTTCCTTCGACCAGCAACTCTTTTTATTGGCCATCTGAGTTGACATGTATGCAGTTTAATGAACAGCAACTTGAAGATTCCTCTCAGCTCAGCACGATCCACAACATCTCTGACGTGTCAGGAGTACCCGATGGGGCCGCTCTACAAAAAACCTGCTCGACACACATAAATTGAGCTGGCTGGGAAATTAAATTTTGGCTACTTGCTGGCTGGGAAAATTGAATTTTGGCTATCTTGCTTGCTGGAAAATCGATAAAGACGCCCTGCTAGCTGAGAAGTAATGCTGCGAGGCTGGTTCTAGCTAGATAGAAGGATTTTTTTCCCTGGCTGTGTTTTGTAAAAAATTAGTGTGACCTGACTCGGTTCAGGGTGTCTGGTCAATGTGTTTAGAAAACCGCCGACACTTCAAAAATGGGGTGGGGTGTGTCAATTTCAAGTAATGCAACAACATACCATAAGTCATGCTGTGGTTTACTGTCAAATAGTGACAACACACAGTTTTTCAGTACAGCCTGGCAGCTAGCTAATTTGAAGGTGCTGAAGTCGTTTCGCATTCATTTCGTACCGAAATCTTACTATCACTCGATAGAGGCCTCTTTTTTGCATGTTTGGTTGCGTTGTCTTTGCGTGGAAAGCAGTTAGGACCTGTCTGGCCACCGATCTGTATCTGGAAAGGCAGCGAAATTGGAAAAGGTGAGCCAAATGTTGCATTGCTTCTGTTGCTTTGTCGCTTAGAGCACCGGTGTACGAAACATGACCTTTGCAGTCACTACCATAGACTTTAGTAAGAGGAACGAATTCAGCGCTGAGGTGATCTTTGTTTTGTCCCCGAAATCAGCGAAATTGGTGCAATTATGCCGTTGAAACAATTGTGTAGTTTTGACTGAAAATCCGTCATATAGTTTAAATCCAGCCTTAAGCGCAATACCTTTATTGGGCTTAATTTGCTGAAAATAGACGGGTAGGTGCTGTAGGTGGATGATGTTTGAGCAAAAATATTAAAATGAGGTGAATTTGGAAATAATATCACTGTTATGTTCTCCCTCTAGATCCTGTCAGCTGTCCTGTTCATTGGTGTTCACTCAGGCGGCGGAAAACGTTGTTCGTTTGTGGATATTTGGAAAGAGTTTACTTAGTCAGATACTGACACAACTTGGAGGAGGTATGAGCTATTTTTGTTTGTTATACCTACGTGTCCTAGACCTAATGTTTTATTAAAAAGGGGCGTCAATGTTGCGACAGATAAGCGGGGTTGTTTCAGTTCATGACACATTCACATTCACATTTCAAACCTGCGGATTGGTCAGTGCTGGTCTGTGCCATAAATTGTATTTTACAGTTAATACCAAACAGCTTTTTTGAAAAGGACATTTCGTTTGAGTGGAAAAGAAAGAGTATCCTTCCACCGTTAAAGTAGCCGTCTATAAATATCTGTAAAACGCAGAACGGGCATCAAATTTATCTGATTTATCGCTGTGGCTTAATAATATGTCCGGTAACCGGTCAAGTTTTCAAAACACTAAGTGACCGGCAGTCCTATATTCTCCGTAAATTTCACAAAATCGAAAAATCCCAGCTAATCTAAATTATCATATGTCAATTAAGAAAACTCAAGCAATCCTGGAATGCTTCATAGATCTCAAGTGTGGCGTTTGGTTTACGCTGGGCTCAGCAGACGAAACCACGTTTTGTGACACTAAGAACTATTCTCCGCAAATTTGGCATCCTGACGTTAGCACTTGGCATGAGCAAAACCTTCGCGTTCCTAGAAAGGATCACAGAAATAACGATCCAGATTTCACTGCATTGAAAAGGCTCGTAGAAAACCTAATCAACGCCGACAATTTGGCTAAATCTGTGTCTGTACACAACCTCTCTGCTATCTCCTCGCTTGAAAAGCCTACCGTCATTAAACCATGTGGTCAAATCCTGATCGCGGCTACAAGGCACATCATCTTCTGCATTACTGGGAGTATCTCAGAAAAGCTTGTTATTTTGACAGCACGGGAAATGTGCGCAAAACTCCGATCAATTTGATTGGTTACTCTACCGATTCCGTGGGTTTTTCCTTGGCGGCGGCAATTCAACTGATGATGCCAACAGAGGAGGAAATCAAGGAAGGAGTACAATATTTGGCCCTTGGAATAGATGACGAGGAGTTTGCCTCCCTGTACTATTGGCATCTGCCTTCAATTGCGTACTTGGACTACGACCATGAGCAGAGGTTGTTCCTGAAGAATTTGAAGCATGACACGCATGAATTGACCTTTTGGGAAGACGAGCGTAGATCGTCGCGGGTGTCAACAATAAGGCACTTTTAAGATCTGAAACACTGATGTCAAGAATTAGGATTAGAATGTGGATTTAACGCCTCAGATCATCTGCTTGTTTATCTCCTTAATCAAAATTCAGACGCTTGTGAACGACTATTCACGAACCGTATTGCGGACCTACTCGATGCACATGTTCCTGGTTCCAATGGTACTAGTCTTTATGTAAGAGCCGTTTATCATCTGATACAGCCCTTCAGAGTTCCAGATTTTGGCTCGCCAGAGGACGTACACAAGTCAGTTTCCTGTGACATCACGATATTTCGTCTGTGGAAGAAAGTCATTGAACTAAAAAAGTTAATCCTTCAATCAAAACCTGGTGCAAAACACAATCCGACAAAATGCGGAAAGTTCCTCACTTACGGCTGTTACAGAACTGCCGAAATCCTATTCTCTGCAGCCACAATTCACCAACTGGCAATGTTTCTACATTTTAAGGAGCTTGGGCATATCTGGGCATCCCCTTACAATTCTGGAACTAAAGTTACTGAAAGAATCATAGGAGAAATGCAAGGGAAGACGACAGAGCTTCAGAATCTTGACTCCCAGCCTACGTTTGGCAATATGCTTGAGAGGTGTTCCGAGGTACAATTTAACCTAAATGCGAAACAACGCCTGAGCTCTGCTGGAGCTAACGTGAAAGCGTCAAATAAGAGAAAGAACATGGCTTTTGCTTTCAAGGAAATGAAGCACACATCAAACTATAAGTACTCAAATGACTTCACATCCTTCAAAGCAACGCAAGTAAGAGCTCACAGAGAAGGGGTCAAACAGGGACAGGCCCTATTTTCCAAATACCTACCCCAAGAATGCATTAATCTGCTAAAGCAAACCGGCAATTGGGATGTACCATAAAAGTTAACAAAGCCACGTGGTTTTACAGTTGTTGAGGGCGATCTCCCTGCAGGTTATAATAAGCTGGACAAGTCATTCACAGACACACACTTGGAAGGTTTGGAATCTCTTTGCAGTGGAGACAATGAAGAAGAGCATTGAATGATACTGATAAGGATGAAGAAAGCGTAAACACGGTTGAAGATGGGGAAAACCAGAAAGTAGACGAAGAAGATGAAGAAGAAGATGAGAAGGAAATAGAGGAAGAAAGAGAAAGCGAAGGAGACGCTGGTGGTCGTGCCTGGAAGGTTAGCAGGTATACTAATGGGAGGTTATCCTACGTGCACATAAAGCAGGCACTCAAACTCTTATTGCCTCGCGAATACATCTCTCGATGCCGCCAGAAAAGGCACTGGGCATCTAAGTATCTTCCAGGAAAAGAACATGAGAACCCGAAGCATGACATTTTTAAGTACTGCAACATTGCACTTAAGGTCACGCAGGATGGGAAGCGGAAATATCGTATCGGAAGAGTGGAAGCCATGGAATCAACGAAGGACGGCTCTGAGGTCATTAGTTTTCAGCTGAAAAGCAAGGCTACTGTGCGAATTCAATTTTCCATGTATCAAAGAGAAGACGACATTTATTTTGTTCCCGCAGACGTGCTCCTTTCAGACTGGAAGTCACAATCAAGCATTATTGGTACAGTCAATATGCAACCAACACCCGGGAAACGAGGTAGTTTCACCCTCCATCCATCGTGTAATGAAAGTCTTCAGAAACTTGGGATTTCACCATTCAATGCCGATGATTGTAATTCGCCGACTGAAGATGAGCAGGTAGACCCTTCAACTTCCCTGATCGATGACGAATTCTACGAGGTAGACGATGTTGTTGATAGACGACTGTCTAAAGATGCACATTGTTATGAATACAAGGTACGGTTCAAAGGCTACGGCCCCCAAGATGATATGTGGCTACCCGCATCCTTCTTTAATCGATCGATTCACTTTGGCTCTACCTCTAAATTTGAAAGAAAGAGGAAACATACCATCGACCTGGACAATGTCATCGAATGAGGCAAAAGAGCAAAGCGGTGTACTAGCAAGAATAGCAGACGTAATGCTTCCAGATCTGACAGGAGGGAAATGAGAAGCAGTAAAAAACAATCTAAGCCGCAGACAAGCACAAAACGAAATGGGAGACTGAACCATCACGACCATTCTAAAGATCATATGGCTCCTTCTGCATCCAAAACCTCTGTCATGGACGCCAAAGCCCATCAGGTTCTTAGTGGTTCTGACGAAGAGATCAGTAAAGATTCAGGGAAGGGCAAGAGGCGGCATACAGTTAGAGGAAAAATGGGGCAAGGTGTTTCTTTATCAGAGCGCCCAAAAGAATGCCCCTCGTCACAGAGAAATGTACCGAAATCAAACAGAAGAAAATGTTCTAAGAAAGAAAATAAGGGAAGATTGTTTCGTTCCTCTAGTTTAGTGCAAATGACTGACAGCGGCAGCACGGAAATCATCGATACCAACACGGGTTTTGTTGGTAGTGAGCAAGACAAAGCTATCTCAGTAGAAGATGTTGTAATTGATGAAAGAAATACGTCGGTAAGCGGCATTTTAGTAGATGTGGTTCGCAATAATGAAAACTTTTTTCATCCCAGACCATTATTGAGTCAGGCAAGTTATCCCCCTGTTGATGGAGCTTTGACTGTTTTTGAGATAGTTACAGAATGTGGAAACAACCTCACAGATCCAACGCAAGTATTCGTGCTGCCACCACAGTCTGTGCTTTCAGAGATCGAAGAAAAGTTGAATAAAAGTAAGACTACTCCCTTGTTCTTCAAGTTTCCAGGTTATGGCATTTTTGATAGGGACGGAATTGGAGTGTTGGGAAGGTTCCATTTAGTCAAAAGTCTCCAAAGGCAGGTACAGTTCGAAGAAAAGTGGTTGAAACAGGCCTTTAACAATGAAGAATATGAGCAAGAGGTTACTGCAGCGATGCTGGATAGATGGAACAAAGATGGCAGTTTCTTAGCGTCATATGGAAACTATAAAGTCACGTCTCAGGTTCTATCATCATTGGTGGGAGAGAGAAATTTGTGCGACGAAATTATCGACTTTTTGATTCAAAAGTACTGTGACAAAGCCAACGCTGTTGAAATGCACCACGGGTTAAACATCTTACTTTCATCTTTTCTCTCGACGGGCGCAATTTTAAGAAACGTGGTGGAGAGGTTAAGTCTCACGAATGACATGGAAAAGGTGGGACAAATGTTTTTGCCTGTGCACCTACACAACTCACATTGGGGCTTAGCAGTTTTCTCTGTAAGCAAAAAAACCATTTCCTTTGACGATGGCTTCCATTGCGCAATTCCAGAAGAACTCAAGCACAACTCAAAGGAAATATTAAAGATCATTCACGAGACAACTGGCAATGAAATGTATTTACCAGCAGTATGGAACAATTTTAAACGTTTCAAAGTCCCTATGCCGGATCAACCAACCAATGGTTCTGGAAGTTGCGGGGTGGCAGAAATTTGCACAGTCAGGGACATCTGTAACGGTCTACTTCACACCTATAGTTGGACGTACGAAGATGCACCCACTTTACGTGCAGAGTTAATGGTTGAGATTTTAGACTTAGAAAGGAAATAGCGGCGTCATATACATCAAAATCAACCGCCCGTGAAGTCTTTACAAGTTATTGCCTCTTCATCGTCTTCTTTACAAAACAACAATGAATCTGCTTACTTCTTCATCGTTTTGTTGGCTCAGAATCAAAGATTGATTATGCGTTCCTTCATTATGATTAATCAGATTACACATTCCTGGAATGTGAAACACTCTTCAATATCTACATCCCTTCGAAAAGAAAACTGATTGAACACTCTTCCTTGGATTACATTTTATTACCTCATTGTTAACATCCCTTCAAAAATATCAATCGACTACACCATCCTGGCATTTGTTAACCACTTCAACGTATACGTCCCTTCCGGAAGAGTAGTTGCCTGCACATTCTTAGTATTTGATTACCTTTCCATCATTGAGGCCCCTTTAGAAATATCAGTTGACTAAGATTGTTTGGCATTGGATTATATCTCCATCATAACGTCCCTCCAAGAAGATGAATTGAGTGAGCTTTCTTTTCCATTGGATTATTTCTCCGTTAGTTACGTTCTTTTAGGAAGAACAATTGACAGAACTTTCAGTGCAGGGGATTACCTCTTCATCATATTCGTCCTATGTGGAAGATGAATGTGACTAGGCCTTCTTGACATTTGACTATGTCTCCATCGTTTACATCAAATTTCCTGAACGTCCTTGGCAATAGATTACCTCTCCATCATTCATGTCCCTTCAGGAAGATGAATTGATTGAACTTTCGTGGCATTGGATTCTCTCTCTATCATTAACGTCCCTTCAGAAAGATCAATTAAGTGGACGTTCTTGACAATGGATTATCGTTCCATCACTTACGTCCCTTAAGGAAGATCAACTGAGTAAACGTCGTTGGAATAGAATTATTTCTTCATCATTTAAGTGCCTTCAGGAAGACAAAATTGATTGAACTTTCATTTGCATCGGATAATACCTCTCCATCATTTACGTCCCTTCAGGAAGATCAATTGACTGAACTTTCATTTGCATTGGATCAGCTCTCCATCATTTACGCCCCTTCAAGAAAGTCAAATGACTTTATTTTTATTTGCACTGGAATACCTCTTCATCATTTACGTCTCTTCAGGAAGATGAAATGACTGAACTTTCATTTGCATTGGATCACCTCTCCATCATTTACGCCCCTTCAGGAAGATCAATTTGCTTTATTTTTATTTGCATTGGAATACCTCTTCATCATTTACGTCCCTTCAGGAAGATGAAATGACTGAACTTTCATTTGCATTGGATCACCTCTCCATCACTGACTTCCCTTCAGGAAGATGAATTGACTTTATTTGTATTTGCATTGGATTACCTCTCCATCATTAACGCCCCTTGAGGAAGATCAATTGGCTGAACTGTCTATGCTTTGGATCAATTTGAGTGCGCATTCTTCTCATGTCATTGCATCATCATTAACGTCCCTTAATCAATCAAGCAAGAGGTTATGCCGTGACTGCATTTTAAACATTTTCGTTCCTTCATCAAGACCAAGTGACTACAAATTGCTCCCCTGTGCATCCTTGGCAAGTTCAGGGGACTATCTAT
Organism: Porites cylindrica; assembly: GCA_964035525.1. Taxonomy (NCBI): domain Eukaryota; kingdom Metazoa; phylum Cnidaria; class Anthozoa; order Scleractinia; family Poritidae; genus Porites; species Porites cylindrica. The sequence continues at coordinate 20,595,810 of OZ037781.1, read as the reverse complement.
TACTGTCATGTTGATTCTTTCGTAGCCCGTGATTACACATTAATCATTTACGCCCTTTCAAAAAGAGCAATTGACGGTACGTTCCTTGTATGTGATAACCTCTTTGCCGTTTTAATTAATCAGAAAGATCGATCGATTCCACATTTTTGGTATGTGAATACTTCGTTGTAAGGAACGTTCCTAAAAACAAAGCAACATCAACTGGCCGTGCATTAGATTCCGTGTGTACATTCTAAAAGAACGAGGAACGTGATGGCTTTGAATTCAGCGAATTCCATTTAAGGCTACAGGAACTGCATTGATGCAAAGTCTGATTTGCGGTTTCAATTTCGTCTAGAAGCCATGTTTTCATAGTGCAGTACCGAATGAAAATAACGTAAGAAATAAAACAGAAAGAGAACAACATAAACTTAGCCAGTTATATTTGGAGGAGAATGAGTGTGTGCCTATACTGAATTTGGCGTCTGAGTGTAAGTGAATGACAAGCAGAGTTTCTAAGTATGGTGCCACTTCCCAAAGTGATTTACTGTACTTCAGTCGATTACTGCAATAATCGTCGAATGGCTTTGCGTTGGGCCCTTTGGTTACATGGTTTCATTTATAATGAAAATCTGATACCTTAAACTACTACTGGCAACAACTGACGACCACAGTACAGTGAGGACCTGGCTATTGGATCTTAACTAAAAAAATGTGAGTACTAAATCTTCGTATTTACGTTGTTATTACAACGGTTATATAAGGAATAAATTCAAATACATAAACTGAACTAGGGAGATAAACTTGCAGCACTTTCTTATGCTCCTTACCTCCAAAAACCAAAAATTACACAAAATTTAACTTTTCCGTCAATATGGAGGAAAACTAGGAACCTATTTTTAGGAAATTAACAATTGCACCTTTGCTGGCTGGCTGGCAAATTTTCCATGAGACCGCTGGCTAGCAACACTAAATGTCTTTGCTTTGCTGGCTGGCATTATGTGCTAATCGGTATTTAAGACGATGCTGGCTGGTTAAAAATAGTCGCACGTGACATCTGGCTGGGATTTTTATTTCCCCAAAGTCCTGCTGGCTAGAAGTGTAGACCGGGTATTTTTTTCACAGGAAAGTTAAAAATTAACAAAGAATGACGTATAAACACTCTGTTAGGGTTAAAAACACTTTACGACTATTTTTTAAAAAAATGGTCGTTGGGTACTCTTGACGTGTCAAGAGCGCAATCTCCCATCTCTGTAGCAAGCACTTCATCTTTACAGTCAGAGGAGGAAAAGTCAAAGGGTAAGACAAAGAAAGCTCAATCGAAGTCAGCTGATTGGACCGACAACAAGACTCAACATGTTTTGGAAGCATGGTGGCCCAGGTATAACCAGCTTCGAAGCACCTCTCAAAAGGAAAAGATCAAAATATGAAATGAAATTTATTCATCTTACAAGAATGCCTTTCCCGAGAGCCAGAGAACCCTTCAACAGATCAAGAAACGCCAACAGAATTTGGAGTACGAGTATAAACACCTAAAACAGCGAACTCAGAAGACCAGAGAAGCTGCAATAAAAATCATCAAAGATGGCTTTTCATATTTTGATTATTTTGACAAAGTAATGGGGCATCGCGACTGCGCAAATCCGACAAAAATGGCTGTTGCAAGAAGTTCCATCTTTACTAGTACAGAGCAGAAAGGAGGCTCAGTAGAAAGTGAAGATGTTCCGGAGGAAAGCAGTCCACCAGCCTAAAATCTGAGCCCCGACTCTGGTGAAAAGAAGGCAGACGACAAACCCGCAGAGAAGAGTTGCTGTAAGGGAAAAAGACGGCGTCTAGATGAGCCAGAACTGAGTGGATCTTCTGCAGGTGAATTCCAGACAGCAGTTATGGAAATGTGCAAGCGTAGTATTGAACAAGATAAGGAGAGATTTAAACGTTCTGCTGAAATGTTTCGCTAGGTCCAGAACAAGCAAATGGATCAAACAAACGCTATACTTACAGTTTTAAAGACATTTTCAAAGACTTGCTGTCAAAGTAGGGCAGAAAATGAGTTGACTTTCTTTACCTTTAGAGATTTATACATCACATTTGTTCAATCCAAGAAAAATATTATTTTCACTCTTAATTTAATCATGTTAGTACCGGCAGTGACTCGTATATAATCTGAAGTTGTAAAGAAAAAACAACCTTGTAACAGAACAGGGATTGATTTATGCTTCACGCTTTTATGTGAAACAGCAAAGAAGACTATAAAAAGTTTACTGCATCATTAATTTACAGGTTTCCCACACAGTGGCATTTGATACTGTGGATCACAATGTTTTACTCAGTCGGCTTCACTCAAAATTTGGTACATCTGGAACGGCACTTGAATGGTTCCGTTCCTACCTTAATGGAAGATCTCAGCGTGTTATGGTCCAAGGAAATCTATCTCAGAGTTTGAATTTGGACTTTGGAGCACCGCAGGGCTCTTGCCTCGGGCCATTGCTTTTCAAGATTTATGCAAGCAAATTGTTTGATGTCATCAAGGTGCACCTTCCCACGGTTCACTGCTACACTGACAACACGCTGTTGTATGTGTCTTTCAGTCCAAACATAA
>OZ037781.1:20570732-20588232 GCA_964035525.1 Porites cylindrica | reverse complement strand
CGGATAGGCACTGTCTCCAGCTAAAAGAGGCCCGATTTCTGTTCCATTGATATTTCGCATTGGACCAGCAAGAATTTGCTCATTTTCGGCGAAATCGTACAAGCCACTTTGCCTTAAAACTCGAGCATCATGTATACTTCCAGGGTACCCAACAGTAGCATGAATGAACTTCAATTTGGGATCGACTATGCCTGTCTGGATAACACCATGTAATACCTTGAACACTAAGTAACACCATGTACCACCCTGCAACACTATGTAACAATGTGTAGCACCATATACCACTGTCTATTACCATTTACCACCCTGTAACATTATGAACAGTGTGTAACACCAGATAACACCGTGTAACACTATGTAACACTATGTTACAAGCTGTATCACCGTGTAGCCCCCTTTAACACCAGTCTGGCCTGTTGCTAACATCAAACTGTGTCTGATGACCATTGTTTTGATATAAGCGTTAAGCAAACTAAAAATGAAGTTTTGTTTAACACTGGCTAATATCGGTTTAAATGACCGGCCCTACACATTTTTTTAAATGATATTTTTTGTCTCGGTATTTACTGTAGCTGATTGTCATGCCGTTAGATCTTACAAAATCATTGAGGCTTGTTATGCGTCCATAATTTCTCGGATGTGGAGGGCGACATTTTTGGCTCAACAGAGTATATAATTCATGGTGTACTCTTGGTACTAGATGATGATATCAGTCAATTTGACTGATGTTTACTTGGTCCTGAACAGACCAGATTATTTTTAAATGATATTTAGTTGTCTCAGTACTTACAGTAGCTGATTGTCAAGCCGTTAGATCTTATAAATCATTGAGGCTTGTTATGTGTCCATATAATTTCTCGCATGTGGAGGGCGACATTTTTTGCTCAACAGAGTATATAATTCATGGCGCACTCTTGGTACTAGATGATGCTATTAGTCAATTTGACTGATGTTTACTTGGTCCTGAATAGACCGGATTATCATTGGCTACTTTACTCGTTTTCTTGCAACAAATCACCTGACTGTCTTTGCTGAAAGATGGGGTGAATGTCTGGTCGACGTTTTCATCATTGTCCTTGTCCTGTCTGGGTGTGCTAACTTATAATGTTAAGTTAAATGTTTCTCTAGTTTACAGTCATATATCTTTAAATCCAAAGTCAATGGAACAAGTTAAAGAATTCTCTTTGACAAAAACACTGTTGCTGCACGACAAACTTACTTATAACAACGTCCTTTTACAGGTAGAAAATGGACGAATTCATTATACTTGTTGAGGAGACTTTTCAAGAGTCTGTTCAAGGGGTTACACCAAAGTGGGTATGTGTAACAACCGCTTGCACACATGTCTACTAGCTTTGCAGCAGGTGCCATACTGGACACTGTTTGCAATGAGCAATAGCAATGCGAATAAGATAAAATTGACATGAAGAGTATATTTTACTAACAATTGGACTCAAGGCATGGTTTTTAAGCTGGTATCCCCAGAGGCTTATATGTGAGCTTACCCAAAGGGGAACCATTTTTTTAGGCTTCAGTTATATGAAAGGTTAGGGATTTCACGAGTAGAAGTATATGAAAGGGTGAGAAAAAATCTGTCGATGTTTAGGTATTTAAAATTGCTTTTTTGTTTAAAAAAATACGAACAGAACCAGCTTATGGCAAAATGTTCACAGTATAACCTTTATAATAAACCGCAAAGGAACACAATTAGACAAAGTTGTTCATACCCCAGTTGGCCAAGAGGGTATGGTTCTTTAATTCCCAATCCTTGCTCCTACAATAATATATACTCCCCTCTAAGTGGGTTCCAGTCCTACTGTTGTCAACTTATTCACTTCTGCTGTGGTCCCAATACATGTTCACACTATACCAAACAGTGGCACAGAACATACTTGATACATGATGCTCCACTTTCAAGATCAGCGCAGTGTGCCCTTACTCTGTTACATAAGTCAAGCCGAACCCATCGTTCTTGTTAGTTTCTACACCTAAATTTCATCTTAAAACTTATGGTGGACGGTCTTTTGTTATTGCTGCACCCTCTGTTTGGAAAGCACTTCCATTAGAGCTTAGATTTTGTGATTCCCTTTTTCTTTTAAATCTAAGCTGAAGACTTGGCTTTTTAAAGTTTCTTATGATGTTGTCTTATAGAATGATGATGTTTTATAGGACGATGATGTAGTTTTATAAGATTTTAATTTAGTTTTTGCTAGGGATACCTCTTTGTGTTAACCAGTTTTTATAATGTTAAGCGCTTTTGGACCATTGGTAACCAGCGCTCTATAAATATTGCATTATTATTATTATTATTATTATTATTAAGAACAATTGATTAGGGGATGTAAGACTCTACCAGGTCTATAAGGCTTGACAAGATCAGTGATAGTTAGGTGCAGCACCATGAAGAGCCTTAAATATAATCACGGCAATTTTGAAAGATATCCCATGTTCAATAGGTAACCAACCTGGATAAGCAATGGCGTAATATGTTCATGTATAATAGAAAGGTAAATAAGCCTAGCAGCACTATTTAGGACACACTGCAAACATCTTAAGATACATTTTGTTTGACCGTAGAGCAACGACTTACATTAGTTGATCCATGCAGTAATAAAGGCATGAATTTGAGTTTTGCACGTATCGTGAGAAACAAATCTTTAAAAGAGTGCATAAATGAAAACAGAAGACTTGCATACAGCAGTAATGTGAGGAACCATCAATAGAGAGTTATTGAAAATAAACCCGACATTTTTAGCAATATTTGAAAAGTCAACAATGTCAGAAGCATTCACCAGGTTCATTAAACACAGAACGTGGGAGATGGGAGGGTGAAAATACTATAATTTCAGTCTTCCCACTGTTTAGTTTCAGTTTATTTTCTAACATTCAAAGGTCAATATCTTTAATGCAGTCTTCAATAGCAGATTTACATGTTGACAAATCCTCAGGCGATGACGTTTCAAAAGATACTTAAAAATGTGTATCATCAGCATAAAAGTGATAAGACATATCATGAGATCTTGCTGTGTCACCTAAGAGAAAGGTGGACAATGAATACGTTACCCGTTTACTATTCTTTTCTTTTAATTTACAATTTGTTTTCAGGCGGAAACATTTATAAGGAGCAAAGTCAATTCAAAGAAATTGGGGGAGGCAGTAGCCGTGAGGGGAGAGGTTTTGGGTCAAAGGACGACGAGCACAAATGTCTCATATATCAGGGAACGCTTAGAGACGTATGGCATTGGTTGGTAACCTAAATAACGTGTAATTTCGAGTAGAGTTGTGCAATACCCTACACGACAGATACACAAATTAATAATTCAATAATGATAATAATGATGATGATAGGGATGATGATGATGATGGTGATGATAAGACCTTCATAAAACGGTCTTTTCCAAGTCAAGAGTTCAAATTGCCGATGCATGTCTCTGACTGAAGTGTTAGGGTATTGTTTCCGTGCTATTCTCCATCTTATTACGAAATGCAATTGCTCAACTTGTAACTTATTTCGACTTTATGACGTATTTTAAAGAATTTCAGCCAGTACAATGTATAGAATGCTGTTATGTAGTGTATATTACGTCACACATCCGGGACTCATTAAAACACACTTATTAACCATGTGCTTGACTGGTTGAGATGCCAAGACACAACATGGTGTTCTGAGGCGGGATTTTCAGCCGAAACAAATAGGTACTGAAAATCAAGACATTCACCAAAGGTATCACACAAATAGGCTGTGAACACCTCATTACTGACGAATTCATGCTCATGCCGCTTTGAAGTCAGAACTGTTTACCGCTGTATCATAAACTAAAAACATGGATAAAATGGATATGACAGGAGATCGAGCCTCAAATTGGGAATTTTTCAAAGACAGCTGGAAGAATTATGCTACTGCTACCAAACTGGATCAGAAAGACAAGAAAATAGTTGCAGCCACGTTATTACCAATCATGGGTAAATTTAAATTTAGTTGTTTATTATTGTTATTTTAATCGGTAACACCTGCACAAAATGGTAATACTGAATAAACTTGTTGTTGTTCTTGTTGTTATGTCTGCTGAAATCTCCCTATGCCTGAACAACACTTTGGATAGAGAATGCCTCAACCGAACGGTGAAGTTCAGATGCCCCAGATGCAAGAGAATCCAAGACCAGTCCGTCCAGCACCGGGAAATGATGTGCCTGGACCACAAGGCGGACAACAAGCTCGTCCATTGACGGCTGAAGAGAAACGAGGTAAACTTTTGAGTCCTGACTAATCGTTTTTATTCACATGGTTGTATAGTGTTTTTGGGTTAATTTCTTTTCATGTTCCTCTTCTGGCATTTTCTTGCTCCAGTTTCGCTTGCGATATATATATTTTTTTGAGTTTGCGACTGGTTTTTGTTGTCTTGCGCATGGTTGGGTTATGTAATTTTGTACTGATGCCTATTTGAGGGGGTGTCCAGGGTTTGTTTGTGGGTTTTGTCCACTATGTCCTTGAGGGGCTCCTTACTGTTACTTTCCTCGTGATTGAGCCGGATATAAAACTATCGCTGAAGCACTGCAAGCTTTCAATGACCTTGGTTGTTTGCTGGAGGATGTTAAAACCTCACTCGCATGGACGATGGTGATGCACTGGAGCAAACATTCGTTAGCAGGAGAGCAAAATTCCACACAGCATGCAGTTGCAGATTCAACAAAAATGAAATTCAACGTGCTACTAAACAGAAGATGCATGCAAATGATGAAACTGCCCCTACAACGAAGGAACAATTCACCCGTCAAAAATTATTCTGAAAAGATGACACCATAGCTCATTGTTTATTTTGTGACGAACCAGCAACTTACTCAAAACCTCTTCACCAAGCCGCAACATTGGAACTTGACACTCAAGTACGTCAGTTTGCCGTTAATTTACAAAACCAGCACTTACTGGCTAAGTGGAGGAGACTTAATCGCCATTGGGGCAGAATACCACAGTCAATGCCTAGTGTCGCTGCACAACAGGGATAGGGATAGGGACAAAGCCAGTACATCATATGATGATTGCCACACAAACACCGCCAGACGTACAGCATTTGCTGAGCTTGTTTCTTATGTACAAGCCGCTCTTCAGGACAAAGATACTTCCCCTGTCTTCCAACTATCGGTAGTAAAGAAACTTGCCCAGCAGCCTAATGAAGATCCTCAGTCATTTTTGATGAGAGCACTAACCGTTAGACAGAAGATTATTAGTGCTTCAAAAGAGTCGGACAGTGGGATTAAGTATGACGCCTCTTCAGTACAAAGTTTGTTCCTGCGTGCCGTGGAAACAGGTCTTGCTGACGAAACCATTCGGCAAAAATAAGACCACTCACTCAGAACCCAAAGGTCGCAGATGAAGACCTCATTGGAGCTATGAGCCTAGCCATATCGGCAGAAGCAGAGCGAAGTAATAAGTTCAATCTTGCCAGCAAGGGGAAATCTGTAAAGGTGTCTGCTATCGAAAGTGCATCAAATACAAAGAAAGAGCTACAGAAGGACCAGCAGGTTCTAGCTACACTAAAAGCTGTGCAAGCAGAGTTGGCTACCATGAAGGCAGAAGTTAAAAACCTGCGTGAAGCAGCAAGCAACCAGAAGGCAGACCCTATGATGCCTAGTCATGCTGGGAATGGAGTGAGAACTGGAGCAAGGCCACTTGGTTGCCAAGAATGTAGGAGGAAGAGGGAAGGTGACCGATGCCCACATTGCTACCTCTGTGGTGGCTTGTACCATATTGCACGCTACTGTTAGTCAAGGTCCAGAAATTATCCGGGAAAAGCACCCAGGCTACCCCCGCGGGACAGGGAGTAGCCTCGCCAGAAAAAGAGAAGTCCCACCAGTGTAGTGGTTGCCTGAAGTTTGATTGTCACACACAATTATTACAGTGTTCAGGGTGCCAGTCTGTTCGGTATTGTTCTGTTCGTTGTCAGAAAGCCCATTGGCCAAAACACAAAGTGTTGCGCAAAGCAATCAAGGAACTCTCTGAGAGAGGATCTTTTAAAGAAAAGGGGTTAGGAGATGCCCAAGATAGTGGTGTGTATGCTAGCCACATTTCACCCAGACAACAGGAGCGCATAGCCAAACTGGTGGGAACATAGGCGTACGGGCTGGGGGGGCGAGGGGGGCTGCAGCCCCCCCAAAGTTTGGGCAACTCAGATTTTTTGGGCAGCGAGAGGAAATTTGGGCAAAGCCAGTTTTTAAAGGAAGTCTCCATGTTCATTTAATTATTTTAAAGAGCTGAATATTAACCTGAAGTAGGCGTAATAATCCAGTTACATTACAGTGGTTGCGTAGCATGTGATGAGTAATTTACATATTTGCAGTTTTTTTTTTGATGGGCACTATACTGCACTGCACTAGCTGGAATGGGCTATTTCCAGTCGAGAATTGATTGAAATAAACTTTCGCATAACTTTCTAGAATCATCTCCACTCGAAGAACAGTGTATGGCAGATAGCATTTAGCAATGGGTATTGCCTGCATAGCAAGCGTTTCCGCGCGATTTCGACTGAAAACTGTATGAACATGAAGAAGTGGCTGACTAATTCTCAGTTTGAATTACGAGAAGAATCTTAATTCTTTTAAAAAATCTATCGAGCGGTTTAAAATTATCCGCTGATTTGTTAAAGTAGACCGAAATGTTTACAAAACCGCTAACAAGAGTGTCTCGATACATACTAATCAAATCCTTCTTTCGATTCTAGCAATCAAGTAGAGCTACCTCCATGATCTTTCACACAAGTTTTTAAAACGATTAAAGCTACTATGAGGTGAAATTGCAGGACAAAAGCACTTCATTTTCTACAGATAATGGCCAAAAATCAAGATTTTCTTTTCGTTACCGTATTTCTAATAATAAAAAATCATTGCAAAATATCTCGATAACGCTCTTAAGGTTTTGCTTAAACTTCACGAACATCGAGGCGACCGTATTGGAGAAAAAAGCTCCTGTGAACGATTTTGTAAGGTTCCCGTACCGAGAAAAAATAGGTAATGGAGTCATTTCGTTGCTACGACAACTCCGATGTCACTGCAACCCTGATAATGCCAAATTTTCATCTTAATACCACTGTGGTCGCAGTTTTTCCAAATGTTTGCTTATGGCGACGTAGCTTATGCTCAGACTTGGTATTGATCCTGAAAACCTGTATCGAGCCACCTTCATATGCCAGGACGGCCTATGTTGTTGCAATATGGCCCTCATTTCTTTTCGACTCTTTCGTAAAAATTTGGGCAACTTAGGAGATTTTTTTGGGCAAATGGTTTACTGCCCCCCCTGGCAAAAAATTTCCCGTACGCCTATGGGTGGGAAAGAAGTGTTCAGTGAAGTGCTACCTGGACGAGAAGCCTACAGAAGCTTTATGGGACACAGGAGCCCAAGTATCAATTGTTTCAGCAGACTTTCTGAAGAGCCAACTACCAGCAGTCCAAATAAGGGATATTGAACAGTTACTTGGCACAGATGGATCCATAAACTTGCAAGCAGCAAATGGAACAGATATTCCTTACTGTGGGTGGGCAGAGATTAGTGTACGATTAGCAAATGAAAAGGATACGGAAGTAAGAGTTCCATTCTTAATAACAAGGGAGAACATTGACCAACCTATCATTGGTTTTAATGTTATAGAACTAATGGTCAGGAACACTGAAGAGGGAAATGATGATGTTCTGCTTAACGGGATGTCGAAAAGCTTTAAACTGAGCAAAAGCGGTGACACACAAGTATTGATCAGCCTTATCCGTACTTCTAATTCTGATGAACTTTCTCAAGTTAAATCTTCAAAGAAGCCACAGATTCTCCCTGCGGGGCAGACTGTTCACCTACTGTGTCGTGCTAACACTGGACCAATCCACCGTAAGACGCCTGTCCTGTTTGAGCCTGATGAGCTGGCTACTTGGCCTTCAGGATTAGCAGTACATGAATCCCTTACCACTGTGAAGTAGGGCAATGCAACCATTCTATCAGTTACAGTGACCAACAACACTAACCACAACATCACCCTGCCTGGAAGAGTTGTTTTGGGGCGCCTTCAGCTTGTACGATCAGTGACTCCTGTTGAAGTCAGGTTTAAGGATCCGGAGACACCAACTCCATGTGAGAGACCTCCCTGTAAACAAGACGCACCTGCCGAGCAAATTGAGAGCAACGTGTCTTGGTTACCTGAAGTTGATTTGAGCGGACTGACGGCAGAACAAAAGGAGCAGGCGAAGCAGTTGTTGGTTGAAGAAGCAGATGCATTCGCAATGAGTGATGATGACGTTGGCTGCGTTCCCGAACTAGAGATGGACATTGAATTGACTAGCGATCAGCCAGTGCAGAAGAATTACATTTCCATACCCCGTCCACTCTACCCGGAAGTTAAAGGTTATATCGAGGACTTACTCAACCAAGGCTTTATCCGGAAGTCCAAGTCGCCATTCTCAAGTAGTGTTGTCTGTGTTCGCAAGAAAGATGGTGCAATGAGGTTATGCATAGACTACAGAGAATTAAATAAGAAGACTTTGCCTGACCTGCATCCCATTCCCCGGATCCAAGAATCATTAGATGGTCTAGGGGGCAAGTCCTGGTTTAGTGTTTTGGATCAGGGAAAGGCCTATCATCAGGGTTTTGTTGGAAAGAAAAGTCAGCCACTTACTGCCTTTGTTACACCTTGGGGATTGTATGAATGGGTGCGGATACCCTTCGGTCTTATGAATGCGCCAGCGAACTTTCAGAGATTTATGGAGAACTGTCTTGGAGAGTTGCGTGATGAGATGTGCATCCCTTACTTGGACCATGTGATCGTATTCTCAGAGACATTTTCTGAACACATTGAACATCTTCGTAAAGTTCTTGGCCGGTTGAAAAGTTATCGTGTAAAGCTCAAGCCTAGAAAGTGTTCATTGTTCAAACGGGAAGTGTCCTTCCTGGGAAGAGTTATCTCTCAAGACAGGTATCAGATAGATCCCAAAGCAACAAATGCTGTGACTGCGATGAAGAATTTACAACCGCGAACTGTTGGGGAAGTACGAAGACTCATGGGCCTACTTGGTGTGTACCGTCGCCATGTCAAAAACTTTGCACAAATAGCAAGGCCCATTTATGACCTTCTCAACCATGACCTGCCGGGGAAGAAGAATACTTCTTCGACCAGACAGAACACTAGGCTACGTAGTGGACAGCTACCACCTTCGTCACCAGTGGACTGGGGACCCCAACACCAGTCTGCACTGGACTCCTTAGTAGATAAAGTAACGTCACCCCCTCTGTTGGCATATCCAGATTATAATGCCCCATTTATTGTACACACCGATGCATCACAGGATGGCTTGGGAGCTGTTCTCTACCAGAAACAGAATGGCTGTACAAGAGTTATCGCGTATGCATCTAGGACTCTCACCCCATCTGAGCGCAACTACCATATGCATTCGGGAAAGCTAGAATTCTTAGCTCTAAAATGGGCAGTGACAGAACAGTTTAGGGACTATCTCTATTATGCCCCTGAATTTGTGGTTTATACGGACAACAACCCGTTAACTTATGTTTTAACGTCTGCCAAGTTAAATGCCACAGGATTGAGATGGGTTGGAGAGCTTGCTGACTTCAACTTCGAAATACGGTATCGACCAGGCAAGTTGAACGTTGATGCCGATAGCCTTTCCCGATTGCCCAGTGACTTTAACACTTACATGGACAGTTGTACTGAGAGAGTACTCGGTGAAAGCTTGAATGCCTCAATCTCTGCAATTCAGACATTGTCGAACGGAGACTCAACTTGGCTCACGTTTCTGACCGATGAAGAAGAGGAACTTTATCAGGTTGACTCTTTGTCACAAGCAGCCTGCAATCAAGTAACGGTGGTAGATTTAGTGAAAGCACAGAGAGAAGATCCCCACATTGGGCGTGTCGTTAAGTTTATCAAGACAAACCACAAACCGACGGTTGCAGAAAAGCACAAGGAACCACCTTTGACTCGTAAGCTCCTAAATGAGTGGTATAAACTCCATGTAACCAGGAAGAGTGGATTACTTTATCGCAACCAGCAGGTAGTTCTTCCACAGAAATTTCGTCGCACTGTTTACCGTGAACTCCATGAAGAAATGGGCCACCTCGGTGTTGAGAGAGTACTAGCCCTAGCCCGAGAAAGATTTTATTGGCCACACATGAGAAGAGACATAGAAAACTTCATCCATCATACATGCTGCTGTCTGAAACAGAGACGTCCTAATTTAACAACCAGGGAACCATTACAGCCTATCATCACAGCGGCTCCTTTCCAAATGGTTTCTATTGACATTGTGCACCTAGAACGGAGTTCAGGGGGCTATGAATTCATACTAGTTGTTGTAGATCATTTCACTAAATTTGCTCAAGCATACCCGACGAGGAATAAGACCGCTATTACGGCTGCCGACAAGATCTTCAATGACTTTATTCCTCGCTTTGGATTTCCTGAGAGGATCCATCATGACATGGGAGGCGAGTTTGAAAACCGGTTGTTCAAGAGGCTTGAAGAACTGTCTGGAGTAATGCACTCTCGGACTACTCCATATCATCCACAAGGAAATGGTTTGGTGGAAAGGATGAACCGTACACTACTCAGTATGCTGCGAACCCTCCCTGAAGCTCACAAACCTAGCTGGAAGGACCATGTATACAAACTCATTCATGCATACATTTGCACTATTCACGAGTCAACAGGTTATTCTCCCTTTTTCCTGTTGTTTGGTCGGAGTCCTCGTCTGCCAATTGATGTAATCTTTGATATCGAAGCTGAAATAGGGGCCAAGTCACATGCGGAGTATGTTACCAAGTGGAAATCTGCGATGCAAGAAGCTTACTCACTCGCGTCCAAATCTGCTACGAAGATTGCCATGAGAGGGAAAAGAAATTATGACAAACGAATGAGATCATCAGCGCCGCAAGTGGGAGACCGTGTCCTGGTGCGCAACCTTACTCCTCGTGGTGGACCCGGAAAACTCCGTTCCCTTTGGGAAGATAAGATTCACGTAGTCGTTGCAAGAAAGGGTGAGGGAAGCCCAGTGTATGATGTGAGACCAGAATCAAGTCAAGGACCAAGCCGTACTTTACATCGAAACCTCTTACTTCCTTGTGATTATCTGCCAGGGAAACCATGGGAAGACCCCCCTCCTATAAAGAGGACAAGACCACCAACACCCTACCATTGCCATGAAATCCAGCCATTAAGACATGAAGATGACAGCCATGAAAGTGACAGCGATGATGATCTTCCAGCCATTTCATACTGTAACCATTCACCAGAAAATGACCAAATGCAGATGCAGGTACAGTCTACAAGCGAGGAAACGGTGGGTGAAGAACCAGACTTCACACATGTGAGTTCAGGTGAGGTGTCAAGTGAAATGCGCACGGGAGCTAACATTGCTGACACTCCTGATGAGGCACAGTTGAATGAAGAACCTCAAGTAGTCAGTGGGGAGGTGGACAATTGCGAGGATACCAACAACCCAGGTTGACCCCAACGTGTGAGGCAGCCACCTAAACGACTCACTTATGACAGTCCTGGGGCGCCAACTTATGTGTGGCCTATCAATGTTAACCCATCCGGAGGGACACAGCAGTGTGGAATGCAGACATCACCAGAGCCTTACATTCCCAAACTTCCAGCGGACCAGTACAGTACGCTGCCACCAGTCTTGAGTTATATTCCTCCACTGGTACCACCTATGATGGCCTGGAACCCGAGCATGATTTTGCCTTATATGATGCCCTATCCAGCAGGACTGCAGTTGCCACAATGGGGAGCGCCTTATCAGTTGTTTCAGTACAGATAAACAGTGACTTTTGTTTTTTTTGTCCATTACCTTGTAAAAAAAAAAAAGAAGAGATTTCCTCGGTGTATTTAAACATTCGTTGTGTGGATGCTGTAAACGCTATCTTGAAATAGTCGTCGTATTACAGAATCGTGAACATTAGTATGGACAGACAAGCTGAGACGTAAATTAAGTGGTTTGTAAGGAGCTGGGCCTGATCACCCCACTCCAGGATTTAACAAGCAAGAAATCCAAAACCGCAAACTACTGTTGTAAAAGGGACTATTCTGTATTACATGCTAAATGTCACGGATGACATTTCTTTTTTTCAGTTAGGGAGGAGTGTTAGTTACAAAGGTCGTTTCGCTTTCGTTTAAATCGGAGAGGCAACAGTCATGCTGAAGAGAATGCAGCCAAGACAAAAGCACTTGAAATAGCTCCCATTCACGAAATGAAATTTTAACATGTTCATCCAACGAATTATTTTAAAACCGGATTAAGATGGCTTTCAGATTCATCCAAATACAAAGTCCGCTATGAAGAAATTCTTCACCAGGCTCTTGCAGATTTGGCGCCTGTTTGTTTTGTTCTCTCAAAAAAACTATTAATTTTTGGGGACATTTTTTCATATTTGAAAAAGAGGCAAAGTAGGCTGATAATTTAAAAAGTAAACCTTAAAAAATACAAAGTGCGAATGCGTGAAACGTGAATCAGTTGTTTTTTTATTTTTATTTACACCAAACAACCGAGATTTCAAAGTTACACACTGTGGCGCGCAGGTTCTGTGTACGAGCAGAAATGTGTCAGGCGTTGGACGCTCTTCGCGCGCGGGCTCTGGGTACGAGTAGAAATGTGTCAGGCGTTTGACGCTCTTCGTGACAACAACGTTGCAACGAGTTCCTTCAGGCCCGTTCTTTAGTATCTTGTTATCGTTTTCTGCTATAAAAGGACCTGTAAAGCAACTTAGATTATCATTTATGTCAGGTGAGAAATATATGAACAAAACATTTTGACTATTTTCAGGGTCTGAAAGCGCTTAAGTGTCATCGAACTAAACGTTTGATTTGTATCAACTATCGGTCGAAATGACCCCTGCAGAAGACTTTTTTAAGGTCAACCCCCCCTCCCGCCTGGATTTCCGGAGTCTTCGACCCCACTCCCGCGAGAATTTCCAGAATCCCATCCGTCGGGGGGGTGTGGATTTTTTCTGGAACAACCCATTGTTAAAAGCATTTGTATTTAGTGCCAGGCGTCCGTGCGCCTAAGGACTGGAAACCATATATGACGTTTTGATGACGTAAGAGAAAAACCATGTGCAAAAAAAGCTAGAAAAGTAATCGGCGTTACGAACCCAAGAGTTGTAAAAGTTAAGGAAATTTATGAGCAAAGTACACTTGGGATACTTTCAAGTAGTGTCAATATCCTGTGTAACAATACCTAGGCTGCCCATAATCATTAAAATGTTTCCCATGATTTCTAGTATTAGTGAGCCAAGTCTCCTGCTTTTATCATAAAGTGCACAATACTTTCACTCATCCGCCGACTATAAAGTGTCAAACTGTGATAGCGGTGTATAACCACTAAGTGGGGACACTAAAATAATTAAAAATGAAAAAAACAGAATATAAGAATTGAGAAAAACTATGTACAGTATAAGCACATAAGTAATTCGGGAGAACTATATACAATATGTACAAATGTATCCATTATCTTACCAAAAATAAGAAAGAAATAAGAAAGGCAAAGAGAGCAGTTATTGTCACCTAATAGCATACTAAGATCCACTTTTCTGATGTTATATTTGAAGGAGGACAATGTGGAAACCCTTTTTCACGTTACTAGGAACAGAGCTCCATACCTTTGGACCACATACCTGAGCGAGTGCTTTCCAAAGCAGACTGTGTTGAATCTGGGTATAGTGAAGTCATGATTGTGCAGTTTGTACTTAATTGCACGCTGTTCAAGTAGAGTGCTAATGTATGTTGGACACATGTTTATAACTTTTTTTATATAGACACAAGTGTTTTACTGGAAAATATACCACTCGTCAAATTCATAAAAACTACATCCGGGACCCGAGTGGTTTATTTTCCATAATCTCACACGTGAGTTTATCGATGACATAATTTCGGTAATTTCTCTCTATTATTTTATTGATGTCTTTTTGTCTATCTTGCTATTGTCATGGCGTGATTCTCGCAGCAAGTTGTTGAGTGTGAAATGTTGTATGGCCAGTTTGCAAGATACGTGATTTGCCTGTTGTTTATGTGTGGCATGAAATTTGCTTGTTTTTATGGTGCAACCGCTGAATATTGCCTAGAATTGATAATTAACCTGTGCAATTCCTTTGTTTTTAAATTGTGTTATACCACTTTGGCGCAATGAACGTTTATTTGGTCAGCCAGTGAGACTTGAGGCCTTTTTGCTAATGCCGTTGGTAATGCCTGTGGAACTGAAAGGAAAACTTTTTTGTGGTTTTTATAATGAGTACTGTATAGAGTTTGTTTCGGCTTACTGCTCTCCATAAGCATTGCAGCTTAAGTATGAGGAGTTAAAGACCTCCAGGACGCCCTCACCAAGTCCTTGGTGTATAGCCTTCTGGAGAAGATTCGTCACCTGGCTTCCCGCCCTGTTCTGGAATTCAATAGGTTTTGGGCCCTAGACCTCTTCGATCCTTTAACAAATGTGGCTCAAGACACAAAGCACGAGAAAGCAGGTTATTTTCGCGTTGTGTTTGAGACTCTATGTGGGAAAGCTGATGAGCCCAACAACCAGTTTCACAATTTTCTCCTTCCCTTGCTTGGCGATAAGGAACAGGAGAAGGTGTTAGAAGTGGTGGCGAAGGTTGAGAAGAATAATCATAAAAAGCCAGTGAGGCAGAGTTCCAGACCTGGAGGAAAAGCCATACCAGCCCCTTAAATGGGGGTTCGATGCTGCTATTGTAATCGCCCTGGGCATATTCAGATAAATTGTTTCAAGTGGAAAAGAGATTTGGGTGGGCCTTCTGGTTTTTACCTGATCAGCGGCAAGGAGGAAGGTGGAACTGCCCACCTTCCCCAACCCGTTTTTTGTTAAAAATTTGTGTTTGGATTGGGAACCACTTACTCTTGAAAAAGCCATCGATATTTGTCATATGAATAAAATGGCAGCAAGTCAACGAGTCATAATGGAAGAAACTGACACTGTTCATCTTGTCAACGGTAACAAAACCCATGCTTGCCTTGCGGATCCACATAAGAATCCTTGAAAGATCAAAAACTGCAAATATTGCGGAGACTCCCACGCGGCTGGAAACTACCCAGCCTTTGGCAAAACATGTACCAAATGTAACAAAAAAATCATCTTGCAAAAGTCTGTCGCTCCACCACGAAACACAGTAATGAGAAACCAAAGAAGAAATCTAAAGATGAGCACGAGTAAGTAAATCAGTTGAATGAAAATGGTGCATTGGATGAACCTGAAAGCAACGAAAGCATCTACTTCCTGCAATGTCCTAGACAAGAGAAGCAGTACATTATAGAAATTCTTGTAACAGCGAACAAAACCGAAGACAACATTCCAATCAAATTTCAGGTTGACACAGGAGCCTTATGTAGCACCACCACTTTAAAAGATCACAAGAAAATCACCTATGAAAAACCGGAAAAGTGCAATGTCAAGCTCAAGTTGTATGATAAGTCCCTGATACAACCCATAGGCAGCATGAAACTCTACTGTACAGACCATGGCGTGAGAAAGAAAGTCCACTTCGAAATTGTTGAGCATGCATCTACTGTCAGGAATAGCCTCTGCATGTTGACCTTAGTAGCGAGCAGTCACTAACCCAAAGAGAAAATCCTTCTTAACTATCGTGATGTTTTTACTGGTCTTGACTAGCAAACTGGTACTTATCATATAGATATGGACCGTAATGCCAAGCCCGTTCAAGAAAATCTAAGGTGTGTGCCTATTCCAGGTAAAGGTGAGCTTAAAAGCAAGATCGAAGAGCTCGAGACCATGGGTGTTACCGTAACTGTGAAAGTTACAAAACCAACCACCTCAATCAGTAATATGGTTGCAGTGAGAAAGCCAAACAAACTCAGACTGTGTCAACAGAGGGACATTCTGTTTGCGCATGTGCAGTACAGAGAGGTTTTTATAAGTAGCTGCTGACACGCACCCGCAAATGGCAAGCGCGCGTCCACTTTCCACTCTTTTTGAGCAAAACCAAAACAAAAAATATTAAATGCAAAACGGCCGTGTATGCAGGTCAGTTTGTCTTTTTAGTGTGTGTTTTGTTCTGTATTTTAAACGTAAGTGAAAGCAAAGAAGGGTCGAAGAATGGTTGTGTCGTGTGTGGCAGGAAGTCACAAGGAAGCCCTTTTAAACCTTCATGAGCTGATTTACTGCATCCTTCTAAAATTTACTGGTTCTTTTCCTGTTTAAAAAGTATGTTCACATGAATCTCAACAATCCGGGACGTGTTCCGAAAAGGAAAGAGTCAGTGAAAAAAGTGTCAGAGAAGTCAGTTGCTAGTGCGAGTAGTGATACATGTAGGGAGATGGATAGGGAGATGATAGTGTTGCCAAGACAATCTTGTTTAGAAATGGAGCAAAAATTGAAGATTTTATCAGAAAGTGAATTTGTTTGTGTGAATTACCTTTGAACTCTTCAAGCTGTAAAAAGCACAGTCTTGACTGGACTTGACACCAGTAAAACAGATCCTGGCCAAAGGCTTAGACAACAGCTTTCCAAATATACTTAGATATCTGCCCAGAGAACATGCCGGTAAATTCAAAAGGGAGGGTCCTCAACAACCAGTTTTTAAAAAAACTGTCTCTAAGTAGGATAAATACTGTTATGCATAGGGGTGAAGAAGAACGAAACAAGGAACTTTCAATGGGAGGTGTGTGCATGCTTACTGGAACATAAGCTCAATAAACTCAGTCAAGAGCAGCAGTGAATGACCATATTTTCTTTACTCCAAAACAATAGAAAGGAGCCATAAATAGACGAATTTTACGATGAATAACAACACTGTCCCTACTCATTCAGTTGTGGACCCAAGGGGAGGGTCCCAAACACCCCCTTGCTGGCTTGAGTGGATAACCAACCACTGTTTGTATATATATATATATGTATACTAAATGCTAAATGGAGAATGCCTGGTGAGTGAAGTTGTGTACCAAGCCACAGTCACAACCGGAGACAAAAGAGAGACATACATCGGTCTCACAGCTACTCAGCTCAAGGCAAGATACAGAAACCACCTGATGTCATTTAGACATGAAAAGAGAAGGAATGAGACTGAGCTGAGCAAGCACCTGTGGCAGCTAAAAAAGGCAAATAAGGAATTCAACATAACGTGGAAGATTCTCGCCGAAGCAAAATCTTACACCAACCTTACAAAACGTTGCAATCTATGTACAACAGAGAAGTTCTTTTTAACCTGTAGGCCTCACATGGCAACACTGAACAAGCGCAACGAACTTGTCTCCACATGCAGACATCGGCGCAAGTTCATCCTAAGGTACAATCGAACATGTGAAAGCCAGAGATTGTAGCGCGAGCTTTCGTGTGACTTAGGTGTCGTATAAGAGTTGTAGGCGATTGAGAGCAAGCGCGCGCTTTTCATTCTAAAATTTCTTAAAAATTTAAATTTCAAACGTTATATGTAACCGTTTTTATCACGCGATCACTTTTCTTGATGTAGACCCTGACGCTTCACTATTAT